>OZ012735.1:522167900-522316991 GCA_963859935.3 Lathyrus sativus | reverse complement strand
CAACATGAATTTCAAATCAAATTCAATTCACTTCCATCATAAAAGACATAAAAACAAACATTCAAACCTTTTTATTCTTTGGGATCTTAATTGGAAACCTTTTTTATAAGGAGAGTTTTGTTAACTCTTGGTTCTACCATAAACAGGTAACGCCTAAGTCTTCAATGGTCGAGCTGCATACACCTAACTGCTAGAACTAAGTTTTAACCCTACTCGGGTAAAACATATGAACCAACCTGTGGTTTCATTTCCCGAACTACGTTTGCTCTGATTTCTCATACCAGATGAGGATACGTAGGCACAAGACGGCGATGTCTTGGCGAGAAACCTTCCCCCTTTCGCCCGTAGTTTTTCGAACTACGTTGACTCTGACTTTCCTATTGCACAAGGGAATACGTAGGCATAGAGCGGTGATGCTCTATCGAGTCTCCTTTTCTTTTATTTTGTCCCTGTGACCTTTAGCTAGATAGTTCAACACCCTTTAGATAGACAACAAGCATGGATCTCGTCGAGTATGACGGACGTGATGGGTGTTAATACCTTCTCCTTGCGTAACCGACTCCCGAACCTGATATTTGGTTGCGATGACCGATCTTATCCCTTTTTCATTAGGTTTTCTCTGAGTGTTTCCTTTCCCTCTTTTAGGATAAATAATGCACAATTGCGACTCTTCTGTCATTGTCGGCACCTCTTTTTCACAGTAGCGACAGCTGAAGACTCTGCTGGGGACAGGAATATCCCCTATGCGAGTCAATCCTAGCGCTTGTTTGTTTTTCTTTTGGGTGTGTATATATGTGCTTTATTTCTACATTTTACTTTCAGCATTATATATATCATTTTGCTGTGTTGTTGGGTGGTAATGATCCACTAAGAGATAATTCAAAACCCAGGCTTGAGTATAACCCTAACATTAGTAGTGGAAAGTAGTGGTGAACCTGTATTTTTGGCATGCACTAGTTCCCATGAAATTCACGCTCAGACGAAATTCTCTTTGATGATTTCCTTTTCAGTCCGTATCGGACAGTTGAGAGGACTTTGGATCTGAGGATTGTCGACTTTGGGGACCGATCACTTGAGAGTCAGCTAAGTGAGGCCACTCGTTAAACTATGATGCCAAACTAGAAATGATGAACGTATCATCGTTTCTCGAAAGTATGTGACACTGATGACCACATAGGATGCCGAACCTTATCAGAGATAGGTTCATACATTTGAGAGGGATTGGGTTATACAGGAAACCTTGACCTTCAGATTACCCGGTTCACTTGTCAGTTAAAATCTGTGTTCTTGATACAGTGGGTCCTTATGTTGGTGTTATGTTCTGGTTAAAGCGAAGCGCTGGCTCTTCTCAATCAACAGCACAACAAACTTGATCCCGTGTTGAATTTTGCATTTTACATTTTCATCTGCATTTTCATTAACATGTATTTATGTTGCAAGTGTATATCTTATCCTCGATTCTAGTGATCTTGTTCCTTTTCTGACATGGAGCCCTCGAAGAAGACAATGGCCTATAAGTTTCCAACTCCTGATATTGGATCTTTACTCAGTTTGATCTCTATGGATGACAGGAAGGTGATGGAAGATTTCAAGCAATCTTATGGGAAACTCTTGGTTGTGTCTGCAAACCTTCAGCATATGAGTTGGCTGGTCTCCATACTCTGATTCAGTTTTATGATTCACAGCTCAGGTGTTTCACTTTTCAGGATTATGTTTTGGCACCTACTTTGGAGGAGTTCTATGTGTTATTAGGGGTTCCTATCTTAGATCAGATGCCATTCTATCACACTGATGTTGAGCCTGATATGGCTAAGCTTGCTACTGCTCTTCATCTGGATGTTTCTGAGATAGCAGGGAAGGTGGTTAAGAGAAATGGGATGCCTGAATTTCCATTATCTTTTCTGGTTGCTAAAGCTCAGCACTTTGCCAAGGAGGGTTGTTGGATTGTGTTTAGTGCCATCTTAGCTCTATTCATTTATGGTATCATGTTGTTTCCTAATATTCCAGATTTTGTGGACTTGGACACTTTCCATATATTTGCTTCAGGGAATCATGTACCCACGCTTCTGGGCGACGTTTATCATTATTTGCATTACAAGAATGAGAATCAGAGAGGGAAGAACGTATCTTGATGTGTCCCTTTGTTATACAGGTGGTTTGTGAGTCACCTTCCCAAGTCCGGTCCTTTTGTTGATACCGCAGGTACATCAGAATGGTCAGAGAGATTGATGGGATTGGCTGTTGAGAACATCATCTGGTTTTATAGAGACATGCTTGGTACATAGATTATCTATAGTTGCAGAGGTTTTCCTAACGTCCCGTTGGTCCGAAGGAAAGGATGCATTAACTATAACTCATCCCTTGCTGTGAGGCAGTTTGGGTACGCTCTGAGATGACCTTCTAAGGAGGAGTAGATACAGGAATCTTTGTATCTCACTGGATTGTTGGAGGGTGATACCTTGACTAGAGTTGAGCAGGCTTGGGCCAAGATTCACAGAAGAGGGAAAGCTTCTCTGGGGAAAAGTAATAGTAGAGCCTATGACCCTTATCTGACCTAGATTCATGAGAGAGCTGCAAATGTGTTGATGCCTTTTCCATCTTTTGAGCCTTTATATCCTCTAATGATTGAGGAGCCTACTACTGTTGACATCCAGAGGTACAACTAGTTGTGGTATGAGAAAGAAGAGTTGCGGAAGGCTAATGAAGAGTTGGAAAAAGAGGTTATTCAGCTTCGAGGAGAGAAGATTGAAGCTACTTACTCATTGAAGAAGCAAACTAAGTTGGTAAACAGGTTAGGTACATATTTGACCAAGGAGATTCGTTCTCGGGAACGTTTGGGGTTAGATCTGAAGGTTGTTAGTGATGTCCTTGCTTCTAAGAAGAAGGATTTGGATAGAGCTTACCTGGAGATTTCCAAGTTTAACAACCAGTGGAATGCTATTCTCACCAACAACAAGGATCGAGAAGACACGTTAAAGCTACAAATTGCCAGGCTGAAAGCTCAACTCCTGGTAAAAGATGAGAAGATTGCAGCTGAAGCTTCACTCCGACGTGATAGTGATTGTAGACTGAACAAAGCGCTTGCAATGTTGAATGACTACAGGTCTAGAGATGATACGAAGAGGTGCAAGCTTGAAGAGGTCTTTGGTGAGGGAGCCTTGGAGGATTATGCTCAGGGTTTATAGTCCACTATTAGCCTGTGAGATTTACTTATCCAGGGGTTGCTCGTCAAGCCATACCATCCAGAGATGAGGGAGCTGTTAGAGGATTTCTAGTCTCGTCACCATGCTTGATTGTATTTCTTTCTTTTTGTAGTCTGTTGCTATTGACCATTACCAAATCTGTTGACTGAGGTCATTTCTGATTGCACTAATTGTTATGCTTGTACAATGCCTTTTGGGCTCTGGTTTTATGTATGAGGAGTTTTGCTCTATGCTTGTCTTTGGGATTCTCCATTGTCGTGTTGTTCTTCTGGAACTAGAATCGGGGAGGAAATTTCCCTGACGCATATATACATGTTTGCATTTTGCATCATTCTGCATTTTTGTATAGCAGGTGCAGCGGAACCCTTAACCTTATTTCCCGTGGTTCGTTAGTCTTGTTTCAGGATTGATATTCATACAACTCACCGTTACGCGACTAGGGGGAATCAACGCAAAATCATGGATCAAATGCAAGCCGAGATGCAAGAGTTCAGGGACAGGATGGCCCAGCTGATGGACATGATGTAAAGGGTTGCTCATGGTGAGGAGTAGTTGAGGACATTAGTGCAGCCCTTGATTGCACGCATGGATGAGAATAAAGTTTTGCATGAAGGCACCACTGTTGTACCTCCTACTCTAGGACGGGGTACTCCTCATGCCAATGATATGCCCACTGTTGTTATCCCTTCGGGCGGAGGTAATTTGGGTAATCTGAATAGGGGTTACATCCCAGGTTCCACTGTGCATGGGAATGTTGGCTCACAGTACGAGGAAGACAATCAAGATGATGTATTTTCCATGAGAGGTTTAGATGTTGGTTTGCAGCCTGAAGCTGATAGGAGGTTCAAAATGCTGGAAGATAAGATGAAGAGTTATGAGAACCAAAATTCCATGGGCTTGGACATGGCTAACTTGGGACTTATCCCAGATCTGAAGGTACCACTGAAGTTTAATGTCCCGGACTTTGATAAGTATAAAGGAACCACTTGCCTGAGAGTTCACCTGCGCTCGTATTACCGGAAAATGTCTACTTATTCCAATGATGAGAAACTATTGATGCATTTCTTCTAGGACAGTCTTTATGGTTCTTCATTAGAATGGTACATAGGGTTGGAGCCTGTTAATGTCAATAGCTGGAGAGACCTGGATGAAGCCTTCGTAAAGCATTATCAATACAATAGCGACCTTGCTCTGAATAGGGTCCAATTGCATAATCTTTCTCAGAAGAACGACGAGTGTTTCAAAGAGTATGCCCAGAGGTGGCGGGAGCTCGCAGCCAGGATGTAGCCACCCATGGTCGAAAGGGAGTTAATTGATATGTTTGTCTCCACATTACCGGGTGTCTACTATGAGAATCTCATTAGTAATATGTCTGGGAGTTTCTCCGACTTGATAATTACTGGAGAGAGAGTCGAGAATAGCATTAAGCTCGGTAAAATTCAGGCTGGTGAAGGATCCACATCTGGTGGAGGAAGAAAGATCTTTGGGAACAAAAAGAAGGAAGGAGAGACAAATGTTGTGTCCAGTTCCCGAGGCAGAGTTAGAAATCAGCGTCCTACTCAATATCGTCAGCAACCCCAAGTTGCGAGTATCACGATCCCCACAGTACCTCAACGTCAACAACAACAACAACCTCAATAACAGAATCAGCAAAACTATGCTCCGTAAAGATTTCAGGATCGGGGCCGAGCGGTGAATAGGCAGTTTGATGCACCTCCGATGCCTTATTCTCAATTGCTTCAAACTCTGCTACAGTTACAATTAATACAGAAGAGGACTTTGGCTCCTCTGACTGGTGCACCTCCACCCGGATATGACGCCAACGCTCGATGCGAGTTTCATTCTGGGGCACAATATTGATAATTGTAAGGTGTTTAAGCACAAAGTTCAGGATTTTGTGGATAGTAAAGCTATAAATTTTTCTCACAACGCGCCTAATGTCGTGCAGAATCCTATGCCAAACCATGGGTCGGCCGAGGTTAGTGCTATCCTTGAAGACGAGAGTTTGGACTTGATAATTGATGTCAATGAACTGAAGACACCGCTGAAGTTTGTGAAAGACAAGTTTTTGAAGGGAGGGATTTTCTCGGGCTGTAATGAAGTTTGTGCTGAGTGTTCAGGTCATCCTGATGGATGTGATAGGCTGAAAAGTTGTATTCAGAAGATGATAGATAACGGGGTATTACAATTTGACAGAGTTGATGAAAAGAAAGCTAATGAAATAGTAGCTAAAGAGAGGAACGAGGTTGCGACAGTCTCGATTCCATATAAGACTATTATTATTTCCGCGTCTCCAAGGCTGCCAACTATTGTCATCACCAAAGCTGGTCCTGTGCCATATGAAAGTACTAAGGCGGTTTCGTGGAACTACGGAGCTGAAGTGTACTGTAACGGGCAGAAACAGGAGTTGAAGAGCTTACCGGTGGATTCTGTGGATAATCTAATTGGAGCTGGTGGAATTACTTGCAGTGGTAGAGTGTTCTCAGCACCTGAAGTGGTTGCTGACAGAGCTGATAAGGGGAAAGGAAAATCAGTGATTGAGGAAACTTCTCAAGCTGGTGAGATTGTTAAAAGATGCGGAGGAATTCATGAGGTTGATAAGGAAAAGTGACTACAAGATCATGGATCACTTGCAACAGACTTCGTCCAAGATATCTATCCTGTCATTGTTGTTATGTTCAGAAGCGCACAGGAGTGCTTTGTTGAGAATCCTAAATACCGCCTATGTTCCGCAAGAAATATCAGTGAATCAACTCGAAGGGGTTGTAGCACATGTAAACGTAGGTAATGGATTAGGTTTCACTGACTTGGATTTGACTCCTAAGGGGAGGAATCATAATTGTGCGCTGCACATATCTATCGAATGTCGAGGAGCTATTATGTCACATGTCCTGGTTGATACTGGACCATATTTGAATGTACTTCCGAAGAAGGCGTTGATGAAGTTGGATACCCGGGGTATAATATGTACGCCAAGTGATTTGGTAGTACGTGTTTTTGAACGGACCCGAAGGTCTGTATTCGGAGAGTTGACATTGCCAATCCAAGTTGGTCTTGAAGTGTTCAACGTTGTATTCTATATTATGGACATTCAGCCTGCTTACAGTTGTTTGCTGGGTCGTCCTTGGATCCACTCAGCAGGCGCTGTAACATCTACGCTGCACCAGAAGTTGAAGTATATGGTGGGTGGCGGCGTTGTCACTGTTTGCAGGGAGGAGGATATATTTATCAATCACTTATCTTCATTCAAGTACGTCGAAGTGGATGGGGAGATCCATGAGACTTTATGGCAAGCCTTCGATACAATGCATATTAAGGATAAAGCACCGACTGTGAGAAAAGTGCCCGAAGTGGCCATGTCGTCATTCAAAGAGGCCAAGGCTGTGGTGAATGTCGGGGCATCTCAAGGTTGGGGTCAAGTGCTAGATATACCCAACAAGCAGGACAAATTCAGTTTAGGATACAACCCATCTTCATATGCTTCTCCACAGAGCGTGCCGCGCTACAAAGGGCACGTCCGGTTTACCAAAGGTGGAGTTATCTTTGAACAGATTAACGCAGTATCAGATGAAGATGGGGATAGCAAATGTGACATGGACGCTTGGATCAAGCCATGTGCTCCCAACAAGAGTCTGAACAACTGGTCCGTCGAGGAAATCATCCAAGTGACAACTAGAGAGTAATGACTTGTTTTTCTGATTATTGTATAACCCTATGTTCTACCCGGAGCATAGCGGTATTTGTCTTCAGGGCCTACTTATTTATGCTTGAACATCTTTTTATCAATTAATCAAAGGGTGTTTTTCTGCATTCAAATTTTGTGATCCTTGTCTTTCTTATTTTGCTTTAACAATAAAATGGTAATGTGGTTTGTGCTTGTTTTGCATATCATTTGAAGCATTTAATCATCATCATTGCAGGATTCATATTGCAGATGACACCGGTCAAAGAATCGTCTATGACTCGCTTTGACTTTGATAATCTGATATTTCAAGCCGAAAAAGAGATTGATGAAGATGAGGACTTGCCGGAAGAGTTAGCCAGACTTTTGAAACAGGAAGACAAAATCATTTTGCCTCATCAGGAAGAGATTGAGGTCGTTAATCTGGGTACTGAAGAAGTCCGAAGAGACGTCAGAATAGGGGTTGTGTTGCAAAGTGACATCAAGCAAAGTTTGATTGAGATGCTTCGAGATTATAACGACATCTTTGCTTGGTCATACGAAGACATGCCCAGGCTTGACACAGACATCGTGGTTCATTGATTGTCGTTGCGTGAAGATTGTCCGCATGTCAAGCAGAAGCTCAGAAGGACTAGACCAGACATGGCAGTAAAGATCAAGGAAGAAGTCTAAAAGTAATGGGACACAGGTTTCCTTGCTGTCGCTACTTACCCGCCATGGGTCGCCAACATCGTACCTGTACCAAAGAAGGACGGTAAGGTACGAATGTGTGTTGATTACAGATATTTGAATAAGGCGAGCCCAAAGGATGATTTCCCGCTCCCTCACATTGATGTGTTGGTCGACAATACCGCTCAATTCTTCGTGTTCTCCTTCATGGACGGTTTTTCGGGCTATAATCAGATTAAAATGGCACCGGAGGATATGGAGAAAATGACGTTTATAACACCGTAGGGGACTTTCTGCTACAAGGTGATGCCCTTTGGTTTGAAGAATGCAGGGGCAACTTATCAATGACAACTCTCTTTCATGATATGATGCATAAAGAGATTGAAATATATGTTGATGACATGATTGCGAAATCCCAAACGGAGGAGGAACATCTGGTCAATTTGTTGAAGATGTTTGAGAGGTTCAGGAAATTTAGATTGAGGTTGAATCCAAACAAGTGCACTTTTGGTGTACGGTCAAGAAAGCTATTGGGGTTCATTGTTAGCGAAAAAGGAATTGAGGTCGATCCTGCAAAGATCAAAGCCATACAAAATATACCCGCGCCGAAAACAGAGAAAAAGGTTCGTGGTTTCTTGGGGAGATTGAACTACATTGCTAGATTCATATCTCATCTTATCGCCACATGTGAACCAATGTTCAAATTGCTAAAGAAAGATCAGGCGGTCGTCTGGAATGAAAATTGCTAAAGGGCATTTGACAAAATAAAAGAATATTTGTAGGAGCCTCCGATACTGATACCTCCAGTAGCTGGAAGACCATTGATAATGTATCTAACAGTTCTTGAGAATAACATGGGTTGTGTTCTCGGTCAGCACGATGAGACTGGAAGAAAAGAGCATGCAATATACTATCTGAGTAAAAAGTTCACAGACTGTGAGTCCAGGTACTCAATGTTGGAGAAAACGTGTTGCGCACTCGCTTGGGCTGCCAAACGTTTGAGGCAATATATGTTGAACCATACAAACATGTTGATTTTAAAGATGGATCCGATTAAATATGTCTTTAAGAAACAAGCACTTTCGGGGAGAATTGCCAGGTGGCAGATGGTACTGACAGAGTACAACATTCAATACGTTTCCCAGAAAGCTATCAAGGGGAATGTTCTAACAGAGTATCTCGCCGAACAGCCAATCGATGACTATCAACCTATGAAGTTTGAATTTCCTGACGAGGATATCATGTTTTTGAAGGCGAAGAATTGTAATGAGTGAAGGTGAGATAATACTTAGAAGGGGGGTTGAATAAGTATGAAAGATTAAAACTTAGAATTAAAAACACAATTATTTTTATCCTGGTTCGTTGAACTCAACTACTCCAGTCCACCCTTCCTAGAGTGATTTGCCTTTCTCAACAAGGACTTAATCCACTATTTAATCAAACAGATTACAATAGTAACACCTAAGAACAACTGTTCTTAGTCTTCTCAAGAGCTACTGATTCCAACTGAATCCTCTTAAGGAAATCCTTTACAATCAATGTAAATCTAATACAAAAGTATGAATGCTTCTAAAAAGCTTTTATCACAATAGTGATATTTCTCTTAAGATTAAGTACAAATAATTCTAAGAATGAATATAGAAGTATGAGAGCTTGAATGTTATAATTTCTTTTCAGCAAAAAATGTCTCACTGGAGAATTTGGTGGAGTCTTCCTTTTATAGGCAGCTGATCCAAGGAGAGCTGAACGTTGAGAAGAGTGTCCCAAAAAGGTCTGAGCCTTTTTGTCTTCACATCAAGTGACCTTTCCTAGAAGAAGAAAGCACAGAAAAATCCTTTTTGTCTGTGTTCTTGTGTCTAGCACAAATGAGGAAAGAGACGTTTGATTTACTCCAACGGATATAATCTTTGAATATTTCTTCTTCAGTTTTTAGCAAGTTCATCAGAATTTGATTGGGTCAGAGTCTTCTAATGATGTTCAGAACTTTGCTGTATCAGAGTCTTCTGCAGCATGTGTGCTTTCAGCGTGTTGAATATCAGAGCATATTTGAAACAGCACTTCAGTACTGGCAGCTTTAGTACTTTCAGAATCTTCTGCAGAAACTATGCTTTGAAAAACTCTTCATACAATATTCTTTTTTGCTTCAGATCCTTCTGGAGCTTCTGCTTCAGAATCTTCTGGAGCTTCTTGCTTAAGATTCTTCTTGAGCTTCTTGCTTCAGATCCTTCTGGAGGCTACGCTCGGGATCTTTTATTGGCAGCAATCAGAATCTTCTAATGAGTGCATCTGGCGCTTCAGAGTCTAGTTAATTTCTTGTATTCAATTCAGATTTGCTTCTGGAGTGTTAATTCCATTACAATCTGCAGTAAAACTCTCAAGCAAATTTTAGAGTATATAATTCTTAAATACAAAATTTCCTTAACAGTTATCATCAAAACAAAGAGATATTATTAAGAACCAATTTGTGTTCTAACAATCTCCCCCTTTTTGATGATGACAAAAAGCATCAGAAATTTTGTTTAATTGAAAATATTAGAATTATAACTCCCCCTGAGATGATGAATCTCCCTCTGAGTTAAATACAAATAAGGAATAGAAACTTCCCTTTTGTCTTGAGTATTCTTCAGAGTTAGATCTTGTTTGTTCTTTTTAACATTTGAAGGTCAGAATGTCTTGCAAAAATTAATATTCAGAGTTTGATAATGGTCAAGTGATCTGAGAGACTCAGAGTTTCTTTTATAGAATGTACTTATCAAATGTTCTGAAACAGTCAGATTAAATGTTAGATAGAATAAATATGTCTGAAGTTTCATTCTGGTGAAGTTATATTAAACAGTTCAGAACTATATTTTCTCCCCCTTTTTTGTCATAAGCAAAAAGTAAAAATTTTTAAAAAAAATAAAAGGAAACATTAATTTAGACAATTCAATGGAGAAAAATTTGATTCATTCATTTGATCAGATCAAGAGTACATAGGCAAACATCAAAAGATATAGCAATAAAGTACATATGCAAACAACAGATGCAAAAGCATTAGAATGAAAAAAAATCTAAGAGTGTTTAGACAAAAGCATCTTCAATAGATCTGTAATCTCAGAGGATGATTGCTCTTGCTTGGATATCCACTTAGCCATAGTTTCATTCTTTTCATCTTGCTTTGACATTCATTCTGTCATATCCTCAGACTTCTTATCCTGTTTTGCCATCCAGGACTTTATCTCTGACTGACCAGCTTCCAGAGCAGCAATCTTATCTTCAAAATCTGGATGTTCTTTCTTTATCTCAGATAAAGAAGTATGATTAGGTTCTGTAGCCTGAACATAGTCAATTTCCATTGGTTCTGTAGAGTCTGGAGCGTTGGAATTAGAAGGAGGGTCTACTAGAGTCATAGCCAATTGATTTTCTTCAGATGCAGTTTCAGTAGATTCTGTTGAAGGTGGAGGAGCATCTATAAGAAGCAGAGGTTCATATTTCTTGACAGTCTAGAATAGAGTCCTTGCAGCCTCAGCAAATCTGAGCTTTGCATCATCAGAACAGACGTTCTTCAGATTGGAAGCTACAGAGTTGAATCTGTTGATGAATCCATTCCAGATGATGTCAGATTCTTTGGCATCCATTGTTGCTGAGCATTTCTTCTGAACAGTACCTAAATACATCTGTATTTCTTGCAAAAATGTTTGAAATAAATGATCAACATTAAGTCTGGCTTTGGTCGTAACAAAGTTTCCAGAGTTACAGGTTTAGGTTGGGGAGTTGGTGGAAAAATTGATTTTTGGATGGTGATCAGAGGAGGAGGATAGTATGGAAAGAAAGGAATTTTAGGTTTTTGAGGTTGGGATCTGTTTAAAGCATTTAACAGATTTGGTGTTACTTTGGTGGGATGGGAAACCATATCAAAGGGTTTTTTTGAGTAAGGTTTGAAGGCAGATTTTGGAGGTTTCTTGGAAACAGCAGGTGTATCAGATGATATTTGCAGAGCTGAAGCAACAGCTTTATCAGATTTTGCAGAACATGATATGGTAGCTAAAGATCCTACATCTGACATAGATTTTATGTAATCAAGAATCACAGATGGAAGGGTCATGGTGAGTTTTGGTTTCAGAGGGTTGATGGGGTCAGATGGTTCAACTTTGTCATAAAAGTCTTTTAGTTTGAAACCATAGGCCAAATTATGAAACAGAGAGGATACTTGGGCACAAGATATAGAAGATCTTGGGTTTGAAGTGGGGATTAATATCTCAGATGATGGTGCAGGTGTGGGAATAGGATCAGGTTGGTTTACCTCAGAGTATTTTTCAGATGGAAAGATTAGAAAATCTGGGAGGAGTTCTGATTCTGAGGAGTTAGAAGATGTGGTTGGTGTGCAGGAAGTAGAAGACACTTGAAACACCGTTTTTAAGGGTGTGACATCAAGAACTTCTGTCTCAGGGATTTGAGGTTCAGAAGTATTGGTTTGTTTTGAAGGAATTTCAGATGGTTTTGATGGTTGTTCTGAGATGGGTGAGTCAGATGGAATAGTGACTGGTTCTGATGAAATTGGAGCAGAAGTGACTTTTGTAGGTTCAAATGCAGTGGGTTCAGATGGAGGATTATTTGATGGTGGTTGATTTTCAGAGGCTTTTTCTGGTTGAGATTTTTGTGATTTTACTGGTTGTTCAGAAGGCTTTTGTTTGGATGGTTCAGATGATTTTTGTTGTACAGAAGGTTGTGGTTATTGTTCTGATGGTTGTTGTTCTGATGGTTGTTTCTGTGAAGATTGTGTTTGTGGAACAAACTGTTTGATATGTATTTTTGGTTGAGATGATTTGGGGATAGAGACTGGTGGTGTTTGAGTGATTTTTGTTGTTGTTGTTGTGGGAATAGAAGTTTGTTTTTGTGGTGATTTTAAACTTGGAGCAGTAACAGAAGTAGTTTGAGTTGAAGGTGGTTTTGGTACATACTTAATATTGGAATCATTTATAACAATATTTGCAGAAGATACAAAAGATTTAGTACCTTTTATTTTGATCCTCTTGGCTGGTACAGAAGCAGCGTCTTCAGATTCTTTTCTCTTCAAGAGCTTCTTTGGCTTCTCAGCAATCTTGACTTTTTTCTGAGCAGGTTCAGATTCTGCTACTGGCTGATTCCTTTTCCTCTGTAGTTGTGCTTCTTCTTCTTCTACATCTGGAAGAGGTTGCCTTGCTAGTTGTACCACATTTGCAGGAACAGGCTTGCCTTCCTTCTTACATTCATCAATGTACATGACCATAATGTGTCTAGGCTCTTCAGCAAAGAACAATGGAAAGTCATCTACAGGAACCCTCTTCTGACTCAGTTCAGTCATATTCAACTTCTTGGGCGCTGTTGTGAGTTCATCAACAATTTTGAGTCTCTGAAGACTTTTAGCATTCAGAGGCTTTCCCATTATAAATTCTAATTCCTCTGTAACTCCAGCAGCGTACAGAGCAGTGACCAAGCCATTCTCAGTTAGAAGATCTGAGATCAACCTTCCAAAGGGGATCCAAGGTCTGATCTTCTGTCCTTTCTCTTTCACATACTCTCTAGATGCATTTATATGGTTCCACAGATGCATAAACAGAATATATGGAAGATCTACCTTGGTGCTCTGACTGAGGCAATACATGAAATAGAGTTGTTCATTATTGACATAGTCTGGAGAATTAGTTGGCTTCCTATGGTGGATGCATCCCATGAAGATCTTGGCCCAGATCTTGTAGTCAGGCTTCAGATCCTTGAATTTGTTAGAAGCTTGACCAGCAGTCATTACTTCTTCATATACCTCATCCATGTCCACACGCCCAGCTGGCAAGTGGGAAACACCATCTGTTTCTTCATATTCTATTAATTTTCTGATCAGATCTTCTGTGATAATGATCTCTTTTCCCAGTACAGAAGATAAGATGAACTTGGGGTAAACAGATGCATGGATCCAGAATTCTTTCACAAGTAGAGGGTAAACTGGTCCAAAGAGCCTATCAAAATACTTAACCCATCCTTGAGCTCCAATGATGGAACGAAACTCAAAGCCATTTTCTGCAAGAGAGTCAAACTCTACCATGGATTCACATAGAACTTCCAATTTTTCAACAGGGGTTAGAAGAGTTCTTTTGGGAGGAGAATAGGGGGAAACGCCCATGTTTGCAGAAGTTACTGCAGCCATTGAAGATTGGAATTGAGCAGCTGTTGATGATGAAGTTGCCATTGAAGAATGCTTTGTCACACACTTAGGTTTAGGGTTTTTATGCAGAGAAAAGAGGAGATGAAAACGCATATAATTTTGAGATTGTAAAAGTATGAAAGTGAAGTGAAAACAAGTATTTATACTAAAACACTTAGGTATACCATCAGTCAGAATTTGCACGTTTTAACAAGCATTAAATAAAAAGAATAATAATCATTTCAAACATTAATTGCTTCTGACAATTTGGGGGGAAAATCAAGATTTTCACTATTTAAACTTCACCTCAAACGTCTCTTCAGTAATGTACACGCCACCTCTGCAGATTTAGTGTGACACGTGTTTGCTTGCATGTGTTATGAAATCTTTTGAGAAATGAAACGTTAACCAACATTCAGATCCTCTAAGGATTGTTAGTTCAGAGTTTCACAAAAAAATATTAATCAGAATAAGTAAGCAATCAGAAGAAACACTTCAGAGCATTAGGCATTTTTGCATCAGTAAAAATTTGCTTCTGATAAATATCATTCTGGACAAACATCCGTACCAATATTTTTCAGAATAAATTTAAATCTATCTTCAACAAGGGGTTTTGTAAAAATATCTGCCCATTGATGATCTGTATCAACAAAGGTTAAATTTATGATTCCCTTCTGAACATAGTCTCTGATGAAATGATGCTTAATTTCTATATGTTTTTCCTTAGAGTGTAAAATGGGATTCTTAGACAAACATATAGCAGAAGTATTATCACAAAAGATAGAAATGTTACTTTCAAAAATTTGATAATCTTCTAGCTGACTTTTCATCCAGAGCATCTGAGTGCTACATCCAGCAGCAGCAATGTATTCTGCCTCTGTGGTTGAAAGTGCAATTGTGGGTTGCTTCTTGTTGTACCAGGAGATTAGATTTCTTCCTAGAAATTGACAACTTCCAAAAGTACTTTTTCTTTCCACTCTGTCTCCAGCGTAGTCAGCATCACAGAATCCAACTAATTTGAAATCATCAGATTTTCTGTAACACAAGCCCACATTAGAAGTACCTTTCAGATACCTTAGAATCCTCTTGACAGCTGTCAAGTGTGATTCTCTAGGATCTGATTGGAATTTAGCACACAGGCAAACACTGAACAATATGTCAGGTCTAGAAGCAGTAAGATAAAGAAGAGATCCAATCATACCTCTGTAGAGCTTCTGGTCTACTTTCTTACTTACCTCTTCCTTGCCAAGTGAGCTAGTACGATGCATTGGAGTCTTTGCCAGCTTACTATCAGACATGTTAAATTTCTTCAGAAGTTCTTTAACATATTTTGTCTGATGTATGTAAGTGCACTCTGGAGTTTGATTAAATTGGATTCCTAGAAAGAATCTGAGTTCTCCCATCATGCTCATTTCAAATTCTGCCTGCATACATGTAGCAAGCTCCTTTCCAAGCATAATATTTGTTGATCCGAAAATAATATCATCTACATAAATTTGGCAAATTAGAAGATCTTTCTTAATTGATTTACAAAAGAGTGTTGTATCCACTTTGCCTCTGATGAAGTTTTTCTCCAGAAGAAAATTGCTCAATCTCTCATACCAAGCTCTGGGAGCTTGTTTTAAACCATATAGAGATTTCTTTAATTTGAACACATGATCTGGAAATTTTTCATTTTCAAAACTAGGAGGTTGGTGGACATAAACTTCTTCTTCTATAATACCATTAAGAAAGGCACTTTTAACATCCATCTGATACAGAGTGATGTTATTTTGTGCAGCAAATGAAATAAGAAGGCGTATAGATTCCAACCTTGCCACTGGAGCATATGTCTCAGTGTAATCAATACCTTCTTGTTGACTGTACCCTTTGTTGCACCCTAAAATTTGCCCAATCTTATTCACTTGGTTTATGTTTCAATGTCATTAGCATTTGCATATAGAGTCATGTGCATAGTCTAATCATCTGCACAGCATAAGCATAGCAAGTCATTCAACAGGGGACCAATCATTATTCTCATCTCTAGAGGCCTATCAAGAGGTTATTATCCCAATTCAATCTCATTCAAGTCATCAGGAAAGAATTTGAAAGCAAAGAGTTCAGCAGATCAAGCCTTGAGTCCATCTCCTAGCTGAGGGTACCTGAGGGTCAACAAGAGGGTTGTGAGCTGTGAGTTGAAGACATGGAGAGTATCTAGACATTATGAGAGACTTATAAAGTCATTTAAAGAAGGAGACAAGTCATTGATGAGAGCACAAGAGCTATAGCTGAAGGCAGTCAACTAGGGTTTCATCTGGGTCAACCCTAGGTCAACCCTAGGTCAATTGACTGATTTAAGGGGCATTCAAGTCTAGTGGAGAGATATGGGGTTCATCATTGGACATATAAAGAAGGATATGGAGATATGCCAAGAAGAATTCAAGAGAAATCAAGGAGAAGAGGAGCTTCTAAATTAGGGTTTCTGTGTAAAATCCCCTAGTTTAGGTCAACTTTCCAAGCAAGATAAGTCAAAATGCTAGCTTCAAATGGCTTCTTGGCCAACATGAAACTTGTAGAGGATCTCAAGACCTTTAATTTGAGTGGTGGAAGACATCAAGGAGATTTATAGAACTCAAGTTATGGTCCTTGCAAGTTACAGGTCATCTGAGGTATCTGAAATTTTGTCTGTGAAAGTGACTTGACTTCCAAGCTAATTTTACCCCTCAAGGAGATTTCAAATGAATTTCTGGTCAACATAGGAATTGTTCCTCATTGTCTTAGCTTTCTAGAATGGTATAGTATGCCTTCATATGAGGTGTGGAACTCAACTTATGGTCTTGGCAAGCAAAGGGTATTTTGGTCATTTGTGAATTACAGGTCATTTTAACCTATGTCCAAAACTCATACAAGGAGGCCTCAAATGGAAAAACTTACAACATCAAACTTGCTCCAAATGACATTTTGGGTCTAGAAAGAAGGTCACAAATTGTTGGAAAAGCTCATAACATGAAGTTGCATGATTGGTTAAATTTGAACTAAAATGGCTTATAACTTAAAGAAAGTCAAAGTGAAAAATGGTTTGGGAGATTTATAAGTCCAAATGGAGACTTCCAATATATGATTTTGGGTCCAAAAGACATTTTAGAGACAATGGTTCAAGCACTTTTTTGAGTTTAGAAGGAAAAAGAAAAGTTACTTATGGTTACTTGTATTTGAAGAAACATAACCAAGATCAACCAATTTGGAATGCAAGGGAAGTTGCAAGATGGTTCTAGAAAGTTCATTTGAGCACTATATATTCATGAAATCAGAATTGAGCAAGGGTTGGAATCACCATTTTGTGCAAAGCTTCACCATTTTCTCTCATTCCCCAAAATTGCATTTTGATCAAAATTCACAAGTTCTCCATTGATCAAGCATCAACACTGAGTCTACTACATTTCATCATCATCATAGACCAGAATTCAACCAAGAACAGGGTGTGATCAATCCATTTTCGAGCACCATAATCATCAACATCAAAACTGCAATTTCAAGTGGATAGCACAATCCAAGCCAAGTTTCATCCAAGTATTGCAAACAGAATCAAGTATATCAAGAATGGACCAAGATTGAAGCATACAAGAGCCTGGATCCACGTGATTACTCAGCCTCCATTAGAGCTTGCTCAAGGTGCAAATCTTTCTAACTTATTCAATCTAGGGAGATTTAGGTAGTTTTACTAGTATATTCATGATCTATGATGTTAGGAGGTTAGTTTAGATGAATTTGAGGCTGAATAGAGACAATTCATAACAGGTGTACCAAACTGTTTGGATCAAGAACTCGTAGGATTTTGCATGATAACCTTAGCTTGTTAGTTTAGAATGATCACCATTATGCATAGAGTAGATTAGTATAGGTTTGGTTGAGAATTATTGTGATGCATCTCAGTGTATGTTCATGGTGGCAAGAACTTCATGTGATCGGGTTGAGTGATATGATGAGTTTCAAGACAAACTACTACCATAGCTGGATAGAGCCTGAAAATTGGAGCAAGTTTGATGTTTACATCGTGAGTTTTGGTGGATTGTAGAGAGAGAACAGAGAGGAGGAACTTGGATGTTCATGGCATCGTGTGAGGGTTTCAGAAACCCTAGATGATCCAATGTAGAAGACGCAATCCTGAGCGTCCATCGCGTGTTGGACCTTTGACCCCAGAGCCCATCGTGTGGCTGAGGTTTAATTCTGAAATTTGGAGGGAAGAGAGGTGCCCTAAACGCACCGTTTCATTTAATGAAACGGGCGGGCCTAAGTGTGTTTTGATATCCCCACCCCCAGTGCTGAGCCCATTGTGAATCTGAACGTGAAATCTTTCTATTCTCACCCCCTGCTTTCTTTCTTTATTTTCATTTATTCTGACTGGTTCTGGGCCTAATCCAAATTCGCTACCCACACCCCCGTTTGCTGGCCCACTGGAATTTGAACTGAGCGTGTTTGCTTTATAAACCCCCCCCCCCCCTCTCATTTTAATTGATTTAGTTTTTTAACTCATTTTAATTTTTACCAACTTTAGAAAATCATATAAAATAGGAAATTAACTCTTTTTTAGTGGTTGTTTTTTCTATATTTTCTTGGTTCTGTCTAGAAAATTATAAAAAAATAAAAATTGCATTTTATTTTTATTTGATATTTTTCTCATATTTTCTAAATAAATAGCATTTTAAATAGTTTCATTTCATGCATGATTTTATTAATTTTTGTTCTATTAGATGCTTTCATATTTTTTGTTCATTCTTTCTAGGTTGTTTAGATGAGATATTGAACTTGTAGAAACAATTTAATTCCCATTTTTAGAAATTAATTTTAGGTGCTTAATGTAGGCTTGAACAACATGAACAAATTAGGGTTTTTAGGTGATGACTTAAGAAGTTTGATTTCATTTCTCTTAGGACTTAGGATTTAACTAGTTTAGTTATGGGACTATAGGGGCTATGGGCAGTTATTAGATCCCTTAGAGAAAAGTCAGGACTCCCCTACTGCTATTAACACTCTGTGTATGTCTGATTGACTGGTGTGGTGTGCCCTCTGGGGATTATTGCTTGCTTGCTTGGGTATTGGGATTGTCTGGGGACTTGGGAGAGCTGAAGACTTGAGGAGATGAAGACCATTGGAGATCCAGAGATTGAAGATCAACTGCCAGAGTTGGAGAGGAGGTTATTGCTAGCAGCTGCTGAGGAGACTAGGGTTTAGGAGCTAGGCAGAGCTCTAGGTTAGAAAGTTTGTTTCTCAAACATGGATTGCCTTGTCTGCATCCATTCTTCTCTGTGATTCAGAGTCTCTCTAAGACACTCACCCCCTTCCTTTGGAAGGCTTGGTGATAGTGTCTATGAGATAGAACTCTTGAGAGAAAATGTCTCTTGTGTTAGAAGCAGTCTGTTCACCACCCTTGGTAGTCAACTGATTGCTTAACACCCAGTTCACTCTTGTGACTGATCCCTCATCCTGGAGGTCTGAGCTTGAAGAAAAGCCATTGCAGATAGAAGACAGATGATCAAAGCCCTTGCCTGAAGGTCATGAAGATGGAGATTGATGCTTGCTGAAGACTGTAGCTGATTGGAGATTACTTGAAGCCAGATGTTGATTCAGAGCTGTTGAAGCTGTTTGTTTTATTGCTGTATTTCATTGCTGATGTATTGATTGGTTTTCTGAACTGTATTGTTTGCTGTTTACCCTGCTGGGTTGAAAGTGAAGTCTGTTCACTTTTGCCTATTGTTTTCTAGGTTCGAGGTTGAGTGGGACTCCCTTGCCTCGCTTGTACTGTTGCATCCATGCATTTTACTGTTTTACTGTATATATTTGATATTGTTTCTGTTTCTGCCTATCCCGTAGGATCTCTGTTTCTCTCTGTGCAAGAGAGGAGCATGATAGACACTAGGTCTTAACCCATGCATGATAACATTAGGTTAGTCTGATTCCCTTCGCAACCGTAGGTTAGAGTTCGGTCTCTTTCTTTCTCAAAACAAACAGAAAAACACATAAAGATTTCAAACACAATAAAAAACACTTCTTCCGTAAAAGAATGTGAACTCATCAAAAGCGTCATTTTTGTCCGCCGGGACTGTTAATCAAGGAAACCTTTTTCAGAAGGAATAAAATCAACCAAGACAGACTTGTGTCGTACGTGGCCCGAACTACGTTTGCTCTGATCTTTCATGCTGTATGAAAGTACGTAGGCATAGGATGCGATATCCTAGCGAGCAACCTTCCCCTCCTTTCCCGTAGGTAGGCGAACTACGTTGACTCTGATTTCTCGTTCCAGACGGGAATACGTAGGCATAAAGTGCGATACTTTGCTGAGTCATTTTTATTTTCATTTTATTTTCTTTTTCACCCTTGACCTATAGTTTAGATAGAATAACAATCCATACCCGAAAACAAGCGTGGATCCCATCGAGTACGATGGACGTGAGGGGTGCTAATACCTTCCCCTTGCGTAACCGACTCCCGAATCCAGGTTTTGGTTGCGACGACCATACCTTCCCCGTGTTGTGCGAGGTTTACTCTGAGCGTTCCCTTTCCCTCCCGTGGGATAAATAACGCACGGTGGCGACTCTTCTGTTCAGCCGGCGCCGATTTTCGCAGTAGCGACAGCTGGCGACTCTGCTGGGGAACCAGCGTCCCCTGGCTGCTAAGGACTGCGATGGTTCTTATGCATTTGGGATCCAACGTCCCTTGAGAGAGTCAATCCTAACGCTTGTTTTCCCGTCGAGGATTTTGTATGGAGTTATTGTATATTTCTAACCTTGTATTTTCAGCTTTGTATATTGATTATTATTGCTGTATTTGGGGTGTGACGGGTGTTCTGATATTGAGAGATAAGCCGGACCTGGGCTTGAGTGCACCTAGAATTAGAGTAGAGATTAGTGGGCGCCCGCTTGCTTTGCTTGCTTTGGTGTCCCATGAAATCTACACTCAGACGAGGTTCCTCTGGTTGGCCTCCTGCCCCTTCCTTTGGTTGGTGTGGGTTGCTGGTTAGTTGGATTGTCGACTCTGGGGACCGATCATTTGGAAGTTGGCTAAGTGAGGCCTCTTCAGGGATTGATGATGCCACTCCTTCTGGGAATCGTATCATCAACCTTGAAAGTCTGTGACGCCGACGACCGCATAAGATGCCGTACCTTGTGCCAGTTATAGGGCCACCCACCTGTGAGGGGATTCAGGGTTGTGCAGGTAACCAGACCTTCAGACTACCGGTTTGTTCTCGATCAGAGATCCTGGTTATTTATGGAGAGTTATGAGGTCTGTCAGAGACCATTTGGAGATGTGTTCTGAGGTCTGTCAGAGACCAATTAGAGATGTGATTTGAGGTCTACCAGAGACCAGGGGGAGTTATGGTTTGAGATCCATCAGAGACCAGTAATGGAGCTTTGTTTTAGGTCTATCTGAGACTAGGGTTTGATGACTTCTGGATGGTCTATCTGAGACCTTTCTTGATTGGGTTCAGGCTATTCAGCTACAGCTTTGGTCCCTGTTGCATGTTACTTGCATTGCATTGCCTGCAGATCCATTACCATTTGCATTTCACTAATGTGTGTCTGTGCTGCAGGTGCATTTGCATTTCCCTAGTTCTAGTGCCCAGACTTCTGAGTGTTTGATCATGACTAGCTTAAGGAGAACGGTTGCTTACAAATTGCCTACGCCTGATATTGTTCCTTTACTTGGGTTGATCTCTCTTGCTGATGAGGGTGTTCGTAGGAGTTTCCGGATGAGCTATGGTAGACTACTGAGATTGGTGTGCAAACCTACAGAGGTAGAGTTAGATGGGCTGTATGCTTTGATGCAATTCTACGACCCTGCTTTGAGGTGCTTTACGTTCTCTGACTTTATTATGGGACCCACTCTGGAGGAATACGCTGAGTATATTGAGCTGCCCGTGCAGAACCAGGTTCCATTCATTCATTATGGCGCCAAACCCAAGCCGGAGGAATTGGCAAAAGCCTTGCATGTTGATGCTTCTGAACTTGTGACTACTGTTTCCCGTGGAGTTCCAGGCTTCTCATTTCAGTTCTTAGTTGGTAAAGCCCAGGAGTACGCCAAGAGCGGGTGCTGGGTTGCTTTCAATGCTGTGTTGGCTTTGTGCATTTATGGCATAGTTTTGTTTCCCAGCATACCGGATTTTGTGGACTTTGACGCTTTCTACTTGTTTGCCGCTGGTAATCCTGTACCTACCTTACTCGGAGATCTCTACCACTCACTGCATTACAAGAATGAGAAGGGAAGAGGGAAGAATGTTCATCTGTGTGTACCCTTGTTGAGTAGGTGGTTTGAGAGTCACCTTCCTAAGAGAAGATCTGTTGCAGAGACTACAGTCCCAGCTGGTTGGCCAGAGCGCCTGATGAGGCTATCGTCGGAAGATATGGAGTGGTTTGATCAAGACCTGTTGGGATCTGAGCTCATCTTCAGTTGTTCTGGGTACCCTAATGTGCCGTTGATAGGAAGAAAAGGGTGTATCAATTACAACCCTTCTCTATTCATTCGCCAGTTCGGATACGCACTGAAGAATCCACCTCAGGAGGAAGAAGTACAGGAATCTCTGTACTTCACCGGGGATTTGAAGGGGGAGTTACTAGCCAAGCTGCAACATGCCTGGACGCGTATTAACCGCAAAGGGAAACCACTGTTAGGTAAGAACGATTGCCATGCCTATGCACCTTATAGAGTTTGGATTCAGGAGAGGGCTAGTCAGTTGAGGATGCCGTTTCCAGATGCACCAATTCTTGTTCCCGTTCCGATAGCAGAGCCAGCTACTGTTTCTAGAGAAGTCTATGAACAAGTTGTGAAGGAAAAAGAAGCCTTAATGAAGATTAATGAAGGGTTAGAGCAAGAGTTAGCCCAGGCACGCAGCGAGAAAAACAAGGCCGTATATGCTTTCCAACAACAGATCGAGCTGTTAAAAGGTTAGGGGCTGAGTTGACTGAAGAAAAGAAGAAGCGCGAACGTCTGGGGCAAGAGTTCAGAAGTTCCCATGACATGCTGGAATCAAAAAAGAAGGCGCTCGACGCAGCACACCGAGAGATATCCTCTTGCAATAAGACTTGGAATGCTACACTCACCAACAATAAGAAGAGGGAAGATAAGCTGAAGCAGCAAATTTCCGACCTCGAAGAGAAGTTGAAGTCTAGCATCAAGAAGTGCGAGGAAGAAGTGATGACCCGGTATAGTGTCCAGCATGCACTGAACAAGGCAATCAAATCCAGAGATGAAGCAGTGTCTCAGAAGCGAAAGTTAGAAGATTGCTTCGGAGAAGCAACATGGGAAGAAAACTGCTGAAGACGTACGCCGTGTCCTTAAAAGGAGAAACCAGCTTGTTGAAGGGCTGCTTGATCGACCAAGCCATCCGGAGACCAAGAAGTTGATAGAGGAGTACCAGACTTTTGGGAGGATCTGATCATTTCATGTAGTAACTTGTATGCTTTATTTGCATAGTGCTGACCATCACCAGGATTGTTGGTTGAGGTCATGCCTTCTTTGTACTCTCAGTGATTTTGTACCCTGGGCTTATTAATTCTCCCTGCAATATATGAGGCTTTCTATGATTCAGCTCCGATATTCCTATTGTCAGCACTGTCACTGCACCGGCACCTTCGCCCTAGAACTGGGGGGAATGAACTTCCCTAATGCACAGACACATTGCATTGCATTCATATTGCATTACAGGTAATCTTTGAGTAGTGTCTTATTTCCCGCTTTTAACAGGTACTTAACAGGATTGCAGATCAACATCCGCACCGCTATTCTACACGCACCAACTGTCGAAGAATCATGGACCAAATGCAGAACGAGATGCAAGATGTGCGCGAGAAGCTCGCCCTCTTCATGCAGACCATGGAAGCTATAGCAAAAGGGCAGGAGAATTTGCAGGCCATGGTCCAGCCTCTGTTGGCCCGAAGCGCCGGTCATGGTAATGAAGATCATCAGTCTGTCCGGGTTGATACTGTTCATGGAGACGGTACTCCCACGCCAGTAGCGCCGCCTGTAATCAATACACCTGCTGCTAATGTCAACAACGCTACCGCTGCTGTAAATGGTAACGTCGGAGTTGGGAATGAGACTGCCGTCCATAATGTTGGGCTGGGTGATGTCAATTTGGGAGATAATCTAGGAGGCAATGGCTTTGTCAATACTGGGTTCGGATTCAACGATCAGGGATTCGATAACACTGGGAAGTATGGCTTTAATGCTCAAGGTTTTGGGCAAGATGGTTATGGTATGGTCAATCAGGGTTACGGAGGCTTTGGAAACGGAATGGTACTGGATTTATGGCTTTTGGTCCTGCTGGAGGTGTTCAAGGGTACGACAACAGAGGCCGAGGTCCGGGGATGAATCAGATCAGAGCTGGGCGTAATAATGGATACGATGGGTACGGAGCTGGAAACGGCATGTGGCAAGAAGATCAGCAGGAGGACGCCTTCTCCGGAGGAGGTTTTGAAGGGCCGATGGATGATTCCCAAAAGATTAGAATGCTGGAAGAGCAGATGAAGGGAGTCTTAAATCAAAGTGCTGTGGGATTGGACATGGCAACCATGGGTTTGGTACCTGGCTTGAGGGTGCCAATTAAATTCAAAGCTCCTGCGTTCGATAAGTATAAAGGAGACACATGTCCGAAAGTGCATGTACGAGCTTATTACAGAAAGATGTCTGCATACTCCACTGATGAAAGAATGCTAATGCATTTCTTTCAGGATAGTCTATCGGGTCCTTCCCTAGAGTGGTACATGGGGTTGGAGCCAACTGATATCAAGACATGGAAGCAATTAGCAGAGGCATTTGTAGCTCACTACAAGTATAATAGCGATTTGGCGCCCAATCGGGTCCAGTTGGCTGGGCTTTCGCAAAAGAAGGGGGAGAGTTTTAAAGAGTACGCGCAAAGGTGGCGCGATATGGCTGCCAGGGTCCGTCCTCCGGTGGAAGATAAGGAAATGAATGACATGTTTGTCGGCACATTCACAGGTCTGTTTCATGATATGCTGTTTCACACGTCTCTGGCCAGTTTTTCAGACCTGATTCTAATGGGAGAAAAGATTGAGCGTAACATTAAGCAAGGAAAGTTCCAAGTCGAGGAATCAACCGCATCTGGCAGTAATAGGAAAGCTTATGGTGGGCGCCGTCAGGGCGAGGCAAGCGCAGTATTTGGAGGCCGAGGCAGGGGACGAGGTCAATATCGTCAGCCGCAGCAGGTGTCGAGTGTTACTATTCCCTATCAGCAACAACCACTCCAGCAACAACAACCGGTTCAGCAACAGCCATTGCCACAGCAGCAGCAGCCTCAGCAAGGGGCACAGCAGGCTCAACGAAGATTCCAGGGTAGTAAACCGAGAAGAGTGTTTGAGAAGCCTCCCTCAACCTATGTTGATTTATTGCAGACATTGTTGGGATTGAATCTGGAAGAGAAAAGAACTCTGGCGCCGATAACGGGAGCTCCCCCGTTTGGTTATGATGCAAGCAGGCACTGTGAGTTCCATTCTGGAGCCCCGGGTCACGATATAGAAGGTTGCCATGCGTTTAAGCACGTTGTGCAGGATCTTTTAGACAACAAGACTATCAATTTTGGAACGGCAGGTCCGAACATAGTCCAGAAACCCATGCCTAATCATGGGGCGAACGCTGTTCTGACTGAGGAAGGTCTGAATCTTATTATGAATGTTGAAGATTTAAAGACGCCGCTGAGCGAGATAAAGAGCCGACTGTTACAAGGAGGTGTTTACCCAGGATGTAACGAATATTGCTTAGATTGTTGGACCCTAGCCGGGGGGTGTGAGGATTTGAAGAAAGGCATTCAGGCTTTAATTGATGAGGGCATATTGCAGTTTGATCGAGCGGCAGCTGACGAGCCTGCAGGGGCAGTAGTGGATAATCGGAGTGATGTGGCCACAGTAACGATTCCTCGGAAGACGATCACTATTGCAGCACCAGCTCAGCGACCACCGATCACCATAACTAAAGCCGGGCCAATCCCGTACGAGAATACGAAAGCAGTCCCATGGTCATATGGGTTGGAAGTATATTGTGACGGGATAAAGATTGATGTTAACAAGCAGCCAGCGGAGATTGTGGATAATGTTGTTGGTTCAGGAGGCATGACGAGGAGTGGCAGGATCTTTATATCTCCTGAAGTGGAGGCTGAAAGACTAGCGAAAGGAAAAGGGAAAGTGGTTGAAAATGTTCCGGTACAAGCAAGTGAAAAGGAAGCAGCATCGAAGGATGTAGAAGAGTTCATGCGCTTAATTCGAAAAAGTGATTATAAGATTGTGGAGCATCTGCAGCAGACACCGTCCAAAATATCTATCCTATCATTGCTGTTGTGTTCGGAAGCTCACAGAAATGCTTTGCTGAAAGTCCTGGACACTTCTTTTGTACCCCAAGACGTCTCCGTGAATCAGCTGGAAGGAGTATTGGCACATGTGAATGCAGGCCACAGCTTGGGCTTTACCGATTTTGACTTGACTCCGAAAGGGAGAGATCATAATATGGCATTACACGTATCTGTTGAGTGTAGAGGATCAGTAATGTCGCACGTTTTGGTTGACACCGGATCATCTTTGAATGTGTTGCCCAAGAAGGCGATGATGAAGCTGGATGTTCGAGGAATTTTGTGTACACCCAGTGATTTGGTAGTCAGAGCATTTGACGGCACGCGGAGAACAGTCTTCGGATCAATCACTTTGCCTCTGCAAGTGGGGCCGGAAGTGTTTGCAACAGAATTTTATATCATGGATATACAGCCTGCGTACAGCTGCTTGCTTGGAAGACCCTGGATTCATGGAGCAGGGGCAGTCACGTCTACCCTGCATCAGAAGTTAAAATATATGGTCGGAGACAGCGTAGTCACCGTGTGCGGAGAAGAAGACATCCTGGTCAGCCATCTATCTTCGTTTAAATATGTGGAAGTCGACGGGGAGATCCACGAGACACCATGCCAGGCATTCGAAGGTTTGCGCATCAAGGACAAAGGTCCCGGGCCGAGCAAAGTGCCAGAGATAGCCGTCTCATCGTATAAGGAAGCTCAAGCTCTAGTGAAAGCAGGAGAAGCAAAGGGCTGGGGCAAAGTGCTGGACATTCCTGTGAAGATGGACCGGTTCGGACTGGGGTACCAACCGTCGTCATCAACTCCTTCCGTGGGGGCCCCCCGTTTCAGAAAACCAATTATCATCTCTGCCAGTGGAGTATGTCATGAAACTGTCAATGCTGCGTCGGAGTCTGACGAAGGGGACAGCGACTGTGATATGGATGCCTGGATTCAGCCAAGCACGCCAGGACAAGGACTGTGCAACTGGTCTATTCAGGAGCTTGTTCCTGTGACTTTTAAACAGTAATACTTTGCTTTATTAATTGTTGAATAATCTGATGTCTTGCCCGGGGCATCAGGATTTGCTTAGGGCTGTGTTGTTATAAACATTGCGTGTTAATCGTTAAATAAATGGCGTTTTTTCATGTGCAAATACTGTAATCCCTGTCTTTCTTGTTTTATATTTTTCAATAAAATGGCAACGTGGTTATTCGCTTTATACGCATTTTGAAGCACTTAACCATTCCTTTTGCAGGATAACATTTTCAGATGACATCCTTGAACCACCTATGACTCGTCCCGACTTTGAGCACCCAGTGTTTCAGGCTGAAGAAGAGGTTGTCGAAGATAGCGACGTTCCTGAAGAACTGTCTTGGTTAGTGAAGCAAGAGGAAAGAGCCATTCTGCCTCACGACGAGGTCATCGAAATTATCAACTTGGGGTCGGAAGGGGTTGAGAAGAATATTCGTATCGGAGCCGCACTGCAGAGTGATATCAAGCGAAGACTGGTTGAAATGCTCCGAGAGTATAATGATGTATTCGCTTGGTCATATGAAGATATGCCGGGGCTCGATACAGATATGGTTGTGCATCGCCTGCCACTGAAAGAAGATTGCCCGCCGGTCAAACAAAAGCTTCGCAGAACACGACCAGATATGGCAATGAAGATCAAAGAGGAGGTGCAGAAACAGTGGGACGCTGGGTTCCTGGCTGTGACGAAATACCCTTCATGGGTTGCTAACATCGTACCAGTGCCAAAGAAAGATGGCAAGGTTCGAATGTGCGTGGATTATAGAGATTTGAATAAAGCAAGCCCAAAAGACGATTTTCCACTTCCTCACATTGACGTGTTAGTTGATAATACTGCTCAATACTCCGTATTCTCCTTCATGGATGGCTTTTCAGGCTATAATCAAATTAAAATGGCGCCAGAGGATATGGAGAAGACTACTTTCATAACGCCGTGGGGAACATTTTGCTACAAAGTGATGCCCTTTGGTTTGAAAAATGCTGGGGCAACATATCAGCGTGCGATGACGACTCTTTTTCATGACATGATGCATAAAGAGATCGAAGTTTATGTTGACGATATGATTGCCAAATCCCAGACGGAGGAAGAGCATCTGGTGAATCTGTTGAAGTTGTTTAAAAGACTTAGGAAGTTTAGGCTGAGGCTGAACCCTAATAAATGCACCTTCGGGGTGAGATCGGGTAAACTGCTGGGGTTTATCGTAAGCGAAAGAGGAATAGAGGTCGATCCTGCTAAAATAAAAGCGATTCAAGAAATGCCGACGCCTAAAACAGAGAAAGAGGTGCGCGGGTTTTTAGGGAGGTTGAACTACATTGCCCGGTTCATATCTCACCTAACTGCCACGTGTGAACCGTTATTCAAGCTGTTGAAGAAAGATCAAGCTGTAACGTGGAACGAAAATTGTCAAAAGGCGTTCGATAAAATAAAGCAGTATTTGCAGGAGCCTCCTATCTTGATACCCCCGGTGGCAGGTAGACCCTTGATAATGTATTTGACGGTTCTTGAGGGAAGCATGGGTTGTGTTCTCGGTCAACACGACGAGATGGGGAGAAAAGAGCATGTGATCTATTACCTGAGTAAGAAATTTACAGACTGTGAATCTCGATACTCAATGCTGGAGAAAACTTGTTGCGCGCTAGCCTGGGCCGCCAAGCGTTTGAGGCAGTACATGCTGAATCATACAACCATGCTCATCTCGAAGATGGATCCTATCAAATATGTATTCGAAAAGCAGGCGTTGTCAGGTAGAATTGCCCGTTGGCAGATGGTCTTGACTGAATATGATATCCAATACGTCTCGCAAAAGGCTATAAAGGGGAGTGTGCTGGCTGAGTATCTGGCGGAGCAGCCTATTGAAGAATACCAATCGATGAGGTTTGATTTTCCTGACGAGGATATCATGTACCTAAAGATGAAAGATTGTGAAGAGCCGTTGCCAGACGAGGGACCAGAGTTGGGTTCCAAATGGAAGATGATATTTGACGGAGCCGTGAATGCTTACGGTAGCGGAATAGGGGCAATCATCACTACGCCACACGGGTCGCACATCCCGTTTACTGCCCGATTGACCTTCGCCGTTACCAACAATGAGGCCGAATACGAAGCTTGTATAATGGGGCTTGAAGAAGCCATTGATTTGCGAATCAAACATCTAGACGTATACGGAGACTCAGCTCTGGTAGTGAATCAGATAAAAGGGGAATGGGAGACACGTCAGCCCAATTTGATACATTACATGAATTATGCAAGGAGATTGTTGCCTTTCTTCGACAAGGTTGAATTGCATCACGTACCGCGGGCAGAAAATCAAATGGCCGACGCCCTTGCCACTTTGTCTTCCATGTACAAGGTCAACTTCTGGAACGAAGCTCCCCAAATCACTATCTCTCGGTTGGACAGGCCAGCTTATGTATTTGCTATTGATGAAGCATCTGACGACAAACCGTGGTATTTCGATATCCTTAATTTCCTGAAGAATAAAGAGTATCCGGCTGGGGCATCCAGTCAAGATCAGAAGACTCTCAGGAGATTAGCGGGTAATTTCTACCTGAATCCGGATGGCGTCTTGTACAGAAGAAACCACGATTTAGTGTTGTTGCGTTGTGTAGACGAGAAAGAGGCAAAGCTTCTCATGGAGGAAATTCACGAAGGTACCTTTGGTACGCATGCTGGTGGGCATGCTATGACGAGAAAGCTGCTGAGGGCAGGTTACTTTTGGCTGACGATGGAAACTGATTGTTTCAAGTTCGCGAGGAAGTGCCACAAGTGCCAAATCTATGCCGACAAGATACACGTGCCTCCGAGTCCTCTAAATGTGATGTCATCTCCATGGCCATTCTCGATGTGGGGAATCGATATGATTGGAAAGATAGAGCCGACGGCTTCTAACGGGCATCGGTTCATCCTAGTAGCAATCGATTATTTCACCAAGTGGGTGGAAGCGGCGTCTTACGCGAATGTAACGAAGCAAGTGGTGGCCAGATTCATCAAAAGAGATATCATTTGCCGATATGGGATCCCCGAGCGGATAATCACGGATAATGGTTCAAATCTGAACAACAAAATGATGAAGGAGCTCTGTCAGAATTTCAAGATCGAACATCACAACTCCTCTCCTTACCGACCCAAGATGAATGGCGCTGTTGAGGCGGCCAATAAGAATATCAAGAAAATTATTCAGAAAATGGTGGTGACCTATAAGGATTGGCATGAAATGCTACCTTTTGCTTTGCACGGTTATCGTACGACGGTACGCACATCAACCGGGGCAACTCCGTTTTCGTTGGTATACGGAATGGAAGCGGTATTACCATTGGAAGTTGAGATCCCTTCTCTGAGGGTATTGCGAGACGTTCAGCTGGACGAGGCAGAATGGGTAACGAATAGATTGAACCAACTGAGCTTAATGGACGAGAAGAGGCTAGCTTCCCTAGCATACGGTCGTTTGTACCAGAGCCGAATGAAGAAAGCGTACGACAAGAAGATACATCCGCGAAGCTTTCAGACGGGCGACCTTGTGCTGAAAAGGATTCTCCCGCCGCAAGCAGACCACAGGGGCAAGTGGACCCCCAACTACGAAGGGCCATACGTTGTCAGTAAGGTCTTTTCAGGAGGAGCGTTGTTGTTGTCCACCATGGACGGAGAAGACTTTGCGTCACCTGTGAATTCGGACGCAGTTAAAAAATACTTTGCTTAAAATAGACCCGCTGGACAGAAAAAGAGAGTCCAGGCAAAAATGGGGCATCCTGGCGAACCAAAAACAGAATGAAAGGTTCGGGCAAAAGTTAGGGATAAAATTGAAAAAATGTACACCCGCGAAGTTGAAAACCTACACTGGGCGGCTTCGGCAAAAAAGGGTATCCCGGTGAACTGAAAACCCGTAAAGGGCGGTTCACGCAAAAGTTAGGGATTTGAGAAGCAAATGACTGCGGTCCGAATTCAATGAGCATCAATGCGGGAGAATACACTTGAGGAGTCAGTTATCGGATACAATCTCTTCAGAAGTGGGGATACCGGGAAAGCATTAGAGTCGGATGAGTCATAGGAGGATCATTTCGTGGTGTTCATCTGCATCCCGTTGCCGACATGTGTACAAATTTAAGTTGTCAATATTCATGCTTCTTGTGCATACTTGCATACTTGTATATTTGCTTTGCGTAGCTTCCTCTTTTCAGGAGTTACATCCCGTGTACAAAAACTCCGCCCATTCAGGGGCCCAATCAATGAAAATATGTTATTCAGTACTTGATGCTGATTCTTTACTGTTTTGTGCATGATAAAACGCCTAAGTTCAGTGAAGCTAGCATGAGTATAACATCACTGGCCCTTGCCAACAATTGTTAAAGCTTTGAATTAACTGAGTGTAACGTCACTAACCTGAATTGATTTGATTGCATAGGCTTGTCGTGTCTTGTTTGTGTTGTTGCAGGTTTCATAACCATACGAGGAAGATGATCAAAAGATTGCGATAACGAAAGACTTGATCCCCACGCAGGTCATGCATGTTCTTCCTGAAGAAGGATAGAATTCCCCAGCTAGCCGTAGCTTACCCAAAGGGAGCAGAAAAGTTATTCACCCTCAATAGAGTTTGGCGATTCCAAGATCGTAAGGCTGTATTCAGGCAGTTTCATCTTTCCCCGCAGGGTCATGCACTCTCCCCCAGCGGAGTCAGTGGATTTTCCCCGAGAGAATCATCCCATCCCCAGCGGAATTCTCTTTGCAAGTGTTTTCCTTCCTTCCAGTGGAACTCGAAGATCAAGACTCTCCAAAGCAGAGTTGATGGTGGGTCCTGTCATTTATTTTGTCAGAGACACTGTGTAATATCAGTTCACGTTCCAGCAGAAAGTCCGATCGTACCAGGCACATCTGCCATTCCCCAGCAAGGTTATATTCCCCAGCGGGGGGTTACCTCAGCAGGGTGCTCGGTTTGAGTTCCCAATTTCCCAGCAGGGTTGAATTCATCCTTCCAGCATTTATTTTGCTGGAATGCTTTCGTAGCATCTGGCTATCCCCGGCGGAGTCAGCATTATCTTCAGCATTTATTTTGCTGAAGCAGTTTCTGTCCTCTAGCAGTTCAGGTGGAGAGAACTCTTGCTCAAATGAACAACCAAAACATTCAAGATCTCGGCATGAGACATCCAATGATAATGTCAGTTTCGGCAGTATTCCCCACAGAGTTACCAGGATAAGTTTCTCTTTATTCTCAGGCAGAATTAGTTGTCATCAGGGGTTCCATGAATCAGAATTTCAGAGGCCACCGCCGGTTATCAGAGCAGGCGTCCGATAGTTTGGTTTCCAGACATCCCCAGTAGAGTCCGCCTCAAAGTCGCTGTCACGTTGGTGCTGAGGAGTTTGTGGGTGAGGATCATTGGAGAACTAAGTCCTGACGTGGACAATTTATTCCTATATTGACGGGATTTCTTCAGAAGTGGGCGTCCTAACGTGGACAGGTTTATTTCCCCGGATTGGTGAGGTGTGTTAGTCCTAACGTGAGCAGACTCGGGTTCTCGAAATTAGTGGAATGGGAGGTCATGACGTTGACAAAAGTGATTACTCTTTGTGTTGGTGCCCTGACGTGGACAGATCAGACCAGCGTGTGAGTCTTTACGTGGACAAGTCTTATTTCCTCAGCGGGTCGAAGACGCCCGAGTCCTAACGTGGACAGATCAAGACGAGATCAGTGTCCTTACATGGACAAATCAAAGAAAGTATTATTCCTAACGTGGAGAAATGGGTCCTAACGTGGACGATGTAGTCCTTACGCGGACATATCAAGTTGGATTCCTTACTTGGAAAGAGATGATTCCTTACGTGGAAAATGATAGTTTCCTTACGTGGAAATGACAGCATTCCTGACATGGAAAGAGTGGAGTCCTTACGTGGATAGATTAAGATGACATTCCTTACGTGGAAAAATGTGGTCCTGACGCGGACAAATCGGAAGGAATTGGTGGCCTTACGTGGAAAAGTTATGTTTCCTTGCGTGGAAAACGGATAGCATTCCTTACGTGGAAAGAGGCTTGTATTCCTGGCGTGGAAAGAAAGAGTGTATTCCTGACGTGGAAGGGGTTTAGTTCTGATGTGGACAGACTCAAAAGAAGATTTATTCCTTACGTGGAAAAATTGGGGTCCTTACGTGGACAGATTCAAGATTCCTGACGTGGAAGAATGATGTACTCCTTACGTGGAAAGTTGAGTCCTGACGTGGACAGGTTTAGAACCAAAGTTGAATTCCTTACGTGGAAAGATTGGAGTCCTGACGCGGACATGTCAAGTGGTATTGGAGTCCTTACGTGGACAGATTGATATAGTTCTCCTTATGTGGAAAGAAGATTGCTTCCTGACGTGGAAAGATGAAAGTTGAGTCCTGACGTGGACAGATACAGAAGAAATGATTCCTAATGTGGACAGGTGTTACTCCTAACGTGGAAGAGTTTTATTCCTAACGTGGACGATTCAGTTTATAGAAATGCGGGCGAATTATCCCCAGCGGAGTTGCCGAGATTTTTCTGGGTTAACAGCAAGTGGAGTCCTAACGTGGACAGGTTTTAGTTGAGATTTCTTCGTATTGATGACAGACAGAGTTCTAACGTGGACAAGCAAGCAATCTGTTGTGACAGAATCCTTTTCAGAACGATGAAGACAATCCCCAGCACGGTCGCGCGAGATCAGTGGGTTTCCGTAACAGTTAAATTCAGCTGATGAATGTCGTTCCTCAAGCAGGAGCGCAATTTAGTTCTGCGGTTGGCAAATTTCTGGGTTCCTAGTATTCAACCGTCTCGTACCGCGAATGTCTGAAGGCTCCGGGCTCTTCACCCAATCGGGTCCAAGCCGCTTGAATAGGGGCAGCTGTTGCACCCTAAAATTTGCCCAATCTTATTCACTTGGTTTATGTTTCAATGTCATTAGCATTTGCATATAGAGTCATGTGCATAGTCTAATCATCTGCACAGCATAAGCATAGCAAGTCATTCAACAGGGGACCAATCATTATTCTCATCTCTAGAGGCCTATCAAGAGGTTATTATCCCAATTCAATCTCATTCAAGTCATCAGGAAAGAATTTGAAAGCAAAGAGTTCAGCAGATCAAGCCTTGAGTCCATCTCCTAGCTGAGGGTACCTGAGGGTCAACAAGAGGGTTGTGAGCTGTGAGTTGAAGACATGGAGAGTATCTAGACATTATGAGAGACTTAGAAAGTCATTTAAAGAAGGAGACAAGTCATTGATGAGAGCACAAGAGCTATAGCTGAAGGCAGTCAACTAGGGTTTCATCTGGGTCAACCCTAGGTCAACCCTAGGTCAATTGACTGATTTAAGGGGCATTCAAGTCTAGTGGAGAGATATGGGGTTCATCATTGGACATATAAAGAAGGATATGGAGATATGCCAAGAAGAATTCAAGAGAAATCAAGGAGAAGAGGAGCTTCTAAATTAGGGTTTCTGTGTAAAATCCCCTAGTTTAGGTCAACTTTCCAAGCAAGATAAGTCAAAATGATAGCTTCAAATGGCTTCTTGGCCAACATGAAACTTGTAGAGGATCTCAAGACCTTTAATTTGAGTGGTGGAAGACATCAAGGAGATTTATAGAACTCAAGTTATGGTCCTTGCAAGTTACAGGTCATCTGAGGTATCTGAAATTTTGTCTGTGAAAGTGACTTGACTTCCAAGCTAATTTTACCCCTCAAGGAGATTTCAAATGAATTTCTGGTCAACATAGGAATTGTTCCTCATTGTCTTAGCTTTCTAGAATGGTATAGTATGCCTTCATATGAGGTGTGGAACTCAACTTATGGTCTTGGCAAGCAAAGGGTATTTTGGTCATTTGTGAATTACAGGTCATTTTAACCTATGTCCAAAACTCATACAAGGAGGCCTCAAATGGAAAAACTTACAACATCAAACTTGCTCCAAATGACATTTTGGGTCTATAAAGAAGGTCACAAATTGTTGGAAAAGCTCATAACATGAAGTTGCATGATTGGTTAAATTTGAACTAAAATGGCTTATAACTTAAAGAAAGTCAAAGTGAAAAATGGTTTGGGAGATTTATAAGTCCAAATGGAGACTTCCAATATATGATTTTGGGTCCAAAAGACATTTTAGAGACAATGGTTCAAGCACTTTTTTGAGTTTAGAAGGAAAAAGAAAAGTTACTTATGGTTACTTGTATTTGAAGAAACATAACCAAGATCAACCAATTTGGAATGCAAGGGAAGTTGCAAGATGGTTCTAGAAAGTTCATTTGAGCACTATATATTCATGAAATCAGAATTGAGCAAGGGTTGGAATCACCATTTTGTGCAAAGCTTCACCATTTTCTCTCATTCCCCAAAATTGCATTTTGATCAAAATTCACAAGTTCTCCATTGATCAAGCATCAACACTGAGTCTACTACATTTCATCATCATCATAGACCAGAATTCAACCAAGAACAGGGTGTGATCAATCCATTTTCGAGCACCATAATCATCAACATCAAAACTGCAATTTCAAGTGGATAGCACAATCCAAGCCAAGTTTCATCCAAGTATTGCAAACAGAATCAAGTATATCAAGAATGGACCAAGATTGAAGCATACAAGAGCCTGGATCCACGTGATTACTCAGCCTCCATTAGAGCTTGCTCAAGGTGCAAATCTTTCTAACTTATTCAATCTAGGGAGATTTAGGTAGTTTTACTAGTATATTCATGATCTATGATGTTAGGAGGTTAGTTTAGATGAATTTGAGGCTGAATAGAGACAATTCATAACAGGTGTACCAAACTGTTTGGATCAAGAACTCGTAGGATTTTGCATGATAACCTTAGCTTGTTAGTTTAGAATGATCACCATTATGCATAGAGTAGATTAGTATAGGTTTGGTTGAGAATTATTGTGATGCATCTCAGTGTATGTTCATGGTGGCAAGAACTTCATGTGATCGGGTTGAGTGATATGATGAGTTTCAAGACAAACTACTACCATAGCTGGATAGAGCCTGAAAATTGGAGCAAGTTTGATGTTTACATCGTGAGTTTTGGTGGATTGTAGAGAGAGAACAGAGAGGAGGAACTTGGATGTTCATGGCATGTGTGTGAGGGTTTCAGAAACCCTAGATGATCCAATGTAGAAGACGCAATCCTGAGCGTCCATCGCGTGTTGGACCTTTGACCCCAGAGCCCATCGTGTGGCTGAGGTTTAATTCTGAAATTTGGAGGGAAGAGAGGTGCCCTAAACGCACCGTTTCATTTAATGAAACGGGCGGGCCTAAGTGTGTTTTGATATCCCCACCCCCCAGTGCTGAGCCCATTGTGAATCTGAACGTGAAATCTTTCTATTCTCACCCCCTGCTTTCTTTCTTTATTTTCATTTATTCTGACTGGTTCTGGGCCTAATCCAAATTCGCTACCCACACCCCCGTTTGCTGGCCCACTGGAATTTGAACTGAGCGTGTTTGCTTTATAAACCCCCCCCCCCCTCTCATTTTAATTGATTTAGTTTTTTAACTCATTTTAATTTTTACCAACTTTAGAAAATCATATAAAATAGGAAATTAACTCTTTTTTAGTGGTTGTTTTTTCTATATTTTCTTGGTTCTGTCTAGAAAATTATAAAAAAATAAAAATTGCATTTTATTTTTATTTGATATTTTTCTCATATTTTCTAAATAAATAGCATTTTAAATAGTTTCATTTCATGCATGATTTTATTAATTTTTGTTCTATTAGATGCTTTCATATTTTTTGTTCATTCTTTCTAGGTTGTTTAGATGAGATATTGAACTTGTAGAAACAATTTAATTCCCATTTTTAGAAATTAATTTTAGGTGCTTAATGTAGGCTTGAACAACATGAACAAATTAGGGTTTTTAGGTGATGACTTAAGAAGTTTGATTTCATTTCTCTTAGGACTTAGGATTTAACTAGTTTAGTTATGGGACTATAGGGGCTATGGGCAGTTATTAGATCCCTTAGAGAAAAGTCAGGACTCCCCTACTGCTATTAACACTCTGTGTATGTCTGATTGACTGGTGTGGTGTGCCCTCTGGGGATTATTGCTTGCTTGCTTGGGTATTGGGATTGTCTGGGGACTTGGGAGAGCTGAAGACTTGAGGAGATGAAGACCATTGGAGATCCAGAGATTGAAGATCAACTGCCAGAGTTGGAGAGGAGGTTATTGCTAGCAGCTGCTGAGGAGACTAGGGTTTAGGAGCTAGGCAGAGCTCTAGGTTAGAAAGTTTGTTTCTCAAACATGGATTGCCTTGTCTGCATCCATTCTTCTCTGTGATTCAGAGTCTCTCTAAGACACTCACCCCCTTCCTTTGGAAGGCTTGGTGATAGTGTCTATGAGATAGAACTCTTGAGAGAAAATGTCTCTTGTGTTAGAAGCAGTCTGTTCACCACCCTTGGTAGTCAACTGATTGCTTAACACCCAGTTCACTCTTGTGACTGATCCCTCATCCTGGAGGTCTGAGCTTGAAGAAAAGCCATTGCAGATAGAAGACAGATGATCAAAGCCCTTGCCTGAAGGTCATGAAGATGGAGATTGATGCTTGCTGAAGACTGTAGCTGATTGGAGATTACTTGAAGCCAGATGTTGATTCAGAGCTGCTGAAGCTGTTTGTTTTATTGCTGTATTTCATTGCTGATGTATTGATTGGTTTTCTGAACTGTATTGTTTGCTGTTTACCCTGCTGGGTTGAAAGTGAAGTCTGTTCACTTTTGCCTATTGTTTTCTAGGTTCTAGGTTGAGTGGGACTCCCTTGCCTCGCTTGTACTGTTGCATCCATGCATTTTACTGTTTTACTGTATATATTTGATATTGTTTCTGTTTCTGCCTATCCCGTAGGATCTCTGTTTCTCTCTGTGCAAGAGAGGAGCATGATAGACACTAGGTCTTAACCCATGCATGATAACATTAGGTTAGTCTGATTCCCTTCGCAACCGTAGGTTAGAGTTCGGTCTCTTTCTTTCTCAAAACAAACAGAAAAACACATAAAGATTTCAAACACAATAAAAAACACTTCTTCCGTAAAAGAATGTGAACTCATCAAAAGCGTCATTTTTGTCCGCCGGGACTGTTAATCAAGGAAACCTTTTTCAGAAGGAATAAAATCAACCAAGACAGACTTGTGTCGTACGTGGCCCGAACTACGTTTGCTCTGATCTTTCATGCTGTATGAAAGTACGTAGGCATAGGATGCGATATCCTAGCGAGCAACCTTCCCCTCCTTTCCCGTAGGTAGGCGAACTACGTTGACTCTGATTTCTCGTTCCAGACGGGAATACGTAGGCATAAAGTGCGATACTTTGCCGAGTCATTTTTATTTTCATTTTATTTTCTTTTTCACCCTTGACCTATAGTTTAGATAGAATAACAATCCATACCCGAAAACAAGCGTGGATCCCATCGAGTACGATGGACGTGAGGGGTGCTAATACCTTCCCCTTGCGTAACCGACTCCCGAATCCAGGTTTTGGTTGCGACGACCATACCTTCCCCGTGTTGTGCGAGGTTTACTCTGAGCGTTCCCTTTCCCTCCCGTGGGATAAATAACGCACGGTGGCGACTCTTCTGTTCAGCCGGCGCCGATTTTCGCAGTAGCGACACCCTTGAGCAACCAGCCTTGCCTTATTCCTTTCAACTTTTCCTTTCTCATTTAGCTTATTTCTGAAGACCCATTTTGTACCAATTATATTAAATCCTTGTGGTCTTTGAACTAGATCCCATACATCATTTCTGGTGAATTGATTTAGCTCTTATTGCATGGCAATAATCCAATCATTGTCTTGCAGAGCTTCATCTACAGAAGATGGTTTAATTTCTGACACTAGTCCAAATAGTGATGCTTCAGATGATCTTAGAAAGGATCTTGTTCTGATGGGATCATCTTTCTTTCCAATAATAACATCCTCTGGATGAGAAGCTTTAATTCTGGATGATGATCTTCTAATAGTTGATTCTTCAGAAATGTTTAGATTATTCATCTGAGAAGTTAAAGGAGTAGTATCTGGCGTTGCTTCTGGTTCCTTCACTTGAGTTTTGTCTGCTTCTGGAACTTCAAAGTCAATGAAGACTACTTCCCTATCTGCAGAGTTATCAGACTGCTTTGGGTTTTCAGAGCCAAGCTTATCATCAAATCTGACATGAATGGATTCTTCCATAATCTGTGTCTCAGTGTTGTATACTTTGTAGCCTTTAGAGCGTTCAGAATATCCAAGCATGAAACACTTCTGTGCTTTGGAATCAAACTTGTTCAGATTTTCCTTAGTGTTTAACATATAGCAAATACATCCAAAAGGATGAAAATATGAAATGTTGGGCTTTTTGTTCTTCCACAGTTCATAAGGAGTCTTCTTCAGAAGAGGTCTTACAGACACTCTGTTCTGAATGTAACAGGCTGTGTTGATTGCTTCTGCCCAAAAGTGTTTTGCCAGATTTGTCTCATTGATCATGGTTCTGGCCATTTCTTGCAGAGTTCTGTTTTTCCTCTCTACAACCCCATTTTGTTGTGGAGTTCTAGGACAGGAAAAATCATGAGCAATGCCATTTTTAGAAAAATATTTTTCAAAATATTTATTTTCAAATTCACCACCATGATCACTCCTGACTTTTATAATTTTGAAATCCTTTTCATTCTGGACTTGCTTGCAGAAGTCAAAGAACACAGAATGTGACTCATCCTTGTGTTTTAAGAACTTTACCCATGTCCATCTACTATAGTCATCAACAATGACTAATCCATACTTCTTGCCTCTGATGGATGCAGTTTTCACTGGTCCAAACAGATCAATATGAAGTAGTTCTAGTGGTTTGGAAGTAGAAACAACATTTTTTGATTTAAAAGATGTTTTTGAAAACTTCCCTTTTTGGCATGCTTCACAAAGAGCATCTGAAGTGAACTTCAGATTAGGGAGTCCTCTGACAAGATTAAGTTTATTAATCTGAGATATACGTCTCATATTAATATGGCCCAATCTTCTGTGCCAGACCCATTGCTCTTCATTAACAGACAAGAGACATTTAACATTTTGAACTTTAAGTTCTGAAAGATTAATTTTATAAATGTTGTTTTTCCTCTTACCACTAAATAGGATAGAGCCATCCTTTTGACTAATAGCTTTACAACATTTTTGATTAAAGGTGATATCATAACCATTGTCACTTAATTGACTTATGGACAATAAGTTATGCTTTAACCCTTCAACAAGTAAAACATTAGTAATAGAGGGAAGTTTACCATTTCCAATAGTGCCAGATCCAATGATCTTGCCCTTTTGGTTCCCTCAAAACTTCACATCACCTCCAGATCTAAGTTCCAGGCTTTGGAACATAGACTTTTCTCTTGTCATGTGTCGTGAGCATCCAGAGTCCAGGTACAATGATTGGTGTCCTGACCTTGCTACTAAGAACATCTGCAATAGGGATTATTTTACTTTTAGGTACCCAGATCTTCTTGGGTCCTTTAGGGTTAGTGGTTCTGGAGGTTTGTCTAAACTTTTGTTTTTCAACATATTGTTTATTCTGACTAACCTTGGGTTTAAACACATAAGTATTCTTCTCAGAGCTTGTGTGTTTAATTTCATTTAAGTGACCAAACTTAAATTGAGAGTACAGAGGTGTCTTCTTGATGAAAAGTTTGTCAACAGATTTTGGATTACTTCCAGATGAAGATTCATATCCAATACCTCTTCTGTTGTTCCCACTAACACCATAGATCATAGAAGCCATCTTGCTTCTGTCTATGCTCTTAGTAAGGAATCTCTGAAAACTAGAGTCATATTTTTCTAAAATGCTTTCACATGACTTAGTCTCAGATTCAAATTCTTGTTGAGTTGTTTCACAGTCATTTTTGATTTTCAGATTAATTTCTTTTTGCTCAACAAGTTCTGTCTTCAGAAGATCAATCTCAGATTCAATATTGCTTTTCAGCTTCTTGTATTTGAGTTTGATATTGTTGTAACTTTTCAGAACTTCTGATAAAACTTTTATCAGCTCTTCTTTAGTAAGTTTAGCCATTACCTCTTCAGCGTCATCATCAGATTCAGAATCTGATTCATATCCTGAGGTTCCTTCCTCTTGATCTTCTGTGCTGGCCATCAGTGCAACATTAGCACATTCTTCTTCTGATTCAGAAGATGATTCAGATTCATCTGAGTCATCCCATGTTGCCATCAGAACCTTCTTCTTTTTGTTAAACTTCTTCTTGGGTTTTTCTTTTTGAAGTTTGGGGCAATCATTCTTGTAATGCCCAGGTTCTTTGCACTCATAGCATACAACTTCTTTCTTGCCAGATCTTTTGTGCCCAGAAGATTCCTTTCTATGATCAGATCTTCTGAAGTTGTTGAACTTCTTTCCCTTGTGCTTCCAGAGTCTGTTGATCCTTCTGGACAGCATGGATAATTCATCTTCTTCTTCAGAAGAAGATTCTTCAGAGCTTTCTTCAATAACCTGCAAAGCTTTAGCAGATTTGTTAGATTTTAGGGCAACAGATTTACCTTTTTCTTTCTTCTGAGGTTCATCTTCCTCAAGCTCAATTTCATGGCTCCTCAGTGAGCTGATGAGTTCTTCTAAAGAGATCTTGTTCAGATCTTTAGCCATCTTCAAGGCAGTCACCATTGGTCTCCATCTGGTAGGTAGACTTCTGATGATTTTCTTTACATGATCTGATGTGGAGTATCCCTTGTCCAGAACCTTTAGCCCAGCTGTGAGGATCTGAAATCTGGAGAACATGGCTTCAACAGATTCAGAGTCTTCCATCTTGAAGGCCTCATACTTCTGGATCAGAGCTAGAGCTTTTGTCTCCTTGACTTGAGAGTTTCCCTCATGAGTCATTTTTAAGGATTCAAACATATCAAAAGCAGTTTCCCTGTTTGTAATTTTTTCATACTCAGTATGAGAAATTGCATTCAATAATATAGTTCTGGCTTTGTGATGATTTCTAAAATCTTTCTTCTGAGCATCTGTCATAGATTTTCTGTCTATCTTTTTGCCATTCCCATCTGTGGGATGAGCATATCCATCTATGACTAGATCCCATAGATCAGCATCATATCCTAGGAAAAAACTCTCAATTCTGTCTTTCCAGTAATCAAATTTCTCCCCATCAAACATAGGGGGTTTGGTGCTGATCCTGTCCCTTTCTTCATATTTATTGTTAATGTTGGATATTGTATTATCAGCCATTGTAACAAATAAATATATATCAAAGTATTTCTCTCTGGATCTTTACTGTCACTGTTAAGTGGTAGCATACACAGAACCAGAGCTCTGATGCCAACTGAAGGTGAGATAATACTTAGAAGGGGGGTTGAATAAGTATGAAAGATTAAAACTTAGAATTAAAAACACAATTATTTTTATCCTGGTTCGTTTAACTCAACTACTCCAATCCATCCTTCCTAGAGTGATTTGCCTTTCTCAACAAGGACTTATTCCACTATTTAATCAAACAGATTACAATAGTAACACCTAAGAACAACTGTTCTTAGTCTTCTCAAGAGCTACTGATTCCAACTGAATCCTCTTAAGGAAATCCTTTACAATCAATGTAAATCTAATACAAGAGTATGAATGCTTCTAAAAAGGCCATTCAAGGCGAGTTTTCCTCAACGGTTTTAAGATGAATCCCTAACAAAGCGGATTTCTGTTCTCGTCAGACCAGTGTTATCTTGGAAAGTTTCCTTTTATGGTAGGCCATCCAAGGCTGATTTCCCTAGCAGCGTGAAGCCAACTTCGTCGGTGAGTTGTTCTCCTCAACAGAGTTGATTTTAATCCCTAGCAGAGTGGATGTTGTTCCCAGAGGAATTGTATTTTGGCAGGCCATTCAGGACTCGTTTTTCGGAGCATAAGTCCAATCGTAATTGGCACGTTCAAGTCATCCCCAACAGGGTTGCTTATCTCTCCCCAGCAGGATGGTTTTTTTCAACATTTATTTTGCTGATTCAGTTCTGTTGCATTTGCATTCGTGCATCATCCTCTAAATGTGTAGCATTTCCGTTTCATATGGAGCATTACGCCATTTTCAAACATATGTATGTGAAACATAAGCCAGGTTGTTACCTCTGTTGCTTTCAGGTGTAGTTCTTTTGCAGAAGAAGTTTTTCTCTAGCCAATGTGGTATTCAGACCCCTGCCAGCTATAATGTGTTATTCTCCAGTCAGTGATATCCAGATGTGCGCGTCTCACAATTTTCTCCCAAGCGAAGTCCCAACAAAGTTGCTTGTTTAAGTTTATCTCTTTTCCCCACAAAGCTACTTGGTTAAGTTTCTCTATCTCCCGTGGAGTCACTAGTTTAAGTCTCTCCATCCACAACAAAGTTTTATCTTTTGGATTATAAATTGGCAAGTTCTATTTTTCTCAACTGTGGGTTGAGCCAACCTTCGGGTTTAATGCCTGTTTGTTAAACAGATGCCTGACGGCGATGTCGGATGTTTCCCCGCCAGAGTTGCTTGGTCAAGTTTCTCTTTTTCCCAACGGAGTTCTCCCCTTAGATTGTTAATCAATTAAGAAGTCATCAATCGTTATTGATTCGGCCTTCGGGTTCGATGCTCGCTTTTATTTAGCGAATGCCTGCTCTGAATAGTAGATGATAAATTGTTATTGATTCGGCCTTCGGGTGCGATGCTCGCTTTTATTTAGCGAATGTTTGCTTTGAATATCAGATGATCAATCTTATTAATCCGGCCTCCGGGTTCGATGCCTATTTTTATTTAACAAATGCCTAGCAGCGATGTCAGATGTTCTCATCAATTGTTATTGATCTGGCCTCTGGGTTCGATGCCTGTTGTCTAGCAGATGTCTGATGGTGATGTCAGAGGTTTGATACTTCATAGCAATGATTCAAATATTCCTATCAACTTCGGGTTGATCCGGACTTAGGGTTCGATGCTCGCTTTTATTTAGTGAATGCCTTCTCTGAATAGCAGATGATCAATTATTATTGATCCGGACTTCGGGTTTGATGCCTGTTTGTTCAAACAGATGCCTGACGGTGATGTCAGAAGACCTCCCCAGCCGAGCGCTGAGCCGACCTTCGGGTTCGATGTCTGTTTTGGTTCAAACATATGCCTGACGGTGATGTCAGATGATCTTCCCTAGCAAAGTGCTGAGTCGGCCTTCGGGCTCGATGCCCATATGTATCTTTTAACATATGTTTCTTTCTGACTGTGTGTCGTTGCCTGCGCGTTAGCAAATGTTTTCTTCCGACGGCATGTCGTTGCTTGCTAATTGGTAATCAGTTAGCTTGTTGTCGAGAGCAATTATCAATTTAATTATTTCCGGAGTTTTGTCCCTATCAGAGTTGGCAGTTTTATTTCTGCGGTTGGAAAATTTCTGGGTTCTTTGGTATTCAACCGTCTTCTACCTCGCTTGTTTGAAAGTCGTTCGCTTTTCACTCATTCAGGTCCAAGTCGTTTGAATAGGGGCATCTGTTGTACCCCAAAATTTGCCCAGCCTTTTTCTTAGTTTGGATTATTTTTTCATTTCATTTTTATAGCATTTGCATTTGCATATCATAGTCCTTTGCAGGGGATCAAGAGATGGTGTGAATATCAAGAGCAAGAGTATCAAGGGTTTCAAGCCTAAGCAAGTTTGCTTATCTCAGATATTGGAGACAAAATAAAGATCATCAGAGAATCTCAAGTTCATGGTTATGGATGGAGGATATTGGAGAAGCTCATTGAGTGCTTTGAGAGCCATTGTGGAGCTTATTCAAGTTGTCATATCAGGTGCAAGAGGTTGCAGTCAAGGATTGTACACATAGGGTTTCATCTGCCTAGTGCAAGGTCCACTATCGATTTGAAGGAGTTTGAGACTTGGATCTAAGTCATTTGAGTCATGGGAAGTTGTGTGGAGACCCCTTGTATTTCATTTCAAGTTCAAATCAAGAGGAATCAAGAGTTACAAGAGTTACTAAATTAGGGTTTCTAAGCATTTTAGTGTAAAATCCCTTATTTGTTGCCAATCTTCAAGGCCAAATTACCTTATGATACAAGGGTAATCTCACTTTGGCACAAACATGAGACTTGTAGGGCATGTTCTAAGCTTTCATTTGAGTACTATAAATCATCCATTGGGTTTATGGAACTCAACTTATGATGCCACCAAGTTATGGGTCCTCATATGAATGTATTTTCAGTCAACAAAAGTCAACCAACTTCCAAGACACTTTTGACCTAGAATCATGTTTCACCTCAACTTTTCCCAAACATGAAAGATGTTACTCATTATCTTGGATTTCCAAAGAGTACTAGAAGTCCTTAATCTCATTTGTAGACCTCAAGTTATGAAGCTTACACGGCAAGGGTATTTTGGGAAAGTGAGATTATAGGTCATTTTCATTATAGGTCTTGTTCATATACTTATGCACTTCAAATGAAACTTTCTCCAACATGAGAGTTGCTCTAAATGACCTAATTTTAATCATGGAACACCAAGTTTCCATGGATTATGCTTGAATAAGGAGATTGGTGAAGAAACTACAAAGGAAAATGGACTTAAAATCATGAATTCAATTGATTAAGTTTGAGGATTTTTTTCATGTCATATTTGTACTCATTTTAATTCACTATTGTCCAAAAAGAATAATTCACCAATTAATTTTGGTCCATGCTAGCTAGAACACGTGATTTTCAAGTTAACTTCACAATAAAGTTTCAATTCAAATCTCCACCATTGGATCAAATTAAGACCTAAAATCAGTCTACATGTTCAATTCATGTTCCCAGCCGATGATTCAAATCAAATTCAAGGAAAATTGGATCCAAAACCATGTATGCATGAAATGAGTTGCTAATTTGGGCATTTTCTTAATTCACCACAACCAAGCCATATTGGGCCTCCAATTGCATCCAAGTCCATCATATAAAAGTTCCAGATGAAGTTTGAACCTTCATTCATGCAAATTGGTGGAAGGAGCTCTGAATTCGAATTTGGAAAGTGAAGAGAAATCTGAAAATCTCAAATCCAGATCTAGCATAATTCAAGACGAATTAAAGTGATCCTCTTCTTACTCAAGATCAGTGGAGTGATTCTGCATAGTTTGGCTCAAGTTCAACAACATTTAAAGCTCCAACGGAGAGACTCCGTTAGGTAACCTTCAAATCCAAATTTATCTCATGATATGCATCAAATCCATGCCATTTTTGTTGCATCTGAAGACCTACACCTGATAGGCAAATTTTGGTAGCTTAATTGCTGTGTTTGTGGAGTTTTACATTTGTGCACATGAATTTTAATCCATCTGAATCTCTCAATTTATGTGTGATAAATGATTTTGGAAGCCAGATTTGGAACCTACGTAGCATGGTGTTCATTTTGGTATAAAATTTCATGCGTTTTGGTTGAGTTTAGAACCTGCAACTTCGGCTAGGTCTCCAGAGATGACGACTGGAGATAGGGCTCCAGCGCCTAGTTCAATTTCAGGGATGCTGAGGTGTTTTCCATGTGTGCACGTTGGACTTGTTGACTTGCTTGGATCTACGGTTCAGATCTGGCTGACCAGCTCGCGTGTAGTGTTGACTTGCCATGTCATTTAATTGTACGTTGCATTTTGATGCTTGATCTGATTGTGTTTTGTTTGGGCCTCAGGTGCTACTTGCACCCCCTTTCCAGTCTGGCCCATTGATTTGAACTTGGATAATTGCTATTTGCCACGCGCATCTTTTTTTATTTGTTTTTTTATTTTAATTGTTTTCTGTTTTGTTTTAATTCAATTAAAAATACCTCTAATGATTATAAAATTCCACAAAAATATTTTTAAGACACTTTGATGTTTCATTTAATTTTTGATATTTTTTATTTTATTTTACCTTTTATTTTTCAATTAAAAATGGAATTAATTAATGGAGGTGTTTTTAAATGGATTTTCACTTGTTTCTTTTAATTTCATGCTAGTTTCTTGACCAATACTTATCTCCTATGAACGAGACTTCTTACTCATCTTGATGATGAGTTGAAGAGTCTATGAGGATGATTTTGGTCAAGGTTTTACCATTTGTGGTTTGACTTTTAAGTCATTTTTGTTGACCCTCGATTATTCCATCTCAAAGTGGTACACCTTAGGGATTTATTTTCTCAGGTGGTGCTTTGATGGAACATTGCCTTGGTGCTTTTGGCCTCTGGATTCCAACATCTTAATGTATTTCTTGTATTTTATTGAGCCATTTTCCTATTTTTGGAGTAGCTTCCAAGTCAAGTTATCCCTAAGGATGGTTCATACAAACCTTTGACCTAGTTTCGAAGGGAAATGACTCCTATGGATCCCTTGAGCTCTCAAATCCTTTTGAACCACACTTATAACACATTGAGGTGCTTGGATACAAAATTATAGGTCACACACTTGATTTTTTCTTGTTCAAAGTTGTATATCTTGTAGGCTTTCCATTTGAAGTTCAAGTGTTGAAGTGTTTGAGACCTAGGTCTCATACCTTGCCTAATTTTGAAATTCTCTTGATGTGTGTTACTCCCTTACTTTGTGCATTCTTTCTTATCATACTTGCCTCTGTCCATGTACCTTTGAGTCCCATTTGTGATGGTTTGGTCCCTCCTTTGGAGGTACCTTGAACATGTCATGAATGGTTGATTATTTGAGGACTCTTTTGAATGTTTTTTTTTGCATAATCATAGTGATGCCTTTGGTTGAGTGACCTTTATGAGTTCCTTGTTGTCCTCATCTCATATCCCATTCTCACTTTGTTTTATGTCCTCTTCTCATTGCTTTTGGCTTTTCTTTAGGCATGATGAATGATGGTAATGGTTGTAGGAAGTTCATTTCTCCCATTTTATCTCACCCTTGTTTGTATCCTTGTTTGTGTGTGTGCATTATTCTCTTTGCTTGCATCCTTTTGAATCTTCTCATATGCATGCTTGAGGTTGAGATGTGCTTGTGGAGGCTACTGCCCCACACTTTGTTCCCCTCTCACTTTCATTCTAATTGTGCATCACATATTTGCCTACCTTTTTTCTTCTTTTCTTATGTTGCTTCCTTCTTCTTTCTTCTTTGCCATGTTCCCTTAGGACCTCTAATATCTCTTGTTCAAGATTGATTATGATAGACCTTAGGCTTGAACCTATGCATGATAATATTAGGTAGCATTCCCTCCTAATCCCAATCATAGGTGCACTTTGCATGAAAACATTAGCTTGAGTTTAGTCTCCTTTTTAGAGTGTGTCTCTCTCTTCTCATCTTCAAACATTCTCAAGACACTTAATAATGATTAATGAGTGTTGTACGCTGCGAGACTTAAGTATTTGGAAAATGATGATTGGGGGGCCTCCTCTCAATTGGCTAGAGTGTTTAGCGTATGTCCTTTGGATGATATGCGACGCATTCGTTCCTAAATCATAGTCTTTAGTGCAACATGAATTTCAAATCAAATTCAATTCACTTCCATCATAAAAGACATAAAAACAAACATTCAAACCTTTTTATTCTTCGGGATCTTAATTGGAAACCTTTTTTATAAGGAGAGTTTTGTTAACTCTTGGTTCTACCATAAACAGGTAACGCCTAAGTCTCCAATGGTCGAGCTGCATACACCTAACTGCTAGAACTAAGTTTTAACCCTACTCGGGTAAAACATCTGAACTAACCTGTGGTTTCGTTTCCCGAACTACATTTGCTCTGATTTCTCATACCAGATAAGGATACATAGGCACAAGATGACGATATCTTGGCGAGCAACCTTCCCTTATTCGCCCATAGTTTTCCGAACTACGTTGACTCTGACTTTCCCATTGCACGAGAGAATACGTAGGCATAGAGCGGCGATGCTCTATCGAGTATCCTTTTTCTTTTCTTTTGTCCCTATGACCTTTAGCTAGATAGTTCAACACACTTTAGATAGACAACAAGCATGGATCCCGTCGAGTATGAGGGACGTGAGGGGTGATAATACCTTCCCCTTGTGTAACCGACTCCCGAACCCGAGATTTGGTTGCGATGACCGGTCTTATCCCTTTTCATTAGGTTTTATCTGAGCGTTTCCTTTCCCTCTTTTGGGATAAATAATGCACAGTGGCGATTCTTCTGTCATTGCTGACACCTCTTTTTTGCAGTAGCGACAAATGATAGTGCAAAACGTTTCCAATTACAACCAAAATGATTGTAATGAATTTTCAAAATACTTTTCAGTACTACACTATACCAACATTTTTATTGAACAATTTGATTGTAAACAAACGTTAACAATTCAGAAATGGAAAAATAATGAAAGAGAGAACAACACCAGATTTGTTGAGGCAGTTCCCCCTTCATCCTCGTTTAGAGTACGTCTGTCCTTAATTATAGAAATAGAATTGAGATTTATATTAACTTGTTGCAAAAGTTTAAACAAGAGAATCAATAGTAATCACACACTTAAGCCTGGTTGTTGATGCTGAAACTATGTCTTCTCTCCCCTTTATTCAAGTATAATCAAGTGCCTCAAATGTGTTGAATAAACCTCTAATTCTAGCTACTCGTCTGAACAACCCAACGGTCTTCAAATCTTTAGCCCGAATGATTTCAATCACAAATAGTTTGAACCCAAATCTTTCTTCCACAACCCTCTGGTTATCGCTACTCGATTGAACGAACCAATTGTTCTTCAATCACCTTCGCTCGACTGAAAATGTGAAGAAATGATTTGTGCAAAAACCCTCCAAAACCTCAAGATTCTTGGAGGATAAAACCCTAACCATTTTGTTCAAGAAAAACCTATTGATCTCTCAACCCAAATCCGATACAATATTATATGTTTGGACGTTATCACCTTAATGATGTAGAATGATAAACAAAAATTGTTATGTGTAGTTGTTGAGAAAATGCAAGAAAGAGGATGAAGATAATGAGAGAAAATCAATGTCAATATTTCACTTTTCTTGTTGTTCATAAAAATAATGAGCTAAAAATAATATATATGAAGCTAAGACCAAATAACAACAATAACAACAATTTGAAAGTCAAACATATCAGAAAATATAGTGATTCGAGGAAAGGGTCGACCTAAGAAAAAAGGGGTCGACCTGAGCACACTCGATTTCAGAATTGTGCAAAAATTGACTTTATGTGTCAACTGGAACAGGTTCATGCGTTGACGCAAACCTGCCTATAAATGATAATTTTTAACACTAGCAGTATGAGTCGACCAGAGAGTTGACGGGAGCACACCTGAGAGCAAAAACTCAAAATCCACCTTGCATGAGTCGACCTAAGCAGGGCTTTGAGTCGACTCAAGTGCTCGAAACTTTCAAAAATGACTTTTTGAACATGTCTTGGTTTATCTAAACACCATTAATGCACACCTAAGTCTATCAAAAGGATCAAACACATACAAAACACATATGTTGCTTTTCTATATGAATAGACTCATGTTTTTTAAATATTTTTGTGCAGGAGAGAACTACGATTGCATATGAGACTCGATGATACCGTCTAAAATACAAAGTACTAACTAGACATGTTTTGAAATCATTAAAATAAGGATTTAGACAGCTTTCCCTCACATAAGTTAATGGCTAACATGTTTTCGCAACAATGTTGAGGCTGACATCATGGCAGAGGGATTCTATGAAGGCGACGAAGTTGAGGGAGGAGTGGTATAGAATGAAGACGCAGAGATTGAGAAGTATGATGGAAGATGTCTGAGCTAATGAGGTAGTAATGGTGAAACTTTATTTTCTTAGGTTTTTTTTTAGCTCAGCACTTGGGCCGGGTTTTAGGCTTGTTTTAGGGTTATTTTTGGTTCGCACCCCCAAATTCATACGACACCCCCTTAGCTTCATTTAGCAAACACATTAGGCCTAGCCTCTTAGGCCACACTAGTTTCTTTATGGCACTACCAAATACACTATTGCACCTCCTAATTGTATTTTTTAGATTTTAATTTAAATATTGACCTTAATTAGATTTTTTTAGATATTGTTAACACTTAATCTTGATTTAGAATTAAATTTTATTTCTTAGAAGTTAATTTTAAGTCAATTTAGGTTAAAATTTTATTAGAAATTAATTGTATTCTTAGAATTAGATATCAACTTAATTTAGAATTAGACTTAGAGTTTTTTTTTGTTTATTTATTTATTTAGATTTTATTTTTAAGGAGTTAATATTGAACTAGATCTCGTTTTAACTTTTAATTGTCATTTTGATTTTGTAATATTAGCCTTGATTTTAGTTTGATGCTAACTTTGATTAAACACTAATTTTGATTAAACTTTAACCATGATGATTGATCTTGGTTGTGATTAATTTGTGACTTTTAGATTAATTCTTGATGACCAAATTGTGAATTCTTGACTAATTGTTTGGTGACATTTATGGATATTTCCTTAATGATGTTTGTACATATTCTCTTTGTGCCTGAGTCTTCTTTGTGCTTGAGCCTTATTTGATGTCTGATTTCTCTTTGTGATTGAATTGCATAATGTTTACTTGGTGATTACTTTGTAGTCACATGTTTCCTTAGGGCCTCATAGTCCAACTTAATTTTTGATTAAGCTTGGAGTATGATAGACATTAGACTCTCAATCCAAACATGATAACATTAGGTTAGCATTTTCTCTTTAATCTAATTCCAAAGGAAAGGATTTCTTTGTTGACTGCATTGTCATATTTAGGATAGCTTAGGAAAACTCTAGGTACTTCCCTTTTATCCTAGCCTTGGGATTATAGTCGTCGTACTTTATGTGAGTTTCATGGTTATGAACACTTACCTTACCCTTTATCCTAGCCTTAAGATTGGAGTTGCCTAACTCCATGTAAGTGTCATGGTCACTGACACTTACCTATTCCCTTGGAACCTTGACCATAGTTAAGAGTTCCTCACCCCTAGTCAGGGGAACTACGAATGCTCTAATTCCTTATTCCCTAATGAGTGTACATAGGCACAAGGATCCCTATATTTGGCGAGCTCACTAAAAATTAACCACCCCTAGCTAGGGGAACTACAAATGCTCTGATTCCATCCTAGTCAAGATACGTAGGCACGAGATGCGATGTCTTGGCGAACATACTTTGTACATACCCTATGTCTTTATCTTAGCACATTTTCCTTAGCAAACAAACTTTATCATAACATAAATACTAACAAGAGGTTCTTGTAGAGTACTATAGATACTTAGGATGCCAACATCTTCCTTATGTAAACCTTAGATTCTTTTAGCTTTGTTGTTACATAACGCACTTAGGGTTTTATTCGATCTTTACCCTTTCCTTTGGATAAATCAAAGCTCGGTGGTGAATTTAAAGATTTTTGATTTAAGTTAATTAATAGCTTGATATCTGATTAATACCACAACACATAGATATAAGCAAAATGGCTTCCATGATCTATGGAGTTTGCAGAAATTGCAAGAAAGGTTTAGGTTGTACAGAAACTTCAAAACTTAACAAAAGTCATAATGTAAAACCAAAACCTCTCTATGAGCATTTCGTGCCTGCTGGCATTAAGCTTGACTATTTTGAGACTGTACAGAAACCTTCACAAACATAGAACTCTATTCTAAAACCCAAGTATCATGCACAAATTCCACTTGATTATCATGTTTCATAGAAACCCAAGGTTGTAAGAAACTCTGGGAAAACTAAGAAAAGAGGACCCAAAAAGTAGGTACCTAAGGATCAGATCATTTATGTTGCAGACATTCTTACCAGCTCAGTTGAGACACCAATCATGGTAATTGGACAATGGATGCTTGTAACACATGATGGGCAGAAGGCAGATGTTCCAAGATTTAGAACTTAAGCCTAAAGGCTTCGTTGGTTTCGAAGGAAACCAGAAAGGAAAGATTATTGACTATGGGACTATTGGTAATGGTAATCTTGCTTCTATTACTAATGTTCATCTAGTTGATGGTTTGATGCATAACTTATTGTCTATCAGTTAAATTAGTGATAATGGTTATGACATCATATGAACAGAGTTCCAACATCTCAATCCCGAGCCCCCACTATGAGCTTGGTATAAGTCACTAGTCCCCACTCTGAACTTGTGACTCGCCTATTTCATAACAACAACAATATATGATACGTCACATATAAAAATGTAATGACAACAACACAAAAATGAATGCAATCCTAATTTGACTATAAATAATCACATGAAAATAACAACATAGTCATGAATAGAACCCCACTCTGATCGTAATCAATCATGCATTCGATGCATCACCAGTAGTTCTCACTCTAAAATACCCATCTCATCAATAATCAACAACCATGTACAATAATTCACATGATTAAACTTACATTTCATGACACATATTCACACATTGAACATGCATATAAATAACAATCAATCATGTTAAATCATCTTAACATCGTTTCTTCGTCAATTCATCGCAATAATTAATCGTTCATTCGTTACCGTCCACTACTACGTAACAAGAAAAACAATTAATTTAAAAAAATTACAGTACCAATCTAGACTTTCAATACATAAACATGAGATAACCACATGCATTATTTGTCCAATACTTCAAACTACACCTCATTCGGACTTACAAAACTAAAGTTACAATAAAAACAATTATAAATGAAAAATCAATAATTCTGGAAAACACAACAACTCTAACTGATTAACCAAAACTCGTAATCAGTTAGAATCATAGAAATTTCAAAAAAGTTTATCTGATTCAGGTGTAACCGAATACACCAATGCATTAACCGGTTACCACTATAAAAAAAATACAAAAACAGGATTTTCACCATTTGAGCACTTCCAAGCTCCGATTTCGATCCCCAAAACACCCAATTACACAAAATTCATCATACATACAACATATCACATTGAACATGTTAATTTCACATAGATTAACCCCTTAATTCATCATCTAGTCACAAACTTAAGGTTGTAATCATACCTTAAAACACCTAATTTTCCATACAAATTCATCATATAATCAATTGGCTCATGAAGCACAAAACAACACAACAACAAAACATAACCATCACATAAGTTCCTGGTGAAAACAAAACCACAAGCATCATCTATCATATCCATATCAAGCAATGGAGAAAATAAACCATATTGAAGGTTAAGGGAAATCTCTCTACCCGTTCATGATTAAGACACCCTTAGATGAATAATCCCTTGTTTGCCTTGTAATTCCAGCAAAGAAAACAAGCAAGCACTCCTAAGGTTCCTTCTTACCAAGCCCTAACTCTCCAATGCTCATGCTCTCTATTCTCCTCTTTTTCATGTTTACTGACAAATGCTCTAAAACCCTATTTTTCTATTTCTATACAAATATACACTAAATCAATTAAATTTCTTTTAATTACACTCTTAGCCAAATAAAACATTAGCTCTTCATTACTAACCATCTCAATATCTACTATTTCACTTTTTACCTCAACCTTTGCTATTCTCTCAATTTCTATTAATTTATTTAATTAAATCCTACCAAAACTAATTAATTAAGCACAAACCACCACAAATGCCGACATCACCCAACACGTCATAAATAACATAAAATAACTATTTAAATAATTTAATAAATTAAATCAAATAAATAATTAAATAAATAGAAGGCTAATTAAGTTAGGGTGTTACAACTCTCCCTCACTTAAAGAATTTATGCCCTCGAAAATTACCTGATGAGAAAAGCTTTAGATAAGACTCTCTTATCATACTCTCGAGCTCCCATGTCACACTGCCAACAACATGACCTTACCAAAAAACTTTCACTGAAACGATCTCATTGCATCACAAGTCCTTCACTTTGCAATTCTCAATTCTCAACGACAAAGTCTCAACTGTAAAATTCTCTCTAACTTGCACATCATCCAACTGGATCACATGAGACGAATAAGGAATATACCTCCTCAATTGAGACACATGAGACACATCATGAATATTTAAGAGGTACAACAATAACGCAACTCAGTAAGCCACCACTCCTACTTGCTACTAAATCTGAAACAGAATAATCAAACACGGTGTAAGCTTCTTATACTTCAATGCACGACTAACACCATTTGTCAGGGTAATTCTCAAGAATACATGATCTCCCTTTTGGAACTCAAGCGTTTTCCTCCTCTTGTAATGATATCTATTCTGACGACTTTGTGAAGATTTTATCTTCTCATGGATCATCTTTATCTTCTCAATAGTCTGCTGAACTATCTCATGTCCAAGCTCAGCACTCTCACCAGAATCATACAAATACAAAGGTGTTAAACACATTCTACCATATAACACCTCGAACGGTGCCATTCCAATACTATAATGGAAATTATTGTTGTAAGTGAACTCAACCAACGATAAGTAACATTCCTAGTTACCTCCTGCTCCAAAACACAAGCTCTCAGCAAATCCTCCAAAGACTGAATAGTCCTATCGGTCTGCAGATGATAAGAAAAACTAAACTTCAACTTAATAACTATATCTTCCTACAACTCTGCCAAAACCTCAATGTAAACCTCATATCTATATATAAAATAATACTCGATAAAATACCATGTAAGCTAATAACTTTCTCATTATACAACTCAACTAACTTCAACAAAGGATAACTGGTCCTAATTGGAATGAAATGAGATGATTTAGGCAGTCTGTATACAATAACCCATATAAAATCACATCCTTTTCTCGTCTTCAGTAGACTCCTCACAAAATCCATGGAAATGCTATGCCACTTCCACTAAGGAATACTCAACAGTTGAATCAACCTATACATTTTATGGCAAGTCAAACATGCATAAACGAACTCATATACTTCTTTCTTTATTCCATGCCACCAAAACATTTTCTTCAAGTATTGATACATTTTAGTAACATCGAGATGAATACTCAAACCACTCTTATGACCTTCCTTAAGAATAATCTTCTTAAAATCTGACATATCATGTACGCAAACTTTGTCTCTGAACCTCATCATACCATTCCAATTTATCCTGAAATCACCCTTTTTAGAATGGTTGATTAACACTAACTACTAAATCAATCCCATGTCGATTTTATGAACTTTTTAAATTTCTTCAAAGATACCACTGGTCAGCTTCAATATGCCAAACTTCGCACTGTTAAAAGTATCTTCACCCACCAAACCCAGATATCTGAATTGCTCGATTAACTATAATTCTCAAACCATAAGAATCAACATATGCAACGAATTTATACTCAAAGCATCAACTACAACATTGGCTTTACCAAGATGGTAACTTAAGCCAAAATCATAATCCTTCGGAAACTCGAGCCATATCCTCTGTATCATATTCAACTATTTATGATTGAACATGTACTTCAAACTCTTGTGGTCACTGAACACTTCAAATATGGAATCATACAGATAACGCCTCCAAATTTTCAACATGAACACCACGACTGCCAACTCTAGATCATGCATATGATCATTCCTATCATGAACTTTCAACTGCCTTGAAGGATAAGCCACAACCTGATCATTATGATGTAACACACCGCTTATACCCATATTCAAAGCATCATAATACATAGCAAAGGATTCACTTGGACTTGGAAAAATCAAAATTGGAGCAGACATCAACTTCTTCTTGAGTTCTTAAAAATTCTCTTCACAATGAACAATTCACATATATGATTGACCTTTTTGAGTAAATTGAGTCAAAGGCGATGCTAACTTTGAAAATCCCTCTATAAACATTTTATAGTAACTAGCCAAACCAAGAAAACTTCTAATCTCAGCAACAGACTTCAAAGTCTTCTATTACAACACTACATCTATCTTCGATGGATCAACAACAATACCACCACTAGAAATTACATGACCAAGGAAACTCATTTCCTTTGACCAGAACTTACACTTAGATAACATCACATATAACCTCTTATCTTTCAAGGTTTGCAACACAACTCTTAGATGTTCCATACGTTATTCATCAGACTTAGAATATATCAAAAAATTATCAATGAAAATAACCACAAATTGATTTAAGTACGAATGAAATATTATATTCATGTACTCCATGAATAATTCATGCGCATCAGACACACTAAATGGTATCACATAATACTCATAGTGACTATATCTCATTCTGAATGCAGTCTTAGGAATATCATATGACTTTACTTGAATTTGATGATAACACGAGCGTAAATCAATCTTGTTAAACACACAACCACCAACCAATTAACCCATCATATCATAAATTCTCGGAAGTGGGCACTTATTATTGATAGTAACCTTGTTCAGCTGTCGATAGTCAAAGTAAAATCTCATGCTACTATCTTTCTTCTTAAGTAACATCATCGATGCTCCCCACGGTGAAACACTTGGTTGAACAAACTCCTTCTCAAGTAACTCTTCTAACTATTTATTCAACTCACTCATTTCTGAAGCAAACATCATATAAGGAGCCATCGACAGATGACTGGTACCAGTTACTGAGTCTATAATAAACTCCACCTCTCACTCCAGCGACAAATCACTAATTTCATTTGGGAACACCTCAAGAAACTCACACACCACAAGTAGATCCGTAATTACTCTATTGCTTTCCTTACTCAAGGACGCGAACACCATAAACAGATGAGTTCTCTCTCTCTCTCTCTCTCTCTCTCTCTCTCTCTCTCTCTCTCTCTCTCTCTCTCTCTCTCTCTCTCTCTCTCTCTCTCTCCCTCCCTCTCAAGGACATCTCCACCTACGTTACAATCATGAAACTCGACTACGTACTCTTTTTGGATTCAAGAAACTTCAACGATTTATCAAAATAATCGATAAACACACGGTTGAACTCCAACCAATTCATTTCCATAATAACATCAAGTTGACTTAGAGGAAAACAAACTAAATGAATCCCAAAATATATACTCTATCATAATTTGTCAAAGGACAATTCAAACACACAAACGAAGTAAACAACACAACCTCATCCAACAACCCGCACTCATGCAATCAACGACACGCTGAACTAACCCTCCATACTTGAAACATCTTAGAGAAACATAAACTTCTCCCCCTATTATTTCAATCCGCTTCTGCCAACAAGCAGTTTGAAAAACAAACGAGCACCGACAATGTTTCACACACATGTCACATACTAGTGAACAAACAACATAACACAATTTGGCCGGATGGATCGACCTGCTCTGATACCACTATGTAACACTCTATTTCCTGACTCAACAAAAAGTTAAAGTGTTTGAAGATGAATTGTCCATGAGCGGAGTGAAAAAGCTTGTAACGAATTTTAATATGTTTCTCTTGGATCGTTTATGTGCATCATGTGTGAATTGTCAATCCTTGTTTTCTTAAGTCACACTTTTCCAATCTCCTCCAAATGAACAGATGGGTAATTAACTAAGTGGTAATACATGGTCTTTATACCCATAATATAACCCAAGAGCTCGAGTCAAGACCAATTATAAGATGATAATTTCATATATATTTCCTAGAACATACCTGATAAAACAATAATATAGGATACTATAATTAAAGTCTAACTAATAAATGTAACACGAAAGTAATAGGTCGATATATCCTGAAAAAGAAACCTTAGAATATAATCTATTGAAGTTCGAATGAGTAAGTAATTGTATATAATCCATTGAAGTTCGAATGAGTAAGTAATTGTATCATATTATGTTTGTTGATGTTTAGGCTTTGTTTGAGAGGGGAAGAGAAAACTTTGGGGAGGAAACTTGTAAACAAAAAAAAAAACAAAAATGTATTAAATTTTTTAATATTATATTTTTGTTTAAAATGATAAATGAATGTTTAGAATTAATATATTTTTAATATTTTAATATTATAATAATAATAAAATACATTTGAAGAAATTATGTATGTTTTCCAAACTAAATAAAAATTGAGTTTTACAAATAAAGAGATTTTGTATTATAAATAAAAATAAGGTTTAATTGCAACTTTAGTCCTCCTATTTTATATCTGTTTGAGTTTTGATCCCCCTACTTTAAAAACCACCATTTAGGTTCCCGTTTTAAGTTTTGAGTTTGATATTTGTCCCCTTGCCATTTTAAGTCATGCTTTTAATGATCTGGCGCGTTGAATAAAGATGTGACATTTATATGTCATTTTAAAATGGTCTTATTCACCAAATATCATTTTCATGTCATTTATTTTTTAACATTAATTTAAATTAGACATTACAATTACTTGAGACAAATAATTTTCAGCAATTTGCAATTATTTTCAGAAAGATACACTCAGGAATGAAGATTCTTACTCTTCCCCTTTCACACACGAAGAAGAACCCTAATTAAAGATTATGCAGTTGTCGTTCTAAATCAAACTACAAATCAACTCATGTTGTCGTTGTGATGCACCTTTCGATGTTATTCCATTTACTCACGTGATGCACCTCGCGGCGCAGACTGGTGTTCGTTACGTTATGCAAAACCCTGGCTCGTACATGCACAATAACATCGCTGGTTTTGTGAATCTTCTAGAAGCTTGTAAATCAGCGAATCCTCAACTGGTAGTTGTTTGGGCTTCGTCCAGTTCCGTTTTTGGAGAAAGACCGAACCGACCAACCGGCGAGCCTTTATACAGCGACGAAGAAAGCCGGTGAAGAAATTGCGCATAGTTATAACCATATCTACGGACATTCGATAACCGCATTGCGATTTTTCACGGTATATGGACCTTGAGGTAGACCTGACATGGCGTATTTCGTCTTCACAAAGGATATTTTGAAGGGGAAAGTGATAACAATGTATGAATCACCAGATGGTGGAAGTGTAGCTAGGGATTTCACTTACATTGATGATGTTTTGAGGGGTTGTTTAGGGGCTTTGGATACTGCTAAGAAGAGTACTGGTGGTGGTGGAAAGAAAACGGGTTCAACTCAATTTAGGATTTTCAATTTGGGGAATACTGCACATGTTCCTGTGAGTGAGCTTGTTGCTATATTGGAGAAGCTTTTGAAGGTTAAGGCAAAGAAGAAGATTTTTCCTATGTCGAGAAATGGCGATGTTAAGTTTACTCATGCTAGTATTAGTTTGGCTCATAGGATCTTGGTTATATACCCACCACTGATTTGGAAACGGGAGAATCTTTAATTAGGGTTCGTCTTCGTGCGTGAAAGGGGAAGAGTAAGAATCTTCATTCCTGAGTGTATCTTTCTGAAAATAATTGCAAATGGCTGAAAATTATTTGTCTCAAGTAATTGTAATGTCTAATTTAAATTAATGTTAAAAAATAAATGACATGAAAATGATATTTAGTGAATAAGACCATTTTAAAATGACATGGAAATGCCACATCTTTATTCAACGTGCCACATCATTAAAAACATGTCTTAAAATGACAAGAGACTAATATCAAACTCAAAACTTAAAATAGAGACCTAAATGGTGATTTTTAAAATTGGAATTTTTCACCTAAATAACCAACATTTTACCCCCAAAATTCCAATATACCCAACATTTCACCATATATACCAATCTACCCATGTTTCACGTATTTTTTAAAATTTGTACAGAGGCGCCATGGGTGTTGGAGGCACCCTTATAAATTATAGGGGGCGCCATCCCCTTTGGAGGCACCCTATAATTTATAAGGGGGGAGCCATCCCCTTTGGAGGCACCCCTTATGAGTTAAAGGGGGACGCCATCCCCTTTGGAGCCCCCTTTATTTCATTTAATTTTTTAATTCTAATATAAATAATATAATTAATATTTAATACTATTTTAGACCAAATTTTTTTGTATAAATAGTTAGACTTGTTTCATCCAAATTTAGGAGAGTGAGTCATGTATCTTAGAAGATATGGGCATGTAATTTTTTCAAGAACGAAGTCTCTGATAAGGATGTTGTTTTGGAACATCCAGAGTTTATAGCAACTACGAAGAAATTTGAATCGGTGGTTAGAAGGAGACATTCCAAATGGTGAAAGCATTAGGAGTATTGAAAGACTTGTCTCGTACTTTTCTGTTGACGATGGAAATATACGACGGGAGTGGGTGAGAATTAGATATGATAACACAGTTAGGTCTATGATGTTCAGAACTGATGATATTACTTTTATTGTTGTTATATCTTAGTTTATGTTGTAATAATCGTTATATTTTTAATGATTTGCGTTGTTGCTCTATAAGTATTTAAATTTGTTTATGTGGTAATCAAAAGTTGTTATAAATATTAAATTCCAAGGTTACACATTTTTTTAATGACCAAATTAAATCTATCTAGAACTTGTTCCAACATTTGGACAATTATTCCTCGTATGCCCGGGAAGACGATATATTCCGCACAATCTTTCCATTTTCTTAGTTGAATCCATTTCAGTTGTAATTCGTGTGCTTTTGGGACGGCCCTTTTTGTTTCTTCTCATATTTTCGTTGTGGTAGATTGTGTCTCCATGATAGGGTGGCCAACATTCTTCACTAGCTACCACTTGAAAACTGTTATTGTAGATACCAAATAAGTTCACGACCTTGTAAACTTCGGACAGTTGTAAGAATGGATCGTGACGAGCACTGGAATATGCGGCAATGACATGTGAACAAGGCATGCGGAAGGTTTGAAACTTTCCGCAGTCGCACCAATTTTATGAATTTCCACCCTGTACTGTCCCATTGGCCGACCCTCATTGTGATCCATTGTCTCATTAACAATGAAGTTGTAATCGTGACGATCAAATGGTCTAACTCGATGTGAGGCCACCTTAGAAGTTTCATCCTTCATATATTTCATACATGATTCGCTGAATATTTTCCCTGATTCCAAAACAGTGCTCCATTTTTTGCCTCTTGCCGCAAAAAGTGACCCCAATTTGTAATAGGTTTCTCTTACCAACGCAATGATGGGGAGGTTCCTAGTTCCCTTAAATACATTTTTTAGGGATTCTACAAGATTTGTGGTCATGTGACCCCATCTGCATCCTCCATCAAAAGCCCTTGTCCATTTCTCGACTGGAATACTATCCACCCACCTTAATGCTTCCGTGCTTGACAATCTTATTTCTTCGCGATAATACATGAACGATGGTTGGTTTAAGGCATACCCAGTGTTCATAACTTTTTTACGGAGATTTCTGTCTTTTATTTCCCGTATAAAATTCCGAGCAATGTGTCTAATGCAGTAGACATGGACAGAAGGAGGATTGTACCAACCATTAGCAGGATTGTTGTAGGCGCTCACAATAGAGGCATGTCTGTCAGAAATCAGACATAAGTTGGGTTGAGGAGCGACATGTGTTCTGAGATTTTCGAGGAAGAAAATCCAAGCTTCACCTATCTCACCCTCGACCAGAGCAAAGGCAATCAGAAATATATTATTATTTCCGTCTTGTGCAACCACCATTAGCAATGTGCCTTTGTATTTTCCATACAACCATGTTCCATCGACTTGAATGATCGGTTTGCAGAACGCAAAACCTTTGATACACGGTTGAAATGCCCAAAAGAGACGAGAGAATATCCTACTTCCATCAACACATGTTCCTTCAGGAGCGTATGCTGGAAGTGACTCCAATATTACAACTGTACCAGGAACATATTTTTGATGTGCTAGTAAGTACTGTGGAAGTTGATTGTAATATTTTTCCCAATTCCCATATACGTGTTCAACCGTTTTTATTCTTCCAATCCAAGCTTTCCTGTACGATGGGGTATAATTGAACCATGCAACAACATGAGAGATAATTGTGCTCACCTTCACAGATGGATCTACGCCCACAAGATGAAAAATCTCTTGGGATATCAATTGAGAGCTTAGTCTTCCATGATCTTGCCGATTGATGTTGGTTGTGAAACTATGAGGTGGATCCATCAAACCTATCTCCCAACAATCACTTCTTTTCCGATAGGACACTACTAACTGAAACTTGCAACCTTCGTTATGAAAAACTATGACATATCATTTTGAGTCATTCCGATTGATGTAAAAATCAATGAAGTTATCCATATGAAACTTTCTTATAGCTCTCATGCAGTCTTATTTTGTGCGGTACTTGTCTTCGACTTTCAAAACACCTTCAATTTGTTAAGAAGGATTGTAGAAAACATCTGAGGAAGTATCGTCTCCACTCAATTGCAAGTTCTTCATGTGTTAGGGAGGACAATACATATGACTTAATGGTAGTGTCTCCTCATCTATGTCCTGAAGCGGAGTTATTGCAATGTAGTCCCCAGTACCGAACAAATTAACCATTTGATCAACAATGGCCTCAGGTTCTTCTTCCTCCTCGTCCACAACATCAACTTCATCTACATCCGTTGTTTCACCAACTTCATGTTGAGTCTGGTAGAGTAACAGATAAACCTCAATATAGTCGAACCCAGAGTGTTCGTGACTATCAAACATTTGATCTACATCGCTGCCGTCTTGTATTTTCTCTTGAAAATACTTCACCTGATTGTTGTCAAAGAAAACAGGACTTCTATATATGATTTGAGAGATTGGACCAGACAATATCTTCGACTCTATTCGCTCTTTGAAATGAAAAAAATTTGATTTTCTACTCATTGTTAATCGTGTAACATCTGTATTTTGAAACCCAAAACCCGAATCCTCAGAGATGTAAGTGTCTCCATTAAAACGGGCATTAACAATATAATTTGTTGTTCTAGACATATTCGAATAAAAGTGTAAGAGATGTGTTTGCATAAAATGAGATGTGTTTGCATAAAATGAGATGTTTTTAATTTTTTATTGAATGTATACATATATAACAAAAGTGCACAAATAAAATATTAATAAATGGTAAAGGGAGGCGCCATAGGGGTTGACTCCCCTTCTTTAAAATTAAAGGAAGGCGCCATAGGGGTTGGCTCTGTAACACCCATTTTAATTGTTTAGTCTTTTTTGGTGATTATTTTATTTGGTGTGTCCTTAGGTGGGGTGTGTTTGAGTATGTGTTGGTAATTATCCTTGATATGTAAGGATTAGTCGTGGTGACGTGGAGGGAATATGATAATATAATAATTAATAGTAATATTGGTGGTATTATTATTATTATTATTATTATTATTATTATTATAATTATTATTATTATTATTCGTATTAATAATATTATTTTGGTGGAATATTATTATTATTCATATTATTACTATTATTATGAATATTATTATTAGTGGAAGAATAATATTAGTAGTACTATTATTATTGGATTTAAATAATAAAATAAGAAATAAGGGATTAAAGGAAATAGAGAAGTTTTGGGGAAAGAGAGGAGAACACGATAAACTAGCAGAGAAAGGATTTTGGGAGAAGAGAAAGAAAGTTACGATAAACAGTTTTGGGAGAAAAAGTGAGAAGAAGAACAAGGAGGAAGAGAAGGAGGCTAGGGCTGTCAATCCTTCAAGATCCTTCAACGATTGAACAATTAATCGAGGTAAGGGGGAGAAACTGATTGGGATGGTATATACATGAAATTGGGTAGAGGGAATTCCTTAACCCCATAGGTATTATGATTGATTCGTTGATTTGTGGATATAATGTTGATTGTTGTTGTTTATGATGAAATTATGCGTATATGATGATATGTGATGATTTATTGTTGCCATTAATGAATGAGTGTTGATGTTGTGTGATTTGGATAAGGTTCAGAGCAACTCTGAAGTGTTGGTAAAAGTATATGATGTTGGTCTTAGAGTAAGAATTATAGGTCGATTGATGAGTATGACGCTTATGGTTTATAGTGTTGGTGTAAGCCCTAGAGGCCAATACTTTTTGGTACTTGTATCAGATTATTCGTTTAATAATAAAAGGCATTTCTTTATTATGTTTGTCTTTCAGAATAATAAAGTCCCTAGAATAGTTAGTCTGTTTAATGAAATGTTAAGTGTGACTTAATCATGAGATCCCATTAAACATAAAGACATTATTCTTAAAATATCCGTAGTCAAGCTTTATTGCAAAGTGGGATAACATTAAAAGCATTGAGACTATTATGAAGATAGACTGATGATCACATCTCATGGATCATGGATAAAGAGTTATCAAGTCTTGACATAGGTATAAATATTAGGAGTAATATTTATACCGGATTGACCCGCTATGAGAATACTACATAGTATGTTATGCAAAGTGTCATAAGTTATTCTCATGGTGATAATGGTGTATTACCACCCTTCGACCTGAAACCACTATGGACCCTAGATGTAGAGTCGGGTGCTTTATTGCTGATCAAACATTATCCGTAACTGGATGATCATAAAGACAGTTGATGGGCACTCCACGAAGCATGCTGAGGGACATGAGTGTCCTAGATGGAATTTGCCAATCCTGCATAACAGGAGAAATGTCTAAGGGCCCAATATTGAACTGGACAAGGATGACACAGTGTATGCCTTGTGTTCAATATAGACATAGGGGCAAAAGGGTAATTGTACAAACATATATTATCACGAAAAAGGTTTTGTCAGATCACATGACATTTTCGTAACTTGGGTAGCAGTGATGTGTTGCTAGATACCGCTTACTGTTTATTATGTTAAATATATAATTTAATATAATTACCAACGTTACGAAATCCTACAGGGTCACACACATAAGGACAGTTTGATGAGAGATAGAGAAATCAAAAAGGAACACCGTAAGGTACGGTGCACTTAAGTGAAAAATAGAAATTCGGATAATATAATAATAATTATTGTTATTTTATAATGGTTATAAAATAATAATAAAATAAATATATTTATTATAATAATAGTTATTATAATAATATATAATATTATTATGGATCATGTGAATTGGGTTTTAGCCCGCAGCCCACAAGAGAGTCTATAAAAGGAACCCTTGTGATGAAGCTTTCACTTGATGCATTTTCGTTTTTGATTCTCTTTTCTCACTCAAATAATTCCGTTCGTAAGCAGCTAGCACTGTGACCGGAAGCTGTTCGTGTGGACTGAGTAGAGGCGTTGCACTTCATCAACGCTTGTGATCGCTGCATCAAAGATCTGAATCGCCACAAAGAGGTAACGATTCTATCACTGACCATGCTCATTCGTAAGGATCACTAAAGGAAATTTTTGTTTTCCGCTGCGTTTAGATCGCAATTTTCCTTCATATAGTACTGATAGAATAGGAGATAGAAGTGGCAAATTAGGCTTGAATTGGAGCAAGGTAGCAATTCTGGACAGTGAGAATTTGAGAAGTCGCAGACAGTTCGCTAGCACCATGGCTAAGCGAGCTAGTAGCGAACGTTCGCTAGGTGCTCGCTAAGCGAGTGAGGTTGCGAACAAGTCCAGAAGCCTCTGTTTGCATTCGCGAGGTAGTTCGCTAAGCGAACAGGTAACGAGTATTTGCTAGGTGTTCGCCCATCGAGTGAGGTAGCGAGCGTGGCAGAATGTGATTTTTCTGTGTTGTTGTGCTTTGTGCGCTAGTTGTGTAGTATCCCTTAGTCTATGTTGAGTGTAGGGATGGTGGATGGATAATGTAGGGTGCACAGGTGGTGATCGGAAGTGAATTCTGTATCATTTGAATTAAGTGGATGATTGATGAAAGTGTGTATGATATGGAGTATCGTGAGGTGATCATTATGATCGTGTGTACCCGATTGTTAGGGTATGAGTATACCTGCTGTTGAAGGGTGAACCTTCTTAATATGTGGATTAAATGATATAGTTGATTGGTGTATGCTATATGTATGCATGTGATGAATAGATACTTGGTGTTGATAGGTGAATTACGTAGTATTGAATGTAAATAAAATAATTAGATTGATGTGGGAGATGTGCAAGGCACGGTGAGTTGATCAGGAGGACCGTATCGAAATAACTTAGTTAATATAAATGAGTGGTGTATAATAAATATATGAGGTAAGATGGTGTGGTCAGTAGGATTGTGTATATTAAGATGAATTAACATAATGGACTGGCGTTGGACGGTGGAATCTTATAATGATCGAATTAAATCGTTCTAATAGATCGGTGTGTAGTATGTATGGGATACGGTGGTGGGATCGGGGGGATCGTGTAGCTTTGATTAAAATAATTACTTGATGAGGAGATGTACGAATTATGTACAGTGATGGGATCGGGGAGATCGTGTGAACTTAATCAAAATAATAGTTTGATGTGTAAGCATGTATGATGTATGGTGATATGATCACTGGATCGTGTGCACTTAGTGTGCTTGATGTCTATTTGTTGTACATTTGATGTATGCATATCATGATGTATTGGTGGGATGAGTCATTTCTCGGTGGAGTGTATGTGATTCATTCGTATTCCTTTGAGTGGGGAATTGGTGAGGACGGATCATAGCCAAGGGTGGGCGTATGTGATCTATCCGGGTTCCATAGAAGAACCAATGAGTCGGTACCGCATGCATGGTGTTGCGTTGCATATTTGCATTATGGTGTATTATGTTGTTGGTGGACTATACGTAGTCGTTATGGTGTATTATGTTGTTGGTGAACTATATGTAGTCATTATGGTGTATTGTGTTGTTGGTGGACTATAGGTCGTGTTTGGTGAATGTTGGGTGATGAATTATATGATTGTTGTGATTACTACCTTTATTTCATGTATGTAATTACCGATATATTTTGATCATGTTTTCTCACCCCTTTGCTGTTGTTGTGGTCTGTGCTTCTTCGGAAGTACAGATAATCCAGGTGCTTAGCTAGCTTGGATAGCGGTGTGCGAGTCCAGTCTTAGGATGCTCTAATACGTATCACGGGACTTGGGTGTTCGTCTGTTTTATGTTGAAATTATTTTAAATCCTGTGATGTATCATGTTTGGTGGAATGTTAATGAACACTTTTATGTAATTGGCAGATGGCCGAGAATGTCGAATAATAATGAATATTTTTCCGCTGCTTTAATTTGAAAACCTTTTTATGAAAAGTTATGGTGAGTTTTATGATGTGATATCCGACTTTGGTGGAGAGACTCTGATGTTTATTTGAAATAATAGTATTTTATTTGAAATTGGGAAGTGGGGTATTACAATTAGTATCAGAGCAGGTCGGTCCGTCCGGCCAGTGTAGTAGTTGAGTTTGTCTGTAGGATAGAGATTGTGTACCTTTTAACCTGGTGTTATTGGTTCCCTTGTATGCGACATGTGTGTGAAAACACTGTCGGTACATGTTTATTTCCTAAACTTGTCTGCAGAAGTAGGAATGATTCAAGTGGTGGAGAAGTTTGTGCTACTCCAGGATGCTGTAAGTGTGGAGCGGTGGCTCAGTGTGTGGTTGAACGCTCTTATAGTTTGGTAAAGATGGTTTGTACCCCATCATGATTTCAACTGTCTATTGACAAATTGAGGAAGCGATCACCCTTAATCTCTTGTTGATGGCAGTTGGGATTGTGTTGGATGGGATAGACGTGTCTTGCAAGCTTAGATGGCGTGAGTAGTGAAGTGATTTGAGTTAAGCTAAGTGCTTAGGAGTTGTTTTGATGAATCGGCGCAGGAAGGCGTTGAAATGTCTAATTTTGATGGAACTTCGAGTGTTAAGGAACGTGCGGAAGTTGGTGGTTTGCCGAATTAATTGTGGTTGTCTGGAAGTATCCTAATAAGATAGTGATATATAGCCAGAACATGGAGTAGAGTTGTAATCGACTTAGTTACGGGAACTAGTTCGATATTGAGAACTCCGTATTATACGTCTGTTTGAATGGTCAAGGAATTAATTTGCTTGAGTGGTTTTGAGGCTTGTGTCTGGAGTGTGTGCTAAGGCAGCAGATTGTAAGGTCGAGTGTATGTTGAACAGTGATTTTTGGTGATTATGAGAAGGGGTCGGTGTTGCACCCCAAAATTTGACCAACTACTCATCACAATTTGGCACATGTTTCGACTCATTTCATTTCGCATTTGCATACCGCGTACATTGCATTTTTTTCCAGTCAAATTGGTTTATCGGGATCGCAACCCTCTGATAGCATTTCAGGCCAATGCGAGGATGTATTTTGAGAATCGGTGCTCGTCCCGGTGTTTTCAGCTCTCGCTGTTGTTTTTGAGGACCTCTCGGTGTCCGAATTTTTACCGTTTATTTCGATATAGTTCGCTAATCGATTTAATCGGCTTTCTCGGTAGTTTTAGATTTTTTCCTTATTTTCTAGAATTTTTTAGGGATTTAATTCATTTTTCTAAGTATTAGATAGATTTTTTAAATAGCTTTTAGATATTAATTGTTTTTTAATAGCTTAGGAATTTCTTTAATCATTTTAGATAATAGATTTTAAGAATAAATATTGTTTTAGATATTAAATAGAATTTTTAAATAGTTTTTAATAGAATATTCTTTTAATAGTTTTTTTAAGTAGAAATTAATATAGTCTTTTTTCTATAGAAATTAATAGGATTATTAGAGTTTTATTAGTTTAGAGATTAATTGGAATTAATAGAGTTTTTCTTTAGGTTAATCCTCTTTTTAGATTTAATTAGGATTTAGTAGATTAATTAGGTCTTAATTATTTGTTTAGGTGTTAATTAGAGTCTTAATTAGGATAGAATAGTCTCTTTTTTTTTCATTTAAGATTTAATTACAATCTTTAATTGAGTCTAATTAGGATTAGTTAGGTTAATCAGGTTTTAATTCATTAATTGTGTTCATTAGGATTAATTAGTTTAATCAAGTGAATTAGGGTCATTTTGCTGCTGTTCAGATCCATTTTCGTGGGCCCAGTTCTTGGAGGCCCAATCCCCATATCAGTCCAAGTTCTCCATTGCCACTTGTCACCCATATATAAGGTCACGCGTGTGATTCTCAGCACTCCACGTTTTCACTTCAGGTCCCACCCACTTCACTCTCCAATTCATCCACGTTTCATTCACTCAGCTTTCCACGTTTTCCACTTCATTCTCCAATTCGTTCCACGTTTTTCCCTCAGCTTCCACGTTTTCATCACACACTTCGCCACCTCATTTTCCTCTGCATGCAGGCCACACGTGGCTGCTTCACACCCTTCCACCATTGCCACGCGTCCCACACGTATCCTCCCTCTGCATGCGCTTCGCCACGTGCCCTCCCCGACGGCGGTTCCCCGTCCGGCCATGCAAACACCGGAGAACGTCACCCGCAAAATCAAGCGGTGGTTCTCACGGCCAAACTCCCCCTAACAGTCACCGGAAAACCACAAATCCACCGGAAACTTCATCATCTCACCAAGAACATTCATCATCTTCATCCATTTCCAGACGCATGCTCATCACTCTCCAAGAACCTCCGCCGTGAATCTCCATCAGCACCTCCATCAGAATTTCCAGAACCTCAAGAATTTACCAGATCTTCGCGTGAGCTTCGTCTGATCTTCATCAAGATCGTGGAAACTTCATCATCGGTTCACCTGTTTCCAGAAATTCATCCTAAGATCACCAGATTTTTCAACCTTCATCAAACTCCTTCAACGATCTTCCTATGTTCTTCAACCAATCTCCAGAAATTGAAGGATCCTCAACAACATTCTTGATTCCAGAAGAACTCGAAGTGTGTTGTTCATCCAAGAATCACCAAGATTCATCCGTTCCCAGCAACTTCATCAACATTCCAGATCTCATCAACAAAGTTCGTGATCCTCATCATCGCTCATCTCCAGAAACTTGAAGATCTTCATCGATCTTCGTAGAACATGCAACGTCGTTCATCAGAGCGCTTCCAGAATGATCGTCTTCGAATGATTTTCCTCAGATATTCATCTAGCCGGGAGAGCTTCGCGAATCTCTAAACCCAAACGTCCTATACCTTCATCATCCGCATGCAATTTCAAGATCTTCTCGTTTTTCAGCGATCTTCTTTAGCCAGCTTCAAGATCCTCCATGTCTTTCAAGATCTCGTCACGAGCTCTTCGGTTGCTACCAGGTCTTCAATCTTCATCGCGACTGAACTTTGAATTTCACGGTTGCACAGTGGAGATGGTTGGGGAAGGCCGACGAAGGGAGATTGAAGGAGTGAAAGAGGGGAGCATTATGTGGTGAAGTTGTGCTTGGATAAGGGGTAGCAAGGTTGAGACAGAGAGGTTTGTGGGGTGACGGCGCCGCTAGGAGAGGAAGGTGGTGACGGCGCAAGGTAAAGAGAGTGAACAGTAGTCTGAGGAACTAGGGTTTTTTCTGAAGTTGGAATGAGGAAGGAAGGTGGACCGTGTGTGGATTGGGCCCTGGGCCCATCGGTTCATTTCATCCGTACACCCCCCCACGTTTTCTCCATTCACCCTCCATTTCCGTTTTTTTGTTTGGTAGATGGGCTAGGCCCACAACGAATTTCTGGGCGCACCCCTCCGTTTGCTCCATGAACCCCCCCCCCCCCCCCCCCCCTGTTTTTTATTTGTTTTTTCTGAACTTCTTATTAGGCTGGGCCCAGTTTTTTGTCCTGTTTTTGCTGCATACCCCTCCAGGCCGCAGTTTGCCCCCCTTGTGTTTTTTCTCTTTATTTTCTTTTATTTTCTTTGTTTAGATTTTTAAGAAGAAAATATGTAATAAGAAAAGATGAAAAATAGTGAATATAAAAATAATATAGTAATATAAAAATAGTAGTATTTTTAATATTTTCTTTTAGGATATATTTTCCTTTTAGGATATATTTTTTCATAGAGTTTATTTTAATTTTTTAGAAGTAGTTTTAAATGTCCATTTGTTAGGGGACTTTCTTTTCTTTCAGAAGTAGTTTTAAATGTCCACTTGTTAGGGGACTATTTTTCATTAGATCTTCCATGTTAGATGGATATGATTTTTTAGGAGTTTATTTTCCATTACTCCATCATTGTAATTTCTTCAGAATATTAATAAAATGAGATTGATGTTGTGGTCTCCGTTCTACCCGTAGTTAGGCCGAACTACAGCTGCTCTGACTTTCTCTGAAGAGAATATGTAGGCATAGGATGCGATATCCTAGCGAGCACACTAACAACTAACCTTTTGTTCTCTCGCTGCTGTGCGATTGAGACCTTCCCGCTGACGACTGATGTTATCCTTTTCTCTTGCCCAAGTGCATTTGAGACCAGACCGTAGTTCTAGTTCCCGTAGGTTCCCATACCTTTAAACCCGACATACTACGTCCGTTCTACTGCAAACAGGTACGCCTAAGTCTCCAATGGTCGAGCAGCGTCCACCTAACTGCTAGAATACGCGCGCTAGTATCGTCAATCCTTTCTCTCACCCCCGTGTGACCGAGAACACCCTGTCTAGCCGTAGTTAGCCTAAACTACGTCATGCTCTGATTTCTCTGATGAGAATACGTAGGCCCAAGACGCCACGTCTTGCCGAGCAAACTAACCCGTAGTTTCCCGAACTACGTCGACTCTGATTTTCTCTGATGAGAATACGTAGGCATAGAGTGCGACGCTCTATCGAGTCAATTTCTTCCCGTTTAGACTTAGCAGCCGTAGATAGATTGTTTTTCACCCGTCCAAGTAAACCAAGCAAGCGTGGATCCCGTCGAGTACGACAGACGTGAGGGGTGCTAATACCTTCCCCTTGCGTAACCGACTCCCGAATCCAGACAACGGTTGCGACGACCTTGTCTTACCCTTTTTTCGTCAGGTTTTTCCGATCGTTTCCTTTCCCGCTCTGAGGGATAAATAACGAAAGGTGGCGACTCTTCTGTTTTGCCGACACCTTATTTTCGCGCAAGCGACAGCTGGCGACTCTGCTGGGGATCGAACCCAGAGTCTCTGGTTCTCGGTTCCCTGCGAGAGTCAATCCTAGCGCTTGTATGTTTACTTGTTGGGTTGCGTTTATTTATCGCATTTTACTTCTCGCACTTTATTTCCCGCATTTTATTTTCAGTATAATACGATTATCTGTGCTGTTGTGGGATGGGAGTTCTGATGAGTGAGAAGCCAGACCCAGGCTTGAGTGCACCATAGAATTAGAGTGGAAATTAGTGGGCGCGTGCTTGCTTTGTAGGCACTAGTGTCTCATGAAATCCACGCTCAGACGAGGTTCATCCAGTTGGCTTCTCTTTCAACCCTTTGGGTTGAGACGGTTGCTGGTTTGGTGGATTGTCGACTCTGGGGACCGATCATTTGTGATTCAGCTAAGTGAGGCCGCTTCATGAGCTGGTGATGCCACACCTTCTGGGTATCGTATCACCCCTCTTGAAAGTCTGTGACGCTGATGAACGCATAGGATGCCGAACTTGGGTCAGTTTAGGTCCACACCCGTGAGTGGGAGGGTTTTTGGTTTCAGGAAACTTGACTTCCAGCCTACCCGATATCTTGGTTTTCTCTCGTCAGAGCAGACTTATCCCGTCAGCAGCGCAGCAGTAATCAGAGCTTTGTGGGGGCTGTGATTCCGTGTTTGCCGTATCCTGCATTGCATTTGCATGAGCATTCCTGCATCATATTGTATGTCATTCGCCAGCTAGTCAGAGCTCTTATCCAGCCGTTGTTTTGATTCTGAAGGTGAGTATTAAAGACGACCAAGAGATTTGAAGCAGATTTGATCAGAATCAAGCAGTGAAGTCAGTTGACAGTTGTTGGTAGCTATGTCAGAGAGCAGCTTCCAGTTGGTTGATACCTTGTCAGGTTTCACGGTGACGTCCAATCCTTTGTATGGATCTATGCATGACGAAGACTTTCCGCAAGTGAACAACCTTACTGCAGCTCAGCTTGTGCAGCCATCTGTTGAAGACTGTGGTCTACGTGAGCAGTTTGTTGTCCGAGGTGAACGTTTTCCTTCTGTTGATATCTCAGACTACCAGGGTTTTGCCTTTCCTGTGCCAAATTCCCGAAGAGAGGTCCCGATAGCAAAGAATGAAGACCCATTAGCTCCCGTGTATGCTGAAAGGTTTCGTGCATTGGATGAAAGATTCAAAGCCTTGAAATGTAAAGACGCTGTTAACCCCAGTGCTGCAGATATGTGTCTGGTTCCTGGCCTAGTGTTACCTCCGAAGTTCAGAATGCCGAGGTTCGAAAGGTACAAAGGAGATAGTTGCCCGAAGCAACATTTGGTGATGTTCTGCCGAAGAATGACTTCATTTGTGCACAACGACAAGCTGATGATTCACTGCTTTCAAGATAGTCTGACTGGGGCACCTCTGAGTTGGTATATGCAGTTAGAGCGTGATCAGATCCGATCATGGGGGGATTTAGCCAACGCTTTTCTGAAGCAGTGTGACTACAATCTTGTTGAAGCTCCTAGTCGCATGCAGCTGCAAGAATTGTCTCAAGGGAACAATGAACCTTTCAGGAAGTATGTTCAGAGATGGAGAGAATTTGCTGCTAGAGTGCAACCACCGCTTCTAGACCAAGAGCTGAAAAGCATGTTCGTAAACTCCTTGCAGAGCCCGTACTTCGAAAGAATGCTCGGAGATGCACCAAATTTCTCTGAACTGGTAAGGGCAGGAGAACGCATCGAGTATGGTGTGAAGACTGGAAGAATCCAGAATGTTTCAGGCAATCAGGCTAGTGAAACCGAATCTCTCTGTAGCTTTCAAACTGAAGAAGGAATTGTGATCAATGCAATCATGAATGATGTTGGGTATCCTCGAGGTGAATCGGTGAAATCTGTTGGTTCTCCGTCTTCTCAGCGGTCAGTATCTTCTGTGTCTCGTTATTCTGGACAGACAATTGTGCCTGAGGCACCGCATCGGGAACTTTATGTCGCTCCTCTTGCAAATCCACGAGCCCGTGGCCGAGGTTATCAGAATCAGCATCAAAATCAGAACAGGCCTCGTAACAACTTGGAACGAAGGAATGCTCCTTTCCATCCAGTGCCTGTGCCGCATAGCCAGATTCTGCCACAGTTGATTCAGAATTCTTTGGTGGAACCGAAAGCTCTCAAGCCCGTGCCAGAGCCTTACCCTCCTGGGTATAATCCCCATGCTCAGTGTGGATACCATGGTGGATCTTCGGGGCATTCAACTGAAGATTGCAAAGCTTTTCAGGCAAAAGTGCAACAGTTGATTGACAAAGGGTGCATTTCCTTTCCAGAAGGAGTTTTGGTTGTGCATGACAACCTCTCAGCTGTCTAAGCTTGCAGATTCAGAGGGTTATTTCAAGAAGCCAGTGGTCCAGACAGACAGACATCCTCAGCATTGGCAGTCCTCGGACTTTTTTTTTATCATTTGCATTTGTAGTTTCTTTTCTGTTAGTTACTACTTGCTGTTAAACATTGTTTGTTTCGAATGGTAATGTTAATAAAGTGACTATGCATTTTTCTGAATTAATCATGTTGTTGTCACTCATTTACTGCATTGCACTGACACTTGCACTTTATTCACTCCACTTTATCACTATGATTAGCAAAGAGTGGAGGGAGGATGATGAAACTGAATACTCATAACCGATGATCGTATTGCTTTCAGATAAAACCTTGTCGATGACGTACAAGGCATTGTTTCAAATCCCCTAAACACCGGAGAGATAAGGAAGAGAATACCTTGTTAACCACTTCGAGCCGAGAAGTAGGAGTTTCTTTCGGATTTTATAAACCCCACATCTTACCCGGGGCAGGGTAGTTGTCAGTTAGCTTGATCGAGCGTTCAAGTCTTATAGAGAAGTGTTGTCTTTCGAGGACCAATCACATCACATTCCTCCCCAGAGGTCGTACCTCATCAACCACGATGGTTAAACCTCACCAATCAGGAGTGAGACGGTTATAAACCTCTCGGATGAATCCATACAGCCAGTGTCGCACGACTTGTTCCAAAAGAAAAAAAGGAATAAGAAAGCCCGCTGAGTAAAAAGAATAGCTGGAAAGCAAATACTTAGGCAAAAATCAGGGTATCCCGCTGGACTTCAAAAGAAAAATCGAAAAGAACTCTGAAGATTCAGTCCAGGCAAAAATTAGGGAATCAAAAGAATGAAAAAGAAAGGATATAAAAGGAAAAATCCTCAAACAAGGACAAAGTCGTGTGGATACAGACACCGAAACGAAAAAGGAGTAACTATCACTCTGAAACACCTTGTGAGTTCTTTAACCAGTTGTCCCCAATGTTCAACATACCTCTCGAAGAGGTGAGCGCTCGAGCCAAGTTAACTGAACTTTAGGATCGGAGATCATCACGTAGAAGGGGTAGGTACAAATTATAATTTGAGCCGAATATCCTTTGTTTCACGAACCGTGAACCCGACCACGATACAACCCTTAAAAGACCTAATTGAGGCAGGGTTTATTCTGAAAGCGCATTACGATAAGGTTGAGTAACCTGACTCCTACATGATTTGCTAATCATATCCTTGTTGTATTTTTCACTGATCGAATCAGCACTATGTTTGAACTCTTCGGTTCATTCGTCACTCACTAGCATGACACGTAAATGAGTGACATCACAACAGTTTTTCAAAATCTGCATGAACACTGCATTAAAATTACCATTCGTGAATAGACAATTTTAATTGCAGGTCAGTAGTTGATACGAAGAAACTCCAACAGAGAGTAGTCAGTCAGGACTGAATCGTTAATAGTCTGGATCAGAACGGTACTGTGAAGCCCTGTGAATGTGGGGCATCGACTTCCAGTGAGTTTGGAATCAGTTTGTCTGAGGACAAGTCCCGGAGTATCGATTGATTATGGGACAGATTATTCGAGAAGCAGTTGATCAGAAGTGAATCTTCTCGAGACCCAATCAGGGGCAGTTATCCAGAACTCTTGTGATTTGGGGGCAGATCCCTCCAGTGTTCAATCAGGGCATGTTGAGTCGATCATCGCTCGTTCAGGGGCAAGCTACTTCAAGTATACTGAAACCAACCATGCTGAGAGTTGGTTAATTGAGGATTAATCCTTCCGTTATATAGATGTTGGGGCAAGCCATCTGAGGATTGCCTTGTTGCCAGCTGTTTTCTGTTCAGAATGAATTTTCCCAAGAGTCGGATTGGGGCAAGTTGAATTGCACTGGGGCAAGTTGTTTAAATGAGTTTGTTCACCCTAGCAAGAGTTGAGTGTTGGGGAATCGTGTCATTACCCTGCCAAAACCTGAAACTTCTGAAGAAGCCTTACTGTCATCGGATTGTTATCCTACAACCTAACCTGTTACTCGGATGAACCTTGTAACCAATCGTTTTAAAGCCCAGTTCTCGTCTGGCAAACCAGAGATCAGTTCTCGTCTGAAATCCAAACCAGAAACCAGCCCTGTCGGGTCACCTGTTCTGTAACCTATTGTTTAACCAGTTCTCGTCTGGCTGACACAGTTTTAAAGCCCAGTTCTCGTCTGGCAAACCAGAAATCAATTCCCGTCTGATATCCAAAACCCGTAAGTCAGTTCTCGTCTGACAACCTAACATATTTTGCCACCAGTTCTCATCTGGTAGTCTACCCTTGAATGCTAGTTCTCGTCTAGCATTTCCCTTTCAAATCCACTTTTGTTGGTAACCAGAAATAAATTCCTATCACCATAAACCTATTCCTAAACCAGAAAAAGCCTAATTGTACCTGGCCCGATGATTCCTAGTGACCCGTATGTTGTCACATTCCCCGACACGAGGCTCGATTGATCCCAGCTCCATGATTGGTATTCTGTATTTCCTGTGTTGATATTGTTGAATCAGGATTATTTTCTCAGCAGAGATGTACAGTTTGAGATTGTTTCCCCTGTGCAGTTTGAGACTGCAGCAAGTTGAGATGGCATTTATCCCTTATCAGAGTAGGATCAAGATTATCCTCAATAGGGCGAAATTGATATTTCCGGCAGAGTATGGCCATCCCAAGCGTTGAACGTTGATTAGCCTGATGTGCCATTCCCAAGTGGGTTGAGGCCGAAGCTTTCCCTGACCAGCAGATTTGGGTTTATTTCCCCAGCAGTGGGACTGATGCAATGTTGTATCCCCACAGAGTCCAAGTTTGACTCCTTTCCCCTCCGAGTCCAGGTCATTGACTCATCCCTCAAGAAGAGGTCGACGGTGATTCCCTCATTGAGTAACCTCCAGACGGGCAGATTTTGATGTCAGCCAGAGAAGAGTTATTTCTCAGCAGATTGCTTCGTACCCCATAAGGACTTATGGTGTTCAAAAAGGACCGTTCAGGGTTGTTTTCCTTAGTGAAGTTAGATTCAATTTCAGTGATCGATTGGTATCTTCCGCAGACACCAGAGGTGTTTCCTTGACAGGATCAGTACATCTCCAACAGAGTTGTACAATGAGCAGCCAAGGATTGATATCCCCAACAGTGTTGATACACAGGTATTCCTCATCAGAATTGATAGTCCAGCAGGTGTTACCCAGAAGGGTCAGTCTCCGTAAGGCGTATGCAAGATTACTCTCAGCAGATCAGGATTGATATCCCCGATAAAGTTCAGCAGTTTCTCCCTGCAGAGTCTGAATACGGGATCAAGAGCATTGATATGTATCCCCAAGCAGAGAAGATTCTCTTCCCCAATCAGATGTATCCTGAAGGAACGTCATCTCCTCAGCTGAGTCAAGCACCGAAGCATGAATTCCCCCAGCACCGGGTCACAAGTGCAGGTTTCGTAGGAAACTATTCGTTCGCCGAAGTATGCAGCAACTGATGGTGCCAGACTGAAGTCTCCAGCGGAATTGAAATTCCCCACTAGAGTTATACTCTCCCCTGAAGTCGGATGATTCCTTCTTCCCCAGCGGAATTAGATTCCCCACCAGAGTCGTGCTCTCTCTAGCGAAGCAAAATGATTTCTCCTTCCTCAACCGAGTTTGCAGTTCCCCAAGAGAGCCGAGTCCTTGGAAGCAGTTGGGACCATGATTGGTTTTCCCTAGTAGAATGTTGAACAGCTGATGCTGTATTTCCCCATCGGAGTCGTTCTCTCCAGGGAAGTAGCTGAGAAGGCCGCGCAGTTTATTTCTGCGGTCGACATCGTTTTCCTCAACATTTTGTGGTTTGAATACCCAGATGAGCAAGTTCAGGTTCTCGTAGAGCTTCGTTCCCCTGCAGCAGTCAACTGAAGTTTGCTTCCCCAGGCGGAGTCCAATTGAGATTGGCGTAAATCCTTTCTCCTTGACAGGAGGCTTTTCCCTTCAGCATTTATTTTGCTGATGGGGCCATAGCATGTTGCATGATTGCATAGCATTTACCCTGAAAACGCATAGCATTTCCACCGTGTGGAGCATTACGTCATTATCAAAGCATATGCATACGAGACATGAGTCAGGTTGCCACCGTTCTTGTTTTGCAGGTGTTCCGCCGAAGGATCAGTTGCTCAGGATGATTCCTGACGTTCTCCCCAACGAAGTCGCTTGATCAAGATGATTCTTGAATTCTCCCCAGCGAAGTCTTCAGTTCAAGATGATTCTTGAATTCCTCAGCAGGGCCGTTTGCTTAAGATGATTCCTAAGCTCCCCAGTAGGGTCCCCAGTGAAGGTTGCCCAGGATGATTCCTGAAGCCCCAAGAGAGCCGAATCCTTGGAAGCTGCTCAAGCCATGATTGGTTTGTCCCCAATGAAGGTTGCCCAGGATGATTCCTGAAGCCCCAAGAGAGCCGAATCCTTGGAAGCTGCTCAAGCCATGATTGGTTTGTCCCCAGTGAAGGTTGCCCAGGATGATTCCTGAAATCCCCAACAGAGTATTCGCTCAGGATGATTCCTGAAATCTCCAGAATAGTTATCGGTTCAAGATGATTCTTGAAGTCCTCAGCAGAGTTAATTCATCCAGAATGATTTCTGGACCCCCGGAGCGGAGTTACTTAATAGTTCTCCATATTCCCCCGCGACGAAGCGTCATCCCCAGCAGGTTTTCTAACGACGAAGTTGAAATCTCCCTTGAAGACTCCATGATTGAAGTCTGACCGTGTTAATGAAGCAGTTCTCTCAGCTGATGCGGGGTGCCTGATGGCAGAGGTTTAGATGTTCCCAGTTGGCTCATGATTGACCAAGAATTCTATTCCCGACTTGTTGTTGAAGTCCGGCTGATGCCCGACAATTCCTTGGAATGCCTGATGGCATGATCAACCTGATGGTTGAAGTCCGGCTGATGCCCGATAGTGTTCTTTGAATGCCTGATGGCATGATCGACTATGTATTACCGGTTACTGTATGTCCAATTCCCCAATGGAGTTTCTTCACCCTGACGGCGAGGTCAGACGATGTTGAGAGTTGACGGCGAAGTCAGATTATGTTGAGTACTTGACGGCGATGTCGAGGGTTTCTCAGAGTCTTTAGTTTTCCGGCGGCGATGTTGGATGTTTGGTTGACGGCGATGTCAGACCCCTTTGTAGCTCCAGCGGTGATGTTGGATGTTTGTTCCAGCGGCGATGTTGGGTGTTTCTCAGATCCTTTGTATCTCCGGCGGCGAGGTTGGATGTTTGTTTCTGACGGCGATGTCAGGTGGTTTATCTTTCCAGCAGCGATGTTGGATGTTTTGATGTTTGTTTTCCGGCGGCGAAGTTGGATGTTTATTTCTGATGGCGATGTCAGGTGGCTTATCTTTCCAGCGGCGATGTTGGATGTTTTGATGTTTGTTTTCCGGCGGCGAAGTTGGATGTTTGTTTCTGACGGCGATGTCAGGTGATTTAGTCTTCCAGCGGCGATGTTGGGTGTTTTGGTTGTCCGACAGCGATGTCAGACGCTTTATTTTCATGAATGTCCGACGGTGAGGTCCGGTGTCTGATGACGATGTCAGAGGAATTTAATGTGGATAACTGACGACAAGGTTCAGATCAGTATGTCTCCAGCTAGTTGCCGTGCAACTATGATTTCAGCTTCCGAAGATTTGTTCCCGCCAGAGTACCGTGTACTTGTGTAGTTGGCAAATTTCCGGGTTCTTTGGTATTCAACCGTCTTCTACCTTTGAATGATTGAAAGTCGTTCGCTCTTAAACCATTCAGGTCCAAGCCGTTTGAATAGTGGCAGCTGTTGCACCCCAAAATTTGACCAACTACTCATCACAATTTGGCTCATGTTTCGACTCATTTCATTTCGCATTTGCATACCGCGTACATTGCATTTTTTTCCAGTCAAATTGGTTTATCGGGATCGCAGCCCTCTGGTAGCATTTCAGGCCAATACGAGGATGTATTTTGAGAATCGGTACTCGTCCCGGTGTTTTCAGCTCTCGCTGTTGTTTTTGAGGACCTCTCGGTGTCCGAATTTTTACCGTTTATTTCGATATAGTTCACTAATCGATTTAATCAGCTTTCTCGGTAGTTTTAGATTTTTTCCTTATTTTCTAGAATTTTTTAGGGATTTAATTCATTTTTCTAGGTATTAGATAGATTTTTTAAATAGCTTTTAGATATTAATTGTTTTTTAATAGCTTAGGAATTTTTTTAATCATTTTAGATAATAGATTTTAAGAATAAATATTGTTTTAGATATTAAATAGAATTTTTAAATAGTTTTAATAGAATATTCTTTTAATAGTTTTTTTAAGTAGAAATTAATATAGTCTTTTTTCTATAGAAATTAATAGGATTATTAGAGTTTTATTAGTTTAGAGATTAATTGGAATTAATAGAGTTTTTCTTTAGGTTAATCCTCTTTTTAGATTTAATTAGGATTTAGTAGATTAATTAGGTCTTAATCATTTGTTTAGGTGTTAATTAGAGTCTTAATTAGGATAGAATAGTCTTATTTTTTTTTTCATTTAAGATTTAATTACAGTCTTTAATTGAGTCTAATTAGGATTAGTTAGGTTAATCAGGTTTTAATTCATTAATTGTGTTCATTAGGATTAATTAGTTTAATCAAGTGAATTAGGGTCATTTTGCTGCTGTTCAGATCCATTTTCGTGGGCCCAGTTCTTGGAGGCCCAATCCCCATATCAGTCCAAGTTCTCCATTGCCACTTGTCACCCATATATAAGGCCACGCGTGTGATTCTCAGCACTCCACGTTTTCACTTCAGGTCCCACCCACTTCACTCTCCAATTCATCCACGTTTCATTCACTCAGCTTTCCACGTTTTCCACTTCATTCTCCAATTCGTTCCACGTTTTTCCCTCAGCTTCCACGTTTTCATCACACACTTCGCCACCTCATTTTCCTCTGCATGCAGGCCACACGTGGCTGCTTCACACCCTTCCACCATTGCCACGCGTCCCACACGTATCCTCCCTTTGCATGCGCTTCGCCACGTGCCCTCCCCGACGGCGGTTCCCTCGTCCGGCCATGCAAACGCCGGAGAACGTCACCCGCAAAATCAAGCGGTGGTTCTCACGGCCAAACTCCCCCTAACAGTCACCAGAAAACCACAAATCCACCGGAAGCTTCATCATCTCACCAAGAACATTCATCATCTTCATCCATTTCCAGACGCATGTTCATCACTCTCCAAGAACCTCCGCCGTGAATCTCCATCAGCACCTCCATCAGAATTTCCAGAACCTCAAGAATTTACCAGATCTTCGCGTGAGCTTTGTCTGATCTTCATCAAGATCGTGGAAACTTCATCATCGGTTCACCTGTTTCCAGAAATTCATCCTAAGATCACCATATTTTTCAACCTTCATCAAACTCCTTCAACGATCTTCCTATGTTCTTCAACCAATCTCCAAAAATTAAAGGATCCTCAACAACATTCTTGATTCCAGAAGAACTCGAAGTGTGTTGTTCATCCAAGAATCACCAAGATTCATCCGTTCCCAGCAACTTCATCAACATTCCAGATCTCATCAACAAAGTTCGTGATCCTCATCATCGCTCATCTCCAGAAACTTGAAGATCTTCATCGATCTTCGTAGAACATGCAACGTCGTTCATCAGAGCGCTTCCAGAATGATCGTCTTCGAATGATTCTCCTCAGATATTCATCTAGCCGGGAGAGCTTCGCGAATCTCTAAACCCAAACGTCCTAGACCTTCATCATCTGCATGCAATTTCAAGATCTTCTCGTTTTTCAGCGATCTTCTTTAGCCAGCTTCAAGATCCTCCATGTCTTTCAAGATCTCGTCACGAGCTCTTCGGTTGCTACCAGGTCTTCAATCTTCATCGCGACTGAACTTTGAATTTCACGGTTGCACAGTGGAGATGGTTGGGGAAGGCAAACGAAGGGAGATTGAAGGAGTGAAAGAGGGGAGCATTATGTGGTGAAGTTGTGCTTGGATCAGGGGTAGCAAGGTTGAGACGGAGAGGTTTGTGGGGTGACGGCACCGCTAGGAGAGGAAGGTGGTGACGGCACAAGGTAGAGAGAGTGAACAGTAGTCTGAGGAACTAGGGTTTTTTCTGAAGTTGGAATGAGGAAGGAAGGTGGACCGTGTGTGGATTGGGCCCTGGGCCCATCAGTTCATTTCATCCGTACACCCCCTATGTTTTCTGCATTCACCCTCCATTTCCGTTTTTTTGTTTGGTAGATGGGCTAGGCCCACAACGAATTTCTGATCGCACCCCTTCGTTTTCTCCATGAACCCCCCCTGTTTTTTATTTGTTTTTTCTGAACTTCTTATTGGGCTGGGCCCAGTTTTTTGTCCTGTTTTTGCTGCATACCCCTCCAGGCCGCAGTTTGCCCCCCTTGTGTTTTTTCTCTTTATTTTCTTTTATTTTCTTTGTTTAGATTTTTAAGAAGAAAATATGTAATAAGAAAAGATGAAAAATAGTGAATATAAAAATAATATAGTAATATAAAAATAGTAGTATTTTTAATATTTTCTTTTAGGATATATTTTCCTTTTAGGATATATTTTTTCATAGAGTTTATTTTAATTTTTTAGAAGTAGTTTTAAATGTCCATTTGTTAGAGGACTTTCTTTTCTTTCAGAAGTAGTTTTAAATGTCCACTTGTTAGGGGACTATTTTTCATTAGATCTTCCATGTTAGATGGATATGATTTTTTAGGAGTTTATTTTCCATTACTCCATCATTGTAATTTCTTCAGAATATTAATAAAATGAGATTGATGTTGTGGTCTCCGTTCTACCCGTAGTTAGGCCGAACTACAGCTGCTCTGACTTTCTCTGAAGAGAATATGTAGACATAGGATGCGATATCCTAGCGAGCACACTAACAACTAACCTTTTGTTCTCTCGCTGCTGTGCGATTGAGACCTTCCCGCTGATGACTGATGTTATCCTTTTCTCTTGCCCAAGTGCATTTGAGACCAGACCGTAGTTCTAGTTCCCGTAGGTTCCCATACCTTTAAACCCGACATACTACGTCCGTTCTACTGCAAACAGGTACGCCTAAGTCTCCAATGGTCGAGCAGCGTCCACCTAACTGCTAGAATGCGCGCGCTAGTATCGTCAATCCTTTCTCTCACCCCCGTGTGACCGAGAACACCCTGTCTAGCCGTAGTTAGCCTGAACTACATCATGCTCTGATTTCTCTGATGAGAATACGTAGGCCCAAGACGCGACGTCTTGTCAAGCAAACTAACCCGTAGTTTCCCGAATTACGTCGACTCTGATTTTCTCTGATGAGAATACGTAGGCATAGAGTGCGATGCTCTATCGAGTCAATTTCTTCCCGTTTAGACTTAGCAGCCGTAGATAGATTGTTTTTCACCCGTCCAAGTAAACCAAGCAAGCGTGGATCCTGTCGAGTAAGACGGACGTGAGGGGTGCTAATACCTTCCCCTTGCGTAACCGACTCCCGAATCCAGACAACGGTTGCGACGACCTTGTCTTACCCTTTTTCGTCAGGTTTTTCCGATCGTTTCCTTTCCCGCTCTGAGGGATAAATAACGAAAGGTGGCGACTCTTCTGTTTTGCCGACACCTTATTTTTGTGCAAGCGACAGTCGGCGTGGAATGCAATATTAGTGTACTTGAGTTTTAAAATATTTCAAGTTGAAAATGTGTTGAATGGCTTCCTAAGTGTGAAATTGTTGTCGTACGTCGAATTCCGAGATTGCAGCTTTTTACAAAATCGAAATCGGACATGCGGAAGTCGAGTGACGGTCGAAAATAGGATTTTGGACTGTCATGTTCGCCAGGTCCTTCGCCTAGCGAGCATGCTAGCGAACGGCTCCATTGCTCGCTACTAGGTTCGCCTAGCGAAGTGTCCTGGGCAGCAAAATGTTATTTTGGTATTTTTGACATAACGGGAGAACCGTAACTCGGAATGACGCACTGTTTGAAGTGTTGGAAAGCTACTCTAGTGATCTATGTGATGGTGAAGTAGTGGAATGGAGTTAAGTTACTTATTGATGGACTATATTTGGATTTTATGGTAAATGCAGAGCGTGTGGTTCGTATTTCCGCCATAACCCACAAATTGAGTGTCCGTTTGGCATGAGATGTTCCATACTTGTTTGAGCAAGTCAATGGATGTGTTAATTAATGATATTTGGATGTATTGAAATAACATAGAGGATCATGTTGAGCATCGGGAACTCGATTTATCGGTGTTGGAGAAGAAGCAGTATATGCCACTGTAAAGAAAGTTCGAAGAGTTTTGGGAGAGCTGTCAACAGCTCATGTGTAGATTTTTGCCGGATCCGACCGAAATATTTGTGATGTTATGTGATGCCTTGTTGATATGATTGGGAGGTATGTTAAGTGCAACATCAACAAGTTTTAGTTATGCTTTAAGGCAACTTAAAGTACATAAGAGGAATTATCCGACAAGTGATTTAGAGTTGGTTGTTATTGTGGTTGCGCCGGAGTTTGGAGGCTACAATTGTTTAGTTGAGATTTGAGATATTTGTTATTCTCAAGAGCTTAAGGTATTTGTTTGATTTGACAAAGTTGAATACGAGGCAGAGGAGATAATTGGGACTTCTGAAGGATTATGGTTTTGAATCGAATTACCATTCGGGTAAAGCAGTCGTAGTAGCTGATGCATTGAACTAGAAATCCTTGCATATACCGATGATGATGATGGTGAGAAGAGTTGGAACTGATTGAGCAATTTTGTGATATGAATTTGGTTTGTGAAGAGACTTCTTATGGAGTTAAGCATGGTATGTTGGACCTTACTAGTGGTATTCTTGATGATATTCGAGAAGGTCAGAAATCTGGTTTGGGTTGGTAGATTGAATTGAATTTAATGGATTAGAGTCGAAGTGCTGACTTTTGGATTAATGGAATTGGTACCATGAGATATCGTGATAGAGTTTGTGTTCCAGATATTGTTGAGTTGGAATAAGAGTGTTATTGAAATAGGACTTTGAGGTAGATTGAGTATCCATCCCGTTGCTATGAAGAGGTAACCGGATTTGGGAAAATTGTTCTGATGATCATAGATGAAGAGAGAAGTGGTTACGGTTGTATATGCTGGTTAGGATTGTGGAAAGTCGAAGATTAGACATCAGAGATTGTTGGGTCTGATGCAACCGTTGAATACCCCAGAGTGGAAATGAGATAGTATTTATATGGATTTTGTGTCGGGTTTGCCGAGGAGTGTGAGAAGAATATAATTTGCTTTGGGAAATGGTGGGAGGATTAATTAGATCAACTCATTTTATATCAACGAGAATTAATCATCCTATGTTGAAACTAGATGAGATGTATATTGAGGAGGTTGTGAAGTGGTATGAGATAGCGTCGAGTGTTGTGTCGGATAGAGATTCGAGATTTACATCGAGATTCTGGGAAAGTTTGCAGATAACTTTGGGTACTAAGTTGAGATTGAGTTCTGCCTAACATCTGCAGACGGATGGACAGACAGAGAGTACTATCCAGTCTTTAAAGGATTTGTTGAGAGCTTGTATTTGGATCAAGGTGGATCATGGGATAGTTATTTGTCGTTGGTTGAGTTTACCTAAGATGATAGTTATCATTCTAATATCGGAATGACACGGTATGCAGCTTTGTATGATAAGAGGTGTAGGACTTCTTCGTGTTGGTATGAGCCAGGTGAGAGGGTTGTACTCGGACCTGAAATTGTGCAAGAGACGACTGAGAGGTCAAGAGGATCCAAGAATGGATGTGTTTTGAGAGTTACGCTGGTAACTGGTGTTGGTCGAGCTTTGAAGTCTCGGAAGCTCGCGCCGTGTTTTGTAGTCTGTGTTAGAGTGGCGCAACGGAATTGTGGGAGAAGTGGCAGGTTAGACGGTTTTACCGCTGCCGCTTGTGAAATTGGGTGATGTGTCTAAGTTGAAGAAGTACATTACAGATCCGTCGCATGTGATTCAGATGGATGATGTACACGTGGGAGATGATTTGGCTGTTGAGGCGTTGCTAGTTCGGATTTATGAACAAAAAACAACTCCGAGGGAAGGAGGTATCATTGGTGAGAGTGGCACAGTGAGGTGCTGCAGGAGGCAGTGTGACCTGAGAATTGGAGAGCCGGATGCAGGGGGCGTATCCGGAATTGTTTCCATCAGGTAATTTTCGAGGACGAAAATAATTAAAGTGGGGGAGAGTTGTAACACCCATTTTAATTGTTTAGTCTTTTTTGTAATTATTTTATTTGGTGTGTCCTTAGGTGGGGTGTGTTTGAGTATATGTTGGTAATTATCCTTGATATGTAAGGATTAGTCGTGGTGACATGGAGAGAGTATGATAATATAATAATTAATAGTAATATTGGTGGTATTATTATTATTATTATTCGTATTAATAATATTATTTTGGTGGAATATTATTATTATTCATATTATTACTATTATTATGAATATTATTATTAGTGGGGGGAAATTATTATTATTATTATTGGATTTAAATAATAAAATAAGAAATAAGGGATTAAAGGAAATAGAGAAGTTTTTGGGAAAGAGAGGAGAACACGATAAACTAGCAGAGAAAGGATTTTGGGAGAAGAGAAAGAAAGTTACGATAAACAATTTTGGGAGAAAAAGTGAGAAGAAGAACAAGGAGGAAGAGAAGGAGGCTAGGGCTGTCAATCCTTCAAGATCCTTCAACAATTGAGCAATTAATCAAGGTAAGGGGGGAGAAACTGATTGAGATGATATATACATGAAATTGGGTAGAGGGGATTCCTTAACCCCATAGGTATTATGATTGATTCGTTGATTTGTGGATATAATGTTGATTGTTGTTGTTTATGATGAAATTATGCGTATATGATGATATGTGATGATTTGTTGTTGCCATTGATGAATGGGTGTTGATGTTGTGTGATTTGGATAAGGTTCAGAGTAACTCTGAAGTGTTGGTAAAAGTATCTGATGTTGGTGTTAGAGTAAGAATTATAGGTCGATTGATGAGTATGACGCTTATGGTTTGTAGTACTGATAGAATAGGAGATAGAAGTGGCAAATTAGGCTTGAGTTGGAGCAAGGTAGCAATTCTGGACAGTGAGAATTTGAGAAGTCGCAGACAGTTCGCTAGCACCATCGCTAAGCGAGCTAGTAGCGAACGTTCGCTAGGTGCTCGCTAAGCGAGTGAGGTCGCGAACAAGTCCATAAGCCTCTGTTTGCATTCGTGAGGTAGTTCGCTAAGCAAACAGGTAGCGAGTATTTGTTAGGTGCTCGCCCAGCGAGTGAGGTAGCGAGCGTGGCAGAATGTGATTTTTCTGTGCTGTTGTGCTTTGTGCGCTAGTTGTGTAGTATCCCTTAGTCTATGTTGAGTGTAGGGATGATGGATGGATAATGTAGGGTGCACAGGTGGTGATCGGAAGTAAATTCTTAAGTGGATGATTGATGAAAGTGTGTATGATATGAAGTATCGTGAGGTGATCATTATGATCGTGTGTACCCGATTGTTGGGGTATGAGTATACCTGCTGTTGGAGGGTGAACCTTCTTAATATGTGGATTAAATGATATAGTTGATTGGTGTATGCTATATGTATGCATGTGATGAATAGATACTTGGTGTTGATAGGTGAATTACGTAGTATTGAATGTAAATAAAATAATTAGATTGATGTGGGAGATGTGCGAGGCACGGTGAGTTGATCAGGAGGACCGTATAGAGTTAACTTAGTTAATATAAATGAGTGGTGTATAATAGATATATGAGGTAAGATGGTGTGGTCAGTAGGATCGTGTATATTAAGATGAATTAACATAATGGACTGGCATTGGACGGTGGAATCTTATAATGATCGAATTAAATCGTTATTATAGATCGGTGTGTAGTATGTATGGGATACGGTGGTGGGATCAGGGGGATCATGTAGCTTTGATTAAAACAATTACTTGATGAGGAGATGTACGAATGATGTACAGTGATGGGATCGGGGAGATCATGTGAACTTAATCAAAATAATAGTTTGATGTGTAAGCATGTATGATGTATGGTAATGCGATCACTGGATCGTGTGCACTTAGTATGCTTGATGTCTATTTGTTGTGCATTTAATGTATGCATATCATGATGTATTGGTGGGATGAGTCATTTCTCGGTGGAGTGTATGTGATTCATTCGTATTCCTTTGAGTGGGGAATTGGTGAGGACAGATCATGGCCAAGGGTGGGCGTATGTGATATATCCGGGTTCCATAGAAGAACCAATGAGTCGGTACCACATGCATGGTGTTGTGTTGCATATTTGCATTATGGTGTATTATGTTGTTGGTGGACTATACGTAGTTGTTATGGTGTATTATGTTGTTGGTGGACTATATGTAGTCATTATGGTGTATTGTGTTGTTGGTGGACTATAGGTCGTTGTCGCTTGCGCGAAAATAAGGTGCCGGCACAACAGAAGAGTCGCCACCTTTCGTTATTTATCCCTCAGAGCGGGAAAGGAAACGATCGGAAAAACCTGACGAAAAAGGGTAAGACAAGGTCATCGCGACCATAGTCTGGGTTCGGGAGTCGGTTACGCAAGGGGAAGGTATTAGCACCCCTCACGTCCGTCGTACTCGACGGGATCCTCGCTTGTTTGTTTACTTGGACGGGTTGGTTTTAATCTATCTACCTATCAAGGCTGGCTGAAAAAAGAAAAGAAAAATGACTCGGCAAAGCGTCGCACTTTATGCCTACGTATTCCCGTCTGGAACGAGAAATCAGAGTCAACGTAGTTCGGCTAACTACGGGGGAAGATGGGGAAGGTTGCTCGCTAGGACGTCGCATCCTATGCCTACGTACTTTCATCTAGTATGAAAGATCAGAGCAAACGTAGTTCGGGAAACTACATCTTATTTCCTGGAAGAAGTGTTTTTTATTGTGTTTGCGATTTCAACCGCACTAGAGACTATGACCTGAGAGTGAATGCGTCGCATGTCACCCAAAGGGTACCATACTAAACATCCAGACTGTGGAAAAGAAACTCTCCCCCAATCCTTTCTCAGATAGCTTAAGGCTCGTAACGTACGAAAGAAATCATTCATGATTACTGTATTTTAAACTGTTTTGAGATGAGAAGAGAACAGGCCCAACTAGGAGGGAGACTATCAAGTCCTACTGTTGTCATGCCATGGATTCATCCTATGGTCGAGGTTTGAACAGTGAACTCCTAAATGTTGTCATGCATAGGTTTCAACCTAAAAGTCTATCATCACATCCTCATCAGAGGAAATGAGAGTCCTAAGGGATCATGTCAATGATACACCAAAACAGACAAAAGCATCAGCTTTAACAGTAAAATGCATGCAATGCAAGTGAGGGAGGAAATGTGTGCGGGGCTTCAGCCTCCACAAGCTCGTCTCGACCTCAAGCCAGTCATGAAATAACAGTAATCATACTGAAAATAAACAACATGCTATCAAGCAATGACAGTAAACTGTAATCATACAGACAAAAGAAATGAAATGCTATCAAGCAAAATAAACACATGGGCAAGGGAGCTGGGCTCTACCGAATACCCGCAAGCAAAGCCACGCAATAACAATACAATCAGATGCACTCATGCTCTTAGACTGAACTTATTCTAAATGTGCTTAATCTAATGCAGCAGACAAGTCAGACAAAACACACAATACATCAAAGAAAACAGAAGAAAGCCTCAGCTCCTTCAGCAGCAACCCAGTCTTCAGACTTCAAAGATCACTTGCTTTCCAGGTATCAACCCTACAACATGAGTATCAACTCATCTTCTCCCTTGAGCTTCAGCTCCTTTGATCAGCCTTCAGGCTTCACTATCTTCAGGGATCTTCAGGCATCAACTTGATCTTCACAGAGTCTTCAGACTTCAATAATCTTCAAGGAATCATCCTCTTCAAGGCCTCAGCTTCTATCTTCAATGGCTTCAATGCTCCAGCAAACAAGATTCATTTAACAAGATGAGGTGGGGATGTTACAGTACTCAGTGACTTCCAAAGGATGCCATTGAGAACTTAACATCAAAGGAGAGGCTCTCTCAAAGTTCTACCTTATGGGAAAGGTTACTAATCCCTCCAAAGGAGAGAGGTGAATACCCTTAAGGGACTCTGTGTCATAGAGAAGGAAGGAGGTGAACAAAACACTCCTTGTTTATTGAACAAAGTATTCTATCTGGGGCTCTGCCTATGCACCTATAAACCTATAAACAACACAACAAAAACTATGCTAAACTCCTCTGCAAGGTCTTCAAAGCTTCCATGATGATCCACAAGGTCTTCAACTCAATCTTCAAAACTCACACACTCAAAAGAGAAGGAAAGAAAACACAACAATACAACTTATGCCTTTAAGCAACACACATACTATCCATACATTCAAAAATCAATGAAAAATACTAAAACACCATGCAATATTCTAGTAAAATTCTAGGGGATTCTATACATACTTACCCTTAACCCATATATTCCCCATACACTAATTTGGCCTATAAACCCCAAAACAATTTTGTTGAAGTTCAAGTATACTACTTAAAAACCCTAATTAGAGCACCTAAATGTCTAACAATCAAACTACATCAAATTTTAATCCACAAATCAAGAGATAAATCCTACATGAAACTAGGGTTCAATATCTAACTATGCCAAAAAGAATGGCTCAAAAATCCTAAGGGAAGGTCCTAAAACAATTCTTGCAAAATAAGGTATCAACCAAAAGAAAATAATTGTCCTATTTAAAAGAAAATACCACCATAAATTCTACATTAAAAATAAAATTTCATTTTTATTTTTATATTTTTCTACACATTATTGTCTAAACATAGAAAAAAGAATGAGTAAAAAATCATTATTTATTAATTACTTATGAATTTTTAAAGGTGGCAAAAATATTAAAAGAATTAAAAAGAATGCAAAATAATATAAAAGGGAGGGGGGTGGAAATAGTGGGTCAGATCAGTTCATTTCATTTGGGCCAGATGAAAAGGGGGGTGCGGATATGAAAGAGGCCAAAGCCCAGACGCGTTGTTTAAGTGAAACGACTGCGTTTTCTCATTCAAAATTTCCCTCCGTTTTCTGGGCGAACGAGGACCGCGCGATGAAGTCTTCAGTCAATGTTTACCAGCTTGATCCAACGGCATTCACGCGTCTTCAACCTTAAGACTGAAAACTAGGGTTTTGCAACTCCATGGAAGCCATGCATGCACGTCCTTCAAGCTTTCTGTTCTCTCTCGCCTCTCAGCCAAATTCACTCGTGTAAAGAGCAAACTTGCTCAGTTTTCCTCCCCAAACACAACCATGCCCTCAGCTTGCATTAAAACAACCTCAAACTGTAAACCCGAAGCTCATCCTCCATTAATGCTCAAGGTTTTCATCCTCACGAAACCTCAAATTCTCGGTACTAAACTAATCCTCATGCATCACTGATCAACCTAAACTAACGCATGAATATTAAAACTCAATAACCAGCTAGTTCTTGATCTTTAAAGTATGATGTCAAATTCTCAAACTTCTCAGAATGAGCTCTAACTTCTCAAGATCCATCCCTAATGGTTGCTAGTCATAATTACCCTAACCACATGATCTAAAACTATGCAAACAGAGAGAATCGAATGAATTTGCAAACCTGCAACTTGATGATGGCAGCAATGGTTACACTCCTCTTCAATGCTTGAAACTGTCCAAAATCACTCTTTTCTTGATGATGATCTTTCTGTATGCAAAAGATTTTGTGTAGCACGCTTGAATCTTGAGATCCACTTGAAATTGCAACTTGTGTCTTGATGAAGAAAGTGCACTAAATTGAACCAATTGCAATCCAAACTTGGCTGAATTCTAATCCATGATGATGGTTGAATATGGTGAAATCAGTATTGGTGATGATTTGATGAAGGTTTTGTGAAATTGGGATCAAAATGCCATGAGAGAGAATGAGAGAATTTGTGAAGTATTTGCCAAAAAGTGAGAATCCAACCCTTGCTCAATATTCATTTCATGATTATATAGCACTCAATGGAAGTTTCCAGCACCATCTTACACTTTCCCTTGCATTCCAAGCTTGATCCAACTTGGTTATGTTTCTTTAATCATAAGTAACCTTAAGTAACTATTATTTTTTACACTAAACTCAAAAATGTGCTTGAACCATTGTCTCTAAAATGGTTTTTACAATCAAAATGATATATTGGATGACCCCATTTGGATTCCTAAATCTTCCAAACCAATTTCCAATTCCAACTTTTAAACTTATATGCCATTTTTAGTTCATTTTTGACCAATCATGCAAGTCCATGCTATGAGCTCTTCCAATAATTCATGACCTTCTTTCTAGACTTAAAATCACATTTTGAGCAACTTTCATGTTTTGAGTTTTTCCATTTGAGGCTTGGAAATAGGAGTTTTAGGCATTGGCTAAAATGACCTATAACTGACAAATGACCAAAATACCCCTGTCTTGTTCAAACCATAAGTTGAGTTCCACAATTCCTATCAAGGACTTCTACCACTCAAATTAAAGCTAAGAAGATGCCCTCAAACATTCATGTTGATCAAGAGATCATAGGAATCATCCTACTAGGGCAAAAGTTGTCTGCAAGTTGGGTGACTTTTAAGGACCCAGATTCACACACCTCTGCTGACCTGTAATTTGTCAAAACCATAACTTGAGCTCTGCAACTCCTATCAAGGACTTCCACCACTCAAATTAAAGCTAAGAACAAGCTCTACAACATTCATGTTGTGGGGAAGAGGAGATATCAATCACATCTAGAGCTAAAACTGCCTGGAAAATAGGGATCAAATTAGGGTTTTTCACTGACAATCCTTGGAGACCCTAACTTGAAACTTCTCAAACTCCTCAATCATGATGAGTTGGTCTAGGAATCATATTTATAACATCTTTATACATCATTCCATGATCTCATGGCCCTTGGATTAGGTCTCAACCTTCTCAAAATCTTCAGTTATCCTAGGGTTGACCCAGTCAAAACCCTAATTCTACCATTCATGGTTGAATCCTCTGAACTCTTGCATAATGACTTCTCTGGGCTTCATGAATGGCTATCAAGACATCTCATAGGCTTTCTCAAAACATCAAGTTCATTCTCAAAGTCTCAGAATCATCTGAGGAGCACCCACAACTCTCAAGCTATGAAGTACACAACCCTGGTTTCAACCCACTCCTCTGAGGATCTCTTGAACTTTCTGATGAAGGTATCAACTTTCAAACACTAGATGGATAAATAATTGTTGGTCAAATTTTGGGGTGCAACAGCTGCCCCTATTCAAACGGCTTGAACCTGACTGGGTGAGAAGCGAACGGCTCTCACCCAATCAAGGTGCGAGACGATTGAATACCGGTAAACCCGAAAATTTGCCAACTGCACGAGCACACGGTACTCTGCGGGGAACAAATCTTTGAATACTGCAATACTAGCTGCACAGCAACTAGCTGGAGAGATACTGATCTGACATCGCCGTCGGAAACACACCTCACTTTGAGAGACACTAGACATCGCCGTCGTACAAACATCATCTCTGCTGGGGATTTAAAGAACCTGACTTCGCCGTCAACCAAACATTCAACCTTGCCGTCGAACAAACATCCAACCTCGCCGTCGGAAACAAACATAATCTGACCTCGCCGTCAAATCCAAACATTCAACCTCATCGTCGAACAAACATCCAACCTCGCCGTCGGAAACGAACATAATCTGACCTCGCCGTCAAATCCAAACATTCAACCTCGCCGTCGAACAAACATCCAACCTCACCGTCGGAAAAACATAATCTGACATCGCCGTCAAACAAACATTCAACCTCGCCGTCGAACAAACATAATCTGACCCGGGTTCACCCCTGGTAAATGGAACAAAAAGGTACACTTGCGTATTTGAAACTACTCCGTTGGGAACGAGAGACTTAACCGAACAACCTCTGATCTGGGGTTCATCCTCAGAACCATAACGAACATCGGAATACTGCTGCACCCTGCCCACTGTAGAACTTCAACATTAAAGACATATGAAACCCTGGCCCCTGGCCACTTCCAGCTTCAGCTAGAAAAGATCTTCAAGTATTTCTGAATATGAATGAAACCCTGGCCCCCGGCCATTCCAGCTTCAGCTAGAAAGAACATCCTTGGCCTTCAAGGATGTAAACTTTGCCCGTCGGCAGCTCTGCAGGAGGTATCTTCGACTTCAGTCTAAAGAAACGGTCCTTGGCCTTCAAGGATACATGGATCTGCCTTCAGGCAACTCCACCTCTGCTATAGAGCATCCGTGACTTCAGTCAGGGATATATTTCGGCCTTCAGTCCGAAAAATGAATCCTAGGTCATTCATGACCTTGGGGACAACCTTGCCCTTAGGCACCTTCGCTTTATCTTAGGAAATCTGTGACTTCAGTCAAAGAAATGGTATCCAGAGCCATTCATGACTCTACGGGGATTCAAACACTTTGCCTTCAGGAAAAAACTCCGCTTCAGCTGGAGAAACACCTTCGACTTCAGTCAGAAGAAATACTATTCACTTGATCGCAATCAATCATCACCTCAGGATAACTGACTTGGTCTTCAGGCCAACACGGATCACTTTGAATACAAAATCTTGGAACCTTGTCTTCAGCCACACGTTGATTCATCAACAAGGACATCTGAGCTCACAGGAACCTTCTGATACCGCCTTCAGGCGTTTACGCAGTCAATCTTCAGATTAGACAACACTGTTGGAGCAGACATATCACGCTGCTAAGGACTTCAAGAATCATCTTGAACAAACAAATCCGTCAGGCACCTTCAAGAATCATCTTGTACTGATAACCATTCTGGAGATTTTATTCTGCTGGGTGTTCCAGGAATCTTCCTGGGCAAACCTTGCTGGGGACGCTATTGGGGAGCTCAAGAATCATCCTAGGCGAACAACTCGGGAAGCTGTACTGAGGTCTTAAGAATCATCTTAAGCAAACGGCCCTGCTGAGGAATTCAAGAATCGTCTCGGACTGAAGACTTCACTGGGGATCTCCAAAATCATCTTGAGCGAGCGACTGTGAGGATTACACCGGGGTCTTAAGAATCATCTCAAGAAAGCGACCTTGTTGGGGAGAATATCAGGAATCGTCCTGAGCAACTGGTCTCTTGGTGGGACACCTGTAAAACAAGAATGATAATAACCTAGATCATGCTTATGATGCGTATGCTTCTGCGTTATGCCCCACACGGTGGGAATGATATGCGTTTATGCTAAATGCTGTGCAATCATGCACAATGCTATGCCATGCAGTGTTAAATGCTATGCAGTCATGCACAATGATGCGATCCCGTCAGCAAAATAAATGCTGGGAGGAGGAAATCCTTCTGTCAAGGATACAAGCACTACTCAGGTAGAGGAATCATCCTGCTGAGGCGAACGTGGACATGCCCATATTAATCAGGCTCTGTCTGGGGAAATGATCTTCCACTGACTGCTGCAGGGAAAACAACTTCAGTTGATCTGCTGCGGGGGGACGAAGCTCTACGAGAAACCTGGACTTGCTGATATCAATCATGAGAATGAACTGCGCGGCCGTCTCGGCTACTCTTCTGGGGAGGATAACTCTGTGGGGAAACAACTTTAGCTGCTCAACACCCCACTGGGGAAAAACCAATCATGATCTGATCAACTTCCAAGGACTCGGATCTCTTGGACATCTGCAAACTCGGCTGAGGAAGGAGAAACCATTCTGCTTCGCTGGAGAGAGTGCGGCTCTGGGGAAACACAGCATTAGCTGCCCCACGCTCTGCTGGGGAAAATCGATCATGATCTGATCGACTTCCAAGGATTCTGCTTTTCTGCGGACTCAGCCGGGGAGAGAAATCATTCTACCTTACTGGAGAGTACGACTCTGGTGCGGAATTTCAATTTCGCCGGGGAAGAAAGAATCATCTGACTTCGGGGGAGAGTGCAACTCTGCAGGGGAATACAACGTCATCTGTTCCAACACTCTACTGGGGAAGAGGGAATCATCCAACTTCGGGAGAGAGCATGACTCTGGTGGGGAATCTCCATTCCGATGGAGACTTCAGTCTGGGGAAACGCGAGCTTCGGCATCCGAACATTTCTATGAAATCTGCACTTGTGACCCGGTGCTGGGGAACGACGACATCATTCTTCGGTGCTTGGCTCAGCTGATGAGGTGACGCTCCTTCAGGATGCGTCTGCTTGGGGAAGAGAATCATCTCTGCGCGGGGAGACATATCAATGCTCACTATCCCGCGTTCAGATTTTGCGGAGGGGAAACTACTGAACTCTGCTGGAGAAGGAGGGCTCGCCCTGCTTCGGGGATGTGCACGGCACATCTTCTGGAAGGTGCCATACCTGCAACAACATAAACAAACAGACAAGATACCCTCCTCGAAGGGGCCTATCCAGGTTATTATCTCCTGACAATATTCAGTTAATTAATTGTTTCGACAATCAATGGGCCTAGGCCCGTGAGTTTATGTGTGCGCATTTTATAAAAAAAAAAAAAACATCGGCGTTTTCATTCGCGAACAAAACAGATAAATGCTAAACAGACAAGCAGAATTGCTGAATAGTGTGCATTTTATTGATCATGAACCCCTGAATGGGCAAAAATGTTTTACAACAGAGGCAAACTCCTGGAATGAGGAAGCCGCACAAAAAAAGAAAACATAAATATACATCAGTATACACAAATGTTGGCAATCGAGGCGTAGACGAACACCATGAGTTGATCCCTTTAAGACCCACTCGACTTTGATACTTCTCCGACGCTTCAGCTTTGGAAGAGATTGATTCAGATAAACGGCCCTCAGGTCTTCCGAACCACTAAACAATGAAAGTCCACACGCGGAACGCAGTCATTTGCTTATTCCAATCCCTAACTTTTGCGTGAACCGCCCTTTCGGGTTTTCAGTTCACCGGGATACCCTTTTTTGCCGAAGCCGCCCAGTGTAGGTTTTCGACTTCGCGGGTGTACATCTTTCAATATATCCCTAATTTTTGCCCGAACCTTTTATTCTGTTTTTGGTTCGCCGGGATGCCCCTTTTTTGCCTGGACTCTTTCTTTTTTGTCCAGCGGGTCTCTTTCAAGCAAAGTATTTTTTAACTGCGTCCGCGTTCACCGGGGATGCAAAATCTTCACCATCCATCGTGGATAACAACAAAGCTCCTCCTAAGAAGACCTTGCTGACGACATACGGCCCTTCGTAATTCGGAGTCCATTTGCCCCGGTGATCGGAGTGTGGCGGAAGAATTTTCTTCAGGAGGAGATCACCCGTCTGAAAGCTTCTAGGACGCACCTTCTTATCGTAAGCTTTCTTCATTCGGCTTTGGTACAGACGACCAAATGCAATCGATGCTAACCTCTTCTCGTCCATCAGGCTGAGTTGGTTCAAACGATTCGTAATCCATTCTGCCTCGTCGAGTTTCACATCAACCAAAACTCGCAAAGAGGGAATCTCCACTTCTAACGGTAGGACAGCTTCCATACCGTACACCAAGGAGAAAGGAGTTGCCCCGGTCGACGTACGCACCGTTGTACGATAGCCGTGCAAGGCAAACGGCAGTATCTCGTGCCAATCTTTGTACGTCACAACCATCTTCTGAACAATCTTCTTGATGTTCTTGTTGGCCGCTTCAACAGCGCCATTCATCTTCGGCCGGTAAGGAGATGAATTGTGGTGTTCAATCTTGAAGCTCTGGCACAGCTCCTTCATCATCTTGTTGTTCAAATTCGAACCATTATCAGTAATGATCCGCTCGGGAATTCCATAGCGACAGATGATGTCCCTCTTTATGAATTTAGCTACCACCTGCTTGGTCACATTAGCGTACGAGACTGCCTCCACCCACTTGGTGAAGTAGTCGATAGCTACCAGAATGAAACGATGACCATTGGATGCAGTGGGCTCGATCTTGCCTATCATGTCGATGCCCCACATGGAGAACGGCCAAGGGGAGGACATGACATTCAATGGGCACGGCGGCACATGAACTTTATCAGCATAAATCTGGCATTTATGACATTTCTTCGCGAATCTGAAGCAATCCGACTCCATAGTCAGCCAGTAATACCCTGCTCTCAGGATCTTTCTCGTCATGGCATGCCCGCCGGCGTGCGTACCAAATGTGCCCTCATGGACTTCTTCCATGAGCATACTTGCTTCCTTCTCATCTACACATCTGAGTAGCACGAGATCGTGGTTTCTCTTATACAGCACTCCATCAGGATTGAGATAAAAGTTTCCAGATAGCCTCCTTAGAGTCTTCTTATCCTGGGTTGACGCACCCGCCAGATACTCCTTGGTCATAAGGAAGGTCTGGATATCGTGGAACCATGGCTTGCCGTCAGTGGCATCTTCGATTGCAAAGACAAATGCCGGTCTGTCAAGACGCGAAAGCACAATTCTTGGAGCCTCATTCCAATAATTGACTTTATACATTGAAGCCAACGTGGCTAAAGCATCAGCCATTTGATTTTCAGCTCTGGGCACATGATGAAGTTCCACTCGATCGAAGAATGGGAGCAGCCTCCTGGCATAATTCATGTACGGCACTAGATTCGCTTGACGAGTTTCCCACTCCCCTTTAATCTGATTGATTACAAGCGCTGAGTCACCATATATGTCTAGAATCTTGATTCTCAAATCAATTGCCTCTTCTAGACCCATAATACATGCTTCATACTCGGCTTCATTGTTGGTAACTGGTGTCGCTACTGCGAAAATCGGCGCCGGCTGACAGAAGAGTCGCCACCGTGCGTTATTTATCCCTCAGAGCGGGAAAGGAAACGCTCGAAGTAAACCTCGCAAAAACGGGGAAAAGGTATGGTCATCGCAACCATAGCCTGGGTTCGGGAGTCGGTTACGCAAGGGGAAGGTATTAGCACCCCTCACGTCCGTCGTACTCGACGGGATCCACGCTTGCTTGGGTTGTCTACTGGATGCAAAACAATCTATCTACGGCTGCTAAACCTAGACGGAGGGGAATTGACTCGATAGAGCATCGCACTCTATGCCTATGTATTCTCAAGAGAGAAAGTCAGAGTCAACGTAGTTCAGGACTACGGGGAAAATTGGCTCGCCAAGACCTCGCGTCTTGTGCCTACGTACTTCCACTGGATGGAAGATCAGAGCTTTACGTAGTTCAGACTAACTACGGCTAAACACACATTCTCACACAGCAGTGAGAAAAACAACTGGTTTCACAGGGTCGGGAACCTATGGTCACAACTATGGCTGAGTCTCAAATGCACTCGGGCAAGAGAGAAAAAGGGTACTCAATTAATCGTCAGCGGGAAAGTCTCGATCGCACAGCCGCGAGAGAGCAAAAGTTAGTCGTTAGTGTGCTCGCTAGGATATCGCATCCTATGCCTACATATCTTCGTCTGGTACGAAGAATCAGAGCAGCTGTAGTTCGGCTACTACGGGACCACAACTCGAATCTCGTTTTATTAATCTCTGAAAAATGATTACAATGGGTTGGATACTGAAATAAATCTCCTAGGAAACGCTATCCTATTCTATCCTGAAAAGTCGAATGAAAATAGCCCCCTAACAAATGGGCTTCTAAGCTATCCTAAAAGTCGAAAAAATAAAGTCTATGAAAATATCCCTAAAAGAAAATGCACTTAAAAATATTAAATCGACACTTTAATATTTTTTCTCTTTTTTCTCCTTTTCTTTTCAACATATTTTTTTCTTCATATTTTTCTTTCTCAATATTTCTTTTTGAATATTTTCTCTATTTTTCCATATTTTTCAATAATATTCTTTTTCTTTTCTTTTTCTCAAATATTTCTTTTCACTCTTTTTTCTATTTTTTCAAATATATATCTTCTTTTCATTTTCTATTTCTTTTCAAATCTTTAAAAGAATAATAAAAAAAAATACAAGAAAATGGGGCTGGGGGTGTAACTGGTCAATAGGGGGATAACAGAAAAATAAAAAGCAAATAAACTGGGCCCAGCCCAAGTCTCCCCAAAAAACGCAGAGGGGGGTGCGTGCTGTGAAATGGTGATGTGCAAAGTAAACACTGGGCTTAGGCCCAGAACAGCCAAAAACGGGGGGTAGTGTCTCCCAAAAAAAAACGCCATTGGGCCTGGCCCAATCTCCTCGTAGCCACCCTCCTTCTCCCTCTCTATTCACTCTGGGTTCATGAAACCCTAATCTTCTTCCTCTCCTTCTTCATTAGCGCCGCCGCCGTCAACTTCTCACTGTTCACTCTCAGCCTCTCCCTCTCCTCCGTCCAAACATCGTTCCTTAGTCTCATTCTCAATCTTTCTCCCAAACTCATTCTCTCTATCAATCTTTTCTTTCGTTCAAACACGAACTTGAAGATCTGGAGTAGATTGCATGTGGATGATATCTTGAAGATGGCTAAAAGATCTTTGAAGATCTGTTGATGAGTGCTCTGATGAAGGCTTTTGTGGATTCTGAGAGTTTGTGTTGAACACGGTTGAAATCTGGAGACGATGGAGAATCATCTGCTCTCGAAGTTTCTTCTGGAGATTCGTTGAAGCCTCGTGGATGATTAACCAGAGGATAGAGATTTCTGGAATAATCTTGATACTGACGTTTGATAATCAGTTGAAGAAATTGATGAGAAGGTTCTTGCTGATGATTCGCATGGATCTGAGAACAAATGTATGGAAACTGATGATTGTTGATAGATTCTGGAAAGACGAAGATGAACACTGATGAGGATCATAGAAAGGAGACGAAGGTCATGAATTTCTGGACGGTCTTGTGAAGAACAATGATGGTGTTCTTGAGAGTTTCGATGAATGAATCTGGGAATCAGATCTTGATGATGAACGTTCGTGGATGTTGATGATGGAGGACGAAGGGGATTGTTGATTCAGGGGATTTTCTGGGTTTGGTGGTGGCCGGAGTGATTCAGGCGCGGCGGTTGGGTGAGAGGAAGAAGATGAAGATAGGAGGTGGGGACGAAGGTGACCGGATTCTGGGCGTGTTGGAGTTTGCCGGTGAGGGTTATGGCGGCCGCCGGCCATGCAGGCCGACCGGTGTGGTTCACCGGTGAGATGGCGTGATGATGACGCGTGGTGGCAGTTAGTGGAGTGGGTCTCTGCATGCCCTCCACGTGTGGGGCAGCGTGGCTGAGAGAGACTGAATGAGGGATACGTGGCGTGGCCTGAACATGCAGCGTGGGGCCCCCCTCTAAGCAACACGTGGCCTGCTATTTAAAGCTGAGAAATTCTGGCGCCTTCTGGAATCTTCTGGAAGTAGCTGGAATCCGGTGGAAGCAACTGGACTGATTTTGGACATTTTCTGGGTAAATTCATCAACTGGGCCTGCGAATTAGCTGGGCCCAAAACGAAATTGGGACAAAAACTCACAAAAATCTGCATTATGATTAATAGAAACTAAACTCAATTAAACCCTAAAAATTCCAATTAACTCCTAATTAATAATATTCTAAAATCTATTGATATACTTCTAATAATATTCTCTAATAAAGCCACATTAAATTCTATGAAAAAAATTATTATAAAAGAAAACTCTAATTCCTATTAACCTATTTAATATCTAATATATGAAAAATCTAATTATTTATTATTTCTATAAAAGAAGAAAAATCTATTAATTCTATATCTAAAATATATTCAAAAATTTAACTAGTCTAAAAAAAAATCTATATTACTCTATAGCATTAAAAACATTTAATTTCTATCAACAAAAACTATTTATTAATGAGAAAAATTCTATCTATTTAGACTATTAAAAAGATCCTATTAAAAATCTATATTATTTAAAAATATTAAAATCTATTTAGAAATCCTATTAAACCCTAAAATGAATTTAAAATCTATTTATTTCTATAAAATTCTATATATGATTTAAAATCTATTTAAAATCCCAAAAAAATGCCATAAAATCCAGAAAAATCACCATAATTCTCAGAGGGACAAAATGAGCACCGAACGACACAAAAATAATCGGTAAAAAATAAACGGGCACCGAAATATCCCAAAAATCGATTCTACTGATCAAAAACACCTGAAACACGAGACGGGAGCTGTGATCCCTGATAAAATCAATACAAATGAAAAATGCACTGTATGCAATATGCAAATGCGAATGCGATTATGCGTCGAAACATCGAGCCGAATACGAGACCCGGTTGGTCAAATTTTGGGGTGCAACAGCTGCCCCTATTCAAGCGGCTTCGACCTGAATGGGTGAAGAGCGCTCAGCCTTCAAACATTCAAGGTAGATGACGGTTGAATACAAATGGAACCCTGAAATTTGCCAACCGCAAGAATATACTGCAAAGCTGCTTGAGGAATAGCTTCCAATAAACTGAAGTTTGGTTGTCACGGCAACAACTGGTCAATTTTCTGATAGCATTTTCTTCTCCTTTTCAACACCTGTGTGACGCCACAAGTATTGAAATAACGCTTCGTAAAGCAAACACCTTGATTCCCATCTCTCTCGTGGGATCAAATCTGGTCGACTCACAGTTCAATGCGAACTTGAGGACAGTTCTCCTGGGGAATTCTGAATGGAACTGCCTGGCACCTATTTTGACGAAGGGGGCAGCTTCAGAAGTCTGATATACGTCAATCTTTGTTGTTGTTGTTGTTGTTGTTGTTGTTTTTTCCGATGCTGACGTAACAACCAAATGAAGAATCACTCCACTGGGGAAGACGAGAAGCTGAACCAAACAACTCTGCAGGTGAACAAACTTGAAATCCAATAGGTAACCATCTTGGTCTATGTTTCGACATGCGTATGCTTGATAATGATGCAATGCCCTATATGACATGGATATGCTATGCGTTCTGTTTGAAAATGCGATGCCCAGACGGCATGGATATGCTATATGCTTGTATAAATGCTATGACTATATATGCAAATGCTAATGCAGGCTCTAGCTGCCAGAGAACACCAGGTCTGAAAACCACTTGGCAAAATAAATGCCGAAGGAAACATCAACTCTACTGGGGATGACCTGAAGTCACAGAACCATCTCAGCAAAATAAATGCTGGAAACGAGAAATCAAATCCGCTGGGGATAACTGCCCTGCTGGAGAAATGAAAAAGGCAACCCTGCTTGACGACTTCACTGGGGAAAGCAAGGCAACTCTGCTCGGGGATGCTTTCTTCAAACCATTGGCAACTGATTGCGCTCTGCGGGGATTGACCCAAACTGAGGTTGATTACGCACAGCACACTGCTGGAAATGCTCCTACTATCAAGGATATCAATCTTAATCTGCTGAATATACTCCTGATCCTACTCTGATACGGGGTAAAAGACAATCTCGACTCTTCCGGGGATAATAAGCAACTTTCATCTGCTGAAGAGTGGCAATTCTGATTTAACAACATCCACAAGGAATTCAAACATTACTCGAAGCGCTGGCCTCCGTCGAGCTTCGTATCGGGGAACATGATGACATGCGGGTCATTGGGAAATACTGTGTCAGATACCTTTAGGTTTTTTTGCTTTTCTGGTTTAGAATAAACATAGACTATGTACACAGTGAAAGATGTGGAAATACTAGACGAGAACTAGCATTCAAAGGTAGACTATCAGGCGAGAACTGATAGGAAAATAGGTTAGGAAAATTGATTTTTGTGTTTTTGAACCAGACGGGCTGACTGGATAACAGACTGAGGTATAGACAAACAGGCGAGAACTGGCTGAAAGCTAACGTACACCAGGCGAGAACTGGTATAACACATAGGGTAAAACACACGAGGACTGATTATGCGACGACATGTACCAGGCGAGAACTGATACAACACTTGGAGAAACGGTGACCAAACGAGAATTGGTTACCAATAAACTGCACCAGGACGGGAACTGCTGCTTACAATAAACTGCACCAGGACGGGAACTGCTGCTTACAATAAACTGCACCAGGACGGGAACTGCGGCTTACGGAAGGTGGGCCAGACGAGAACTGGTTACCGATTTGCCAGGCGAGAATTGGACTTTGGAAACGACTGGTTACTGACACGCAACAGGTTTAAACTGCAGGATAATGATCCAACGACAACAAGACCTTCTTATTTGAAAGGTTTTCGATAAGGGTATTGACATGATTCCCCGATACTCAACTCCGGCTGGGGATAAACATACCTGTTTGAACAACTTGCTTCAGTGCACTCAGCTGGGGATAGAAAGATTGGCGTGCACAACTTGCCCCAGTACAATGCACCTTGCCCCAATCTAACTCTTGGGAATACCTGCTCCGAACAACTTGCTACGAGAAGACTTCGAGAATACTTGCCCCGGTATCTGCACGATAACAGAATTCAATCTCCAATTAAACACCTAACAACCCAGTTGATTTCAACATTCTTTGCGATGACTTGCCCCTGAATGAGCGTTCTAGCGACTCAACCCGATCTGATTATCCATTGGAAGCATCTGCTTTCAAATCTCAGCGCTCTGCATAATTGCCCCTGATTGGGTCTTGAGAAGACTCCTTCTGATCAACTGCTTCTCAAACAAACTGCCCCTGCTCAACTGGAACTTCGGGACTTGTCCTCAGACTGACTGATACTGAACTTACTGGAAGATAATGCCCCTGATTCACAAGGCTTCACAACATACACCATTCTGGTTCAGACTACTGGATTACTCAGTCCTATTTGATTATTCCCTGGTGGAATTTCTTTCATGCCAACTACTAACCTGCAATTAGAATCGTCTGTTCACGAATGGTAATCTTAATGCAGTGCTCATGCAAATTTTGAAAAAATTTGAGCTGTCACTCATTTATATGCATATGATTGAGAGTGACGAATGGACCAAAGTTCAAACGCAGTGCTTACATGGTCAGTGAAAATACAACAAAGATGTGACTAGCAAGTCAAGAAGGAGTCAGGTTACTCAACCTTATCGTAATGCGCTTCAGATTTACCCTACCTCAATTAGGTCTTTTGAGGGTTGTATCGTGGTCGGGTTCACGGTTCGTGAAACAAAGGATATTTGGCTCAAATTTTGATTTGTACCCACCCCTTCTACGTGATGATCTCCGATCCTAAGGTTCAGTTAACCTGGCACAAGCGCTCGCCTCTTCGAGAAGTATGTTGAATGGTAAGGACCACAGTTAAGGAATTCACAAGCTTTTCTTCTAGAGTGATAGTTACTCCTTCTTCGCTTCTGGTGTCTGTGTACACGACTTTGTGATTTGCTGGGGAAAATTTTCTTTTTAACCCTCTTTTCATTCTTTTGATTCCCTAATTTTTGCCTGGACTGACTCATTTTGAGTTCTTTTCGATTTTTCTTTTTGAAGTCCAGCGGGATGCCCTGATTTTTGCCTAAGTATCAGCTTTCTCAGCTTTTCTTTCTTTTTACTTAGCGGGCTTTCTCATTTCTTTCTTTTGGAACAAAGTCGTGTGACACTGGTTGCCTTGATTGCTCCGAAAGGATTGTAACTGTCTCACTCCTGATTGGTGAGGTTTGACCTCTTGAAGGTATAAACTGATTGGTCCTTGAAAGACAACACTCCTCTGCAAGACTTGAATGCTCGGTCAAGCTAACTGTCAACTACCCTGCCCCGGGTTAAGATGTGAGGGTTTATAAGTCCGAAAAAACTTCTACTTCCTGGCTCGAAGTGGTTGGCAAGGGACTAACTCCTTATATCTCCAGTGTTTGGGGAATTTGAAACAATGCCTTGTACGTCATCGGTAAGGTCTTATCTGAAAGCATACGATCATCGGTTATGAGTTTTAGTTTCATCATCCTCCCCTTTAACTTTGCTAGTCACAGCGAAAAAGTGGAGTGAATAAAAATGCAAGTGTCAGTGCAATGCAATAAATGAGCGACAGCGACATGATTAATTCAGAAAAATGCATAGTCACTTTATTATTATCACCATTCAAAACATACAATGTTTAAAAAGCAAGTAGTAACTAACATAAAAAGAAACTACAAATGCAAATGATGAAAAGGTCTGAGGACTGCCAATGCTGAGGCGCCTGCCTGTCTGAATCACTGGCTTTCGCTGGAGAATACTTCCCGAGTCTACGAGCTTAGACAGCTGAGGGGTTGGGGTGAACAAACAGAAACCCTTCTCGAAAGGAAATGCGATCCTGATCAATCAACTGCTGTACCTTCGCCTGAAATGCTTTACAATCTTCGGTTGAATGCCCCGGAGAGCCACCATGATAACCACACTGAACGTGGGGATTGTACCCAGGAGGGTACGGTTCTGGAACTGGCTTAAGAGCTTTAGGCTCCACCAAAGAACTCTGGATCAAAGACGGTAGCAACTGGCTATACGGCATAGGCACTGGGTGAAAAGGAGCTTTCCTTCGTTCCAAGTTGTTGCGAGGTCTGTTCTGATTCTGACGCTGATTCTGATAACCTCGGCCACGAGTTCGCTGATTTGTAATGGAAGCGACATAAGGTTCCTGATAGGGTGCCCCAGACACGGCCGTCTGCTCAGTATAACAAGCCACGGGAGGTACTGATCTCTGATAAGATGATGAACCAACAAAATTCACTGATTCGCTTCGAGGATATTCAACCTTTGGCATGACTGAGTTGATCACAACTTCTTCTTCACTCTGATAGTCACAAGGGTATTCAGTTTCACCAGCTTGATCATATGAAGTAATCTGAATCTTCCCAATTCTCATGGAGTACTCAAGGCGCTCTCCTAATGCTACCACGTCAGAGAAACTTGCCGGAATTCCGAGCAATCTTTTGAAGTACGGATATTGTAGGGAATCTACAAACAGGCTTGCCAGCTCTTGGTCTAACAGCGGGGGACGCACTCTAGCAGCAAATTCTCTCCATCTCTGAGCATACTTCCTGATCGGTTCATTGATCTCTTGAGACAACTCTTGCAAATGCATGCGATAAGGAGCAATGTCTAGGTTGTAATCATACTGCTTCAGAAAAGCTCTGGCTAAATCCATCCATGACTGAATCTGATTCCTCTCTAACTGCATATACCACCTCAAATATGCCCCAGTCAGACTATCTTGAAAGCAATGGATCATCAACTTATCATCTCGCGCAAACGCAGTCATTCTTCGACAGAACATCATCAAATGCAGCTTTGGACAGCTATCTCCCGTGTACTTCTCAAATTTCGGCACTTTGAACTTGTAAGGCAACACCAGGTCAGGAACCAAACACATGCCCACAGCATCCAGGTTAACAGCATCTTTGGCTTTCAAAGCTTTCATTTGTTCTTCCAACACTCGGAGTCTTCTACCATCGTCAAGGGCTCTTGGATCTACCATCCCAGCTGCTGGAATATCTCTTCGGTAATTCATCACAGGGAAAGCAACACCTTGATTGTTGACAGGAGGAGGACGCTCATTCTGGGCAACAAACTGCTCATGTCGATCTCGGTTCTCAACAGAAGGCTGTACAACTTGGTCTGCAGCAACGTTGTTCACTTGCGGGGAGTCTTCCATGGAATCATACAGAGGGTTGGACGCCATAGTGAACCCTGTCAAGGTGTTAGGAGACTGGAAATTGCCTTCAGACATGGCTACCAATAATTTTCAGGTGACTTTGACACTTGATTCTGCTCAAATCTACTCAACCCCTTGGTAGGTCTTCTGACAATCAACAGCTGCTCAATCCAAACTCCGGGTAATCACCTTCAGGAAACAAAGGCTGGATCAGAACTCTGGCTAGCTGGAGGATGATATGCAATGCAACACTGATATGCATATGATATGCAAAATGCAGCAAACGATGGGACCACAGCCCCCACACAAAATCTGAATACTGCTGCGCTGCTGACGGAGACGTTCTCTGAAAAGAAGACCAGAATAACGGGTAGGTTGGAAGTCAAGTTTCCTGCACAAAAAACCCCCCCACTCACAGGTATGGACCTATATCTGACAAGGTACGGCATCCTATGCGGTCGTCAGCGTCACAGACTTTCAGAACTGACGATACGATTCCCAGAAGGAGTGGCATCATCGAGTCCTGAAGAGGCCTCACTTAGCTAACTTCCAAATGATCGGTTCCCGGAGTCGACAATCCAACTGACCAAACAACCCCCTCGACCCAAAGGGTAGAAAAAGAAGTCAACCAGAAGAACCTCGTCCGAGTGTAGATTTCGTGGGACACTAGTACAAGCAAAGCCGGTACGCCCCCACTAATCTCTACTCTAAGTCTAAGGTGCACTCCAAGCCCAGGTCCGGCTTATCTCTCAATATCATAGAACACCCGTAACACCCCAACAGATAATAAATAAGCCCCAAACAAGCGCTAGGATTGACTCTCTCTTAGGGGACGTTGGATCCCACATGCATGGGGAACTATCGCAGTCCCCAGCAGAGTCGCCAGCTGTCGCTACTGCGAAAATCGGCGCCGGCTGACAGAAGAGTCGCCACCGTGCGTTATTTATCCCTCAGAGCGGGAAAGGAAACGCTCGAAGTAAACCTCGCAAAAACGGGGAAAAGGTATGGTCATCGCAACCATAGCCTGGGTTCGGGAGTCGGTTACGCAAGGGGAAGGTATTAGCACCCCTCACGTCCGTCGTACTCGACGGGATCCACGCTTGCTTGGGTTGTCTACTGGATGCAAAACAATCTATCTACGGCTGCTAAACCTAGACGGAGGGGAATTGACTCGATAGAGCATCGCACTCTATGCCTACGTATTCTCAAGAGAGAAAGTCAGAGTCAACGTAGTTCGGGACTACGGGGAAAATTGGCTCGCCAAGACCTCGCGTCTTGTGCCTACGTACTTCCACTGGATGGAAGATCAGAGCTTTACGTAGTTCAGACTAACTACGGCTAAACACACATTCTCACACAGCAGTGAGAAAAACAACTGGTTTCACAGGGTCGGGAACCTATGGTCACAACTATGGCTGAGTCTCAAATGCACTCGGGCAAGAGAGAAAAAGGGTACTCAATTAATCGTCAGCGGGAAAGTCTCGATCGCACAGCCGCGAGAGAGCAAAAGTTAGTCGTTAGTGTGCTCGCTAGGATATCGCATCCTATGCCTACATATCTTCGTCTGGTACGAAGAATCAGAGCAGCTGTAGTTCGGCTACTACGGGACCACAGCTCGAATCTCGTTTTATTAATCTCTGAAAAATGATTACAATGGGTTGGATACTGAAATAAATCTCCTAGGAAACGCTATCCTATTCTATCCTGAAAAGTCGAATGAAAATAGCCCCCTAACAAATGGGCTTCTAAGCTATCCTAAAAGTCGAAAAAATAAAGTCTATGAAAATATCCCTAAAAGAAAATGCACTTAAAAATATTAAATCGACACTTTAATATTTTTTCTCTTTTTTCTCCTTTTCTTTTCAACATATTTTTTTCTTCATATTTTTCTTTCTCAATATTTCTTTTTGAATATTTTCTCTATTTTTCCATATTTTTCAATAATATTCTTTTTCTTTTCTTTTTCTCAAATATTTCTTTTCACTCTTTTTTCTATTTTTTCAAATATATATCTTCTTTTCATTTTCTATTTCTTTTCAAATCTTTAAAAGAATAATAAAAAAAAAATACAAGAAAATGGGGCTGGGGGTGTAACTGGTCAATAGGGGGATAACAGAAAAATAAAAAGCAAATAAACTGGGCCCAGCCCAAGTCTCCCCAAAAAACGCAGAGGGGGGTGCGTGCTGTGAAATGGTGATGTGCAAAGTAAACACTGGGCTTAGGCCCAGAACAGCCAAAAACGGGGGGTAGTGTCTCCCAAAAAAAACGCCATTGGGCCTGGCCCAATCTCCTCGTAGCCACCCTCCTTCTCCCTCTCTATTCACTCTGGGTTCATGAAACCCTAATCTTCTTCCTCTCCTTCTTCATTAGCGCCGCCGCCGTCAACTTCTCACTGTTCACTCTCAGCCTCTCCCTCTCCTCCGTCCAAACATCGTTCCTTAGTCTCATTCTCAATCTTTCTCCCAAACTCATTCTCTCTATCAATCTTTTCTTTCGTTCAAACACGAACTTGAAGATCTGGAGTAGATTGCATGTGGATGATATCTTGAAGATGGCTAAAAGATCTTTGAAGATCTGTTGATGAGTGCTCTGATGAAGGCTTTTGTGGATTCTGAGAGTTTGTGTTGAACACGGTTGAAATCTGGAGACGATGGAGAATCATCTGCTCTCGAAGTTTCTTCTGGAGATTCGTTGAAGCCTCGTGGATGATTAACCAGAGGATAGAGATTTCTGGAATAATCTTGATACTGACGTTTGATAATCAGTTGAAGAAATTGATGAGAAGGTTCTTGCTGATGATTCGCATGGATCTGAGAACAAATGTATGGAAACTGATGATTGTTGATAGATTCTGGAAAGACGAAGATGAACACTGATGAGGATCATAGAAAGGAGACGAAGGTCATGAATTTCTGGACGGTCTTGTGAAGAACAATGATGGTGTTCTTGAGAGTTTCGATGAATGAATCTGGGAATCAGATCTTGATGATGAACGTTCGTGGATGTTGATGATGGAGGACGAAGGGGATTGTTGATTCAGGGGATTTTCTGGGTTTGGTGGTGGCCGGAGTGATTCAGGCGCGGCGGTTGGGTGAGAGGAAGAAGATGAAGATAGGAGGTGGGGACGAAGGTGACCGGATTCTGGGCGTGTTGGAGTTTGCCGGTGAGGGTTATGGCGGCCGCCGGCCATGCAGGCCGGCCGGTGTGGTTCACCGGTGAGATGGCGTGATGATGACGCGTGGTGGCAGTTAGTGGAGTGGGTCTCTGCATGCCCTCCACGTGTGGGGCAGCGTGGCTGAGAGAGACTGAATGAGGGATACGTGGCGTGGCCTGAACATGCAGCGTGGGGCCCCCCTCTAAGCAACACGTGGCCTGCTATTTAAAGCTGAGAAATTCTGGCGCCTTCTGGAATCTTCTGGAAGTAGCTGGAATCCGGTGGAAGCAACTGGACTGATTTTGGACATTTTCTGGGTAAATTCATCAACTGGGCCTGCGAATTAGCTGGGCCCAAAACGAAATTGGGACAAAAACTCACAAAAATCTGCATTATGATTAATAGAAACTAAACTCAATTAAACCCTAAAAATTCCAATTAACTCCTAATTAATAATATTCTAAAATCTATTGATATACTTCTAATAATATTCTCTAATAAAGCCACATTAAATTCTATGAAAAAAATTATTATAAAAGAAAACTCTAATTCCTATTAACCTATTTAATATCTAATATATGAAAAATCTAATTATTTATTATTTCTATAAAAGAAGAAAAATCTATTAATTCTATATCTAAAATATATTCAAAAATTTAACTAGTCTAAAAGAAAATCTATATTACTCTATAGCATTAAAAACATTTAATTTCTATCAACAAAAACTATTTATTAATGAGAAAAATTCTATCTATTTAGACTATTAAAAAGATCCTATTAAAAATCTATATTATTTAAAAATATTAAAATCTATTTAGAAATCCTATTAAACCCTAAAATGAATTTAAAATCTATTTATTTCTATAAAATTCTATATATGATTTAAAATCTATTTAAAATCCCAAAAAAATGCCATAAAATCCAGAAAAATCACCATAATTCTCAGAGGGACAAAATGAGCACCGAACGACACAAAAATAATCGGTAAAAAATAAACGGGCACCGAAATATCCCAAAAATCGATTCTACTGATCAAAAACACCTGAAACACGAGACGGGAGCTGTGATCCCTGATAAAATCAATACAAATGAAAAATGCACTGTATGCAATATGCAAATGCGAATGCGATTATGCGTCGAAACATCGAGCCGAATACGAGACCCGGTTGGTCAAATTTTGGGGTGCAACAACTGGGAACGTCAGTCTCGCAGTAAACGGGATGTGGGATCCATGAGGAGTCGTAATAATAGCCCCGATACCACTTCCATAGGAATTAACCGCTCCGTCGAATATCAACTTCCACTGAGACTTCCTATCTGGCCCCTCATCGGGCAATGGCTCATCGCAATCCTTCGCCTTGAGAAACATAATGTCCTCGTCCGGGAATTCAAACTTCATCGGCTGGTAGTCTTCGACTAGCTGTTCGGCAAGGTAATCAGACAATACGCTTCCCTTAATGGCTTTCTGAGAGACGTACTGAATATCATATTCGGTTAACACCATCTGCCATCTGGCAATCCTGCCCGAAAGAGCCTGCTTCTCGAAGACGTACTTGATCGGATCCATCTTCGAAATGAGCATAGTGGTGTGGTTGAGCATATACTGTCGTAGACGTTTGGCGGCCCAAGCTAATGCACAACACGTCTTCTCCAGCATCGAGTATCGAGATTCACACTCAGTGAACTTTTTACTCAAATAGTAAATGGCATGCTCTTTTCTGCCCGTCTCGTCGTGCTGACCGAGAACACACCCCATACTATTCTCCAGAACCGTCAGGTACATGATTAATGGTCGTCCAGCCACTGGGGGTATCAAGATTGGAGGTTCTTGAAGATACTGCTTTATTTTATCGAATGCCTTCTGGCAATCCTCATTCCAAGTAATCGCCTGATCTTTCTTTAAAAGCTTGAACATCGGTTCACAAGTGGCCGTGAGCTGAGAGATAAACCTTGCAATGTAGTTTATTCGGCCCAGGAAACCACGAACTTCTTTCTCCGTTTTCGGCGCTGGCATTTCTTGGATAGCTTTTATCTTTGCAGGATCAACTTCAATACCTCGTTCACTAACGATAAACCCCAATAACTTTCCGGACCGCACTCCAAAAGTGCATTTGTTAGGATTCAGCCTCAGCCTGAACTTCCTAAGCCTTTCAAACAGCTTCAACAAATTGACCAGATGCTCTTCCTCCGTTTGGGACTTCGCAATCATGTCATCAACATAGACCTCGATCTCATGATGAATCATATCATGAAACAAAGTAACCATTGCTCGTTGGTAAGTGGCCCCTGCGTTCTTCAGACCGAAGGGCATTACCTTGTAGCAAAATGTTCCCCAGGGGGTAATGAACGTCATTTTCTCCATGTCCTCCGGTGCCATCTTAATCTGATTGTAACCGGAGAAGCCATCCATAAATGAAAACACGGAAAACTGGGCTGTGTTGTCGACCAACACATCGATATGAGGCAACGGGAAATCATCCTTAGGGCTCGCCCTATTCAAATCCCGATAATCGACGCACATGCGTACCTTACCGTCCTTCTTCGGTACAGGCACAATGTTGGCGACCCACGGAGGGTAAGTGGTAACGGCTAGAAATCCTGCGTCCAACTGCTTCTGGACCTCTTCTTTGATTTTTACAGCCATGTCTGGTCTTGTCCTCCTAAGCTTCTGCTTGACTGGAGGGCAATCTTCTCGCAACGGCAAGCGATGAACCACGATATCAGTGTCAAGTCCGGGCATATCCTCATATGACCAAGCAAAGATGTCACTATACTCTCGAAGCATCTCAACCAGTCTATGCTTGACATCATTCTGCAGCACGGCCCCTATTCTGACATTTCTGACGAGCTCCTCAGAACCCAGATTTACGATCTCAATATCCTCCTCGTGAGGCAGAATAACCTTCTCCTCTTGTCTCAACAAGCGGGCCAATTCTTCCGGAAGGTCCTCGTCTTCATCAATCTCATCCTCGACTTGATAGATCGGGCAATCAAAGTCGTAGTGAGCCGTAGAGGGTCCAGAGTCGATGTCGTCTGTTACGTGGATCCTGCAATAACAAGGGTTAAGTTTAAAGCAGGAATATGCAGGTCAGCACGAACCTCGTTGCCATTTTGCTGTTTTTTTCGAAATAAACATAAAATAGGAATAACAGAGAACACAATATTTGATTACGAAGAAAACGCCTTTTATTTATTAACAAAATGCATACACATAATCCAACAAGGCCCTGACAGTAAAACCACTATGCCCCGGGCAGGACATAGGGCTGTACAAAGATTGTAAAAAGCAAATCATTACTCTTCACTTGTCAGCTTGATAATCTCCTTGATGGTCCAATTGTGGAGGCGCTCGCCTGGCTTGCTCGGTTGAATCCAGGCGTCAAGATCGCAATCACTGTCTCCGCTGTCCTCCGACGCAGCATTGATACTCTCGAAAATTACTCCCCCCTTGGTGAATAAGATCGGCCCTTTCCCACGAGACGAGCTGCCAGAAGAAGATGAAGCTTCAGCTCCAGGAGAATATCCCAATCCAAACTTATCCTGTTTGATTGGTATATCCAAGACATGCCCCCAGCCTGGGGTGGAGCCGGCTTCGACAACGGCCCGAGCTTCCTTAAACGAGGAGAGGTTCAACTCTTGCTTTTCTGCGACGGCAGGAGCTACTTCTCTCACCCTGACGGTTTCAAATGCTTGGCAGAGCGTTTCATGGATCTCGCCATCCATTTCAACGTATTTAAAGGACGACAGGTGGCTTACCATGATGTCCTCCTCTCCACAGACCGTCACTATGCTGCCCCCAACAACATATTTAAGCTTCTGATGCAGCGTGGACGTCACGGCACCAGCAGAATGGATCCATGGCCGACCTAAGAGGCAACTATAGGCGGGCATGATATCCATGATATAGAAAACCGCATTGAACGTCTCTGGACCAACTTGAATTGGCAGGGTCAATTCTCCGAAGACGTGGCGCTTGGTTCCGTCAAAGGCTTTCACGACCAGATCACTGGGCGTGCACAGCAGTCCACGGGTATCCAACTTCATCAGTGCCTTCTTCGGAAGCACATTAAGCGAGGAACCCGTATCCACCAGGACATGTGACATAATCGTGCCTCTGCACTCTATCGAGACGTGCAAGGCGCTGTTGTGATCTCTTCCCTTAGGAGTCAGCTCCAGATCTGTAAATCCCAGCCCATTACCAGCATTGACATGGGCTACCACCTCCTCGAGCTGATTTACTGATATCTCCTGCGGCACGTATGCAGCATTCAACACCTTCAGTAACGCGTTGCGGTGCGCCTCAGAGCACAACAATAGGTTAAGAATCGAGATCTTTGACGGAGTCTGATGAAGATGATCTACAATTTTGTAGTCACTTTTCTTGATTAGTCGCATGAACTCTTCAGCATCTTTAACTAGCAAGTCTTTCTCTGCCCCTGCAGGGACCTCCTCAACAGCTTTACCTTTACCCTTATCCGCAGCGTCAGCCCAGACCACTTTTTCTGCTGCAACCTCTGCTGGCGCAAACACTCTTCCGCTTCTAGTGATACCACTGACTTCGGTAAGATCCTGCACAGTCGCTCCACACGGCTCAAGCTCTATCTTCTGACCATTACAATAAACTTCGGCGCCATAATGCCATGGAACGACATTGGTACTCTCGAATGGGATTGGTCCGGCCCTGGTGATGGTGATAGTAGGCGGACGGGGCGCCGAGATAGTAATAGGGTGACGAGGAATAGTAATGGTAGCAACTTCATCTGCCTGCTTCAGCACGACTTCCCCTGATGTACTCTCAACGCTCCGACTGAATTGCAAAATACCCTCGGACATCAGACTCTGGATACCTTCGATCAGCTGCTCACACCCGTCAGGAAGTGTAGCACAAGCCATACATAATTCTCCACATCCCGGAAAGAAACCCCTCTTCAGCAGCTTAGCCTTGACAAAACTCAACGGCGTCTTCAAATCCTTGACATCAGTCAGCAAGTCTGAACTCTCCTCAGTGATAACAGCATTCACTCCGCCCCCCTTATGATGAGGCATTAGATTTTTGGTGACGTTGGGCACGTTGTCAGAAAAGTTGATAATCTTGGCGTCTACCAAGTCCTGGACCTTGTGCTTAAAAGCTTTACAATTCTCAATCGTATGGCCAGGTGCCCCAGTATGGAATTCACAAGTAGCACTGGCATCATACCCCGGTGGTGGTGCCCCTGTTAAGGGAGCCAACGTCCTCTTTTGAACTAATTGGAGCTGGAGCAACGTTTGCAAAAGCTGGGCATATGACATAGGTGGAGTATCAAAATGACGGCTTGCCAGGGGAGCCCGATTCTGATATCTTTTGTACCCCTGACTATTCTGCTGTTGAGGTTGCTGCTGCTGCGGCTGCGGTGGAGCAGCTGGAATGTTTATGCTAGCAATCTGAGGCTGAGGGCCCTTGCCCTTTCTCCTAGCATTAGTGACAGCACTGGCATCTCCCTCTCGACGCTTGCCAGTATAGGGTTTCTTGCTACCTCCTCCAGCTGAGGATGATTCGCCCTGAATTTTTCCAATCTTTATACCGTTCTCAACATGCTCGCCCAAAGTGATAAGAGCCGAGAATGTTCCAGACATGCCACTGACCAGCTTTTCATAGTAGATTCCAGGAAGGGTAGCCACGAACATTTGTACCAACTCACGCTCAACCATCGGTGGTTGAACCCGAGCAGCCAATTCACGCCACCGCTGGGCGTACTCTTTGAAGCTTTCATTATTCCGCTGTGAGAGATTCTGGAGCTGAACTCGGTTGGGAGCCAAGTCGCTATTGTATTGATAGTGGAGAACAAACGCTTCTGCAAGATCTTTCCAGGTGCGCACAGTAGCGGGCTCCAAACCCATATACCATTCGAGCGATGGACCAGAAAGACTATCCTGAAAGAAGTGCATCAGCAGCTTCTCATCGTCAGAATAGGCGGACATCTTTCTATAATAAGATCGGAGGTGGACCCGGGGGCAAGTAGTACCCTTATACTTCTCGAAGGTAGGCACCTTGAACTTGTGAGGTACTTTAAAGTCAGCAATCAACCCTAGGTTGGACATGTCAACGCCCAATGTGTTCTGATTTTCTATGCTTCTCATCTTGTCTTCCAGCGCCTTGAACCTGAGTCGAGCTTCAGCATTCAACTCAGCCTCTACACCTCTCTGAGAGAATATGTCATCCTGATGGTCCTCCAGCCACGGTTGAGGCACCACCAGATTTCCTGCACCAGCATTGCCGTTGACCGGCCCCATGTTAACATTGGCTCCCAAACTACCATTTACGGCGCCAGCCGCGTTGAGTCCGAGATTAGTCATCAGATTGCCGTTAGCACTGCCGTTGCCCCCGGCGGCGGGAACAACGTTATGTGGAGTATCCCCTGGAGGAGGAGTAGGCACGGCCCCTCCATGAAGTATGCCATTACTGTCAACCCTGGAGATCAGAGGTTGAACCAAAGTACGAAGCTGGTCTTGACCATTCGCAACCACCTGCATCAGCTCCATAAAACGATCCATCCGTTCACGGAGTTCCTGGACATCTGACTGCACCTGGTCCATGATTCTTGTCTGATTAGCGCGAGTTGAGTAGCGGTGGATGAGTCTTTGATCAATCCTGGAGATCGAAAGCAGCTCGGAACCTGAAAAACCTGTCAACAATAAAGGTTAGGAAAATCAATAAGATATACACCATGCAAGTATGCTTCATGCAGATGCATGCGTGTGTCTGTGTGCGTGGGAGGTTTTCCCCCGATCCTAGTGCCTTAGTGACGGTGCTGATAATAATAAGAGGAAGAAGAAATCCGAGCCCAATCATGGAAACATCAATCTCATATATATATGGAAAGGCCTGTCGAGGCAGTATACAGTATCAGCGAGTACAAATCAACAGCATGACCTCAGCCAACAAGTCTGGTGATGGTCATCATACATCAAAGATCAAAAACAACAGGGATATAACTAGTCAAGTACGGCCACGGGCACGATACTCTGCTAATAACTCCTTTGTCTCCAAATGATTTGGCGAAGTAAGCAACCCCTCGACGAGTAGTTCCCTCTGCCTGATAGTATGCTGAAGCCCCTGAACTGAACTCTCCCAAGCGCCTTCGCCAAAGCAATCTTCCAGCTTCCGCTTCTTAGACTCAAACATCAGCTTGTGCTCCCTCAGGCTAGCAATAGCTTTGTTGAGACGGGCTTCAGCGGAGTACCTACGGGCGGTCTCTTCATCAAACCTCCGCTCACTGTCCTTCACTTCGGTCTCTAGCTTAGAAATCTGCAGCATCAGCTTGTCTTCTCGCTCCTTCCTGGTGGCCATGGAAGTCTTCCAATGCTGGTCGAACTTAGATATTCTCCGGTATGCTTCCTCCAAATGCTGCTTCTTCGTAGCTAGCACATCATTAACAGCTCTGAAGTCTTGACCTAAGCGTTCCCGATCAGCAATCTGCTTTGCCAAGTCTGCACCCAGCTGGCTCACCGACTCTGTTTGCTTTTTGAGAGCATGCACGGCTTCGTTCCTCTCACTTCGAAGCTGAGATAACTCCTTCTCCAATTCTGCATTTGCCCTCTTCAGTTCATCCCGCTCGGCTAGTACCTGGTTGTGCTGATGAATGGACACGGTGGTAGGCTCTTCGACTGGTGGAGGACTCTCTGGTCTGACATGAGGGAATGGCATCCCTATAGTGCTGGCTCTGGCTCTGATCCAATCTGAATAAGGAGGGTAAGCTTGGTTGTTGCTCTTCCCCAACAAAGGCTTTCCTCTCGTGCTGATATTGTTCCACGCATACTGAAGCTTGGACAACAAATCCCCCTCTAGAATACCCGTGAGGTACAGAGATTCCCGTACCTCTTCTTCCTTCGGTGGAGTCCTCAAAGCATATGCAAACTGACGAACTAGCAATGATGGGTTGTAGTTGATGCAACCCTTCCTACCTATCAGAGGTACGTTAGGAAACCCATTACAACTGAAGATCATCTCGGTGCCTAACCTGCCTCTGTCAACGAACCAAACAATGTCTTCTGCCGACAAGCTCATCAGACGCTCAGGCCACTCAGTCATGGCTGCAGACAAGACAGAAGAACCCCTCTTGGGCAAATGACTATCAAACCACTTGTACAACAACGGTACGCGGCATGAAACATTCTTTCCTCTCCGGTTCTCATTCTTGTAATGCACCGAATGGTAAACGTCTCCGATCAGAGTAGGGACTGGATTCCCTGAGGCGAAGATATGGAATGCATCAAAGTCTACGAAATCAGGCATGCTGGGAAATAGGATGATGCCATATATGCATAAAGCAAGGATGGCGCTGAAGGCGTCCCAACATTTGTCCTTAGCACACTGCTGAGCCTTAGCTATCAGAAACTGCAGAGAGAACCCTGGGACCTTGTTCCAACTCGTCACCACTAACTCAGAAGCGCTCAAATGGAGTGAGGAAGCCAAGCTAACCAGATCAGGCTCAGCATCCATGTGGACAAAAGGCATCTGCCTTTTGATAGGCACACCCAGCACATCAGCATACTCTTCCAATGTCGGCGCGAGAACAAAGTCATGAAAAGTGAAACACCTCAGAGGAGGGTCATAGAACTGCAGAAGAGCATGTAACCCATTCAACTCGGACGTAGAAGGTTTGTAAACCAGGCTAAGCAACCTACCATAAGACTTCCTGAACCTATCCTTCACAGAATCCCCTGCCAGGGCTATCAAACCAGTCAGCTTCGACACATCGGGGGTCGGGAACTTGTACGCAACAGTCTTCCTGAGAGAGGCCATAATAACAGTAGGAGGCGGGAAATCCTGGATCGGGGAAACGGTACCTGCAACACAGACACACGTTAATGGAATGCAGATGAATGCGTAAACTAATGCAAAATGCAGGTATGCAATAATATATCCAGGTGGCTGCTGTGGAGATTCGGTATCAACAGTCACTGATGAGAAGGAAACCCCGGTGTAAACCACTGATCTGATCTGCTGAGAATAACCATCTGATGGGACCGAGATCAAAATTCTGTTCTGACAAGAGTAAGTGACTGATAATAAGGACCCCGGGTGCAAGATCAAGGAACATCTGCTGAAGTCTTCAGACCCCAAATCAAAAATCTGCCCTATCAAGAACAAACACACAGCTGCTGATGAGATCTTCAGACCTCGCTCAAAATCTGCCCTATCAAGAACAAATAACATCTGCCGATGAGGTCTTCAGACCTCACTCAAAATCTGCTCCGTCCAGAACAAACCACTGACGATAATACACTGATCAAAGCCTGCTCTATCAAGAACTGACGAACACCCGGCGACAAGATCCTCTGATCAAAAACTGGCTCTGTCAAGAACAAACATATCTGTAACTGAGAACCCAACATAACTGATTTACTGTCAAGAAAACCAGGTAGTCTGAAGGTCTAAGTTTCCTACAATAAACCCAGTCCCACTCACAGGTATGAACCTAGACTGACTCAAGGTACGGCTGAAGGAAAATTGCGATCTAAACGCAGCGGAAAACAAAAATTTCCTTTAGTGATCCTTACGAATGAGCATGGTCAGTGATAGAATCGTTACCTCTTTGTGGCGATTCAGATCTTTGATGCAGCGATCACAAGCGTTGATGAAGTGCAACGCCTCTACTCAGTCCACACGAACAGCTTCCGGTCACAGTGCTAGCTGCTTACGAACGGAATTATTTGAGTGAGAAAAGAGAATCAAAAACGAAAATGCATCAAGTGAAAGCTTCATCACAAGGGTTCCTTTTATAGACTCTCTTGTGGGCTGCGGGCTAAAACCCAATTCACATGATCCATAATAATATTATATATTATTATAATAACTATTATTATAATAAATATATTTATTTTATTATTATTTTATAACCATTATAAAATAACAATAATTATTATTATATTATCCGAATTTCTATTTTTCACTTAAGTGCACCGTACCTTACGGTGTTCCTTTTTGATTTCTCTATCTCTCATCAAACTGTCCTTATGTGTGTGACCCTGTAGGATTTCGTAACGTTGGTAATTATATTAAATTATATATTTAACATAATAAACAGTAAGCGGTATCTAGCAACACATCACTGCTACCCAAGTTACGAAAATGTCATGTGATCTGACAAAACCTTTTTCGTGATAATATATGTTTGTACAATTACCCTTTTGCCCCTATGTCTATATTGAACACAAGGCATACACTGTGTCATCCTTGTCCAGTTCAATATTGGGCCCTTAGACATTTCTCCTGTTATGCAGGATTGGCAAATTCCATCTAGGACACTCATGTCCCTCAGCATGCTTCGTGGAGTGCCCATCAACTGTCTTTATGATCATCCAGTTACGGATAATGTTTGATCAGCAATAAAGCACCCGACTCTACATCTAGGGTCCATAGTGGTTTCAGGTCGAAGGGTGGTAATACACCATTATCACCATGAGAATAACTTATGACACTTTGCATAACATACTATGTAGTATTCTCATAGCGGGTCAATCCGGTATAAATATTACTCCTAATATTTATACCTATGTCAAGACTTGATAACTCTTTATCCATGATCCATGAGATGTGATCATCAGTCTATCTTCATAATAGTCTCAATGCTTTTAATGTTATCCCACTTTGCAATAAAGCTTGACTACGGATATTTTAAGAATAATGTCTTTATGTTTAATGGGATCTCATGATTAAGTCACACTTAACATTTCATTAAACAGACTAACTATTCTAGGGACTTTATTATTCTGAAAGACAAACATAATAAAGAAATACCTTTTATTATTAAACGAATAATCCGATACAAGTACCAAAAAGTATTGGCCTCTAGGGCTTACACCAACAATCTCCACTAGCACTAGAGCCAATTAGGCATACCCTTAATACCCATAGATCTAGTATGACCATCATGCTTCTGTTGCGCAAGAGGCTTTGTTAATGGGTCAGCGATATTGTCAAGTGTAGGTACTCTGCATATCTTCACATCTCCCCGATCGATTATCTCTCGAATGAGGTGATAACGCCTAAGTATGTGTTTAGATCGTTGGTGAGATCTAGGCTCCTTAGCTTGTGCGATAGCACCATTGTTATCACAATATAAACCAATGAGATCCACAATGCTAGGGACTATGCCAAGTTCACTAATGAACTTCTTGATCCAAACAGCTTCCTTTGCTGCATTTGAGGCAGCAATATACTCGGCCTCAGTTGTAGAATCAGCAACTGTTTCTTGCTTTGAACTTTTCCAGCTCACAGCGCCACCATTGAGACAGAACACATAACCAGATTGTGATCTAAAATCATCCTTATCTGTATGGAAGCTAGCATCAGTGTAACCAATTACATCAAGCTCTTCCTGACCTCCATATATCAAGAATGAATCCTTAGTCCTTCTCAAGTACTTAAGGATATTCTTGACAGCTACCCAGTAGGCATCACCGGGATCAGATTGGTACCTACTCGTTGCACTTAATGCATACGAGACATCTGGTCGAGTACATAACATGGTGTCGCTTGCGCGAAAATAAGGTGCCGGCATGACAGAAGAGTCGCCACCTTTCGTTATTTATCCCTCAGAGCGGGAAAGGAAACGATCGGAGAAACCTGACGAATAAGAGGGTAAGACAAGGTCATCGCAACCATTGTCTGGGTTCGGGAGTCGGTTACGCAAGGGGAAGGTATTAGCACCCCTCACGTCCGTCGTACTCGACGGGATCCTCGCTTGTTTGTTTACTTGGACGGGTTGGTTATAATCTATCTACCTATCAAGGCTGGCTGAAAAAGAAAAGAAAAATGACTCGGCAAAGCGTCGCGCTTTATGCCTACGTATTCCCATCAGAGAATGAGAAATCAGAGTCAACGTAGTTCGGCTAACTACGGGTGAAGATTATGGGGGAAAGGTTGCTCGCTAGGACATCGCATCCTATGCCTACGTACTTTCATCTGGTATGAAAGATCAGAGCAAACGTAGTTCGGGAAACTACGAGAAAAAAGCTCAACTAGGAGGGAGACTATCAAGTCCTATTGTTATCATGCCATGGATTCATCCTATGGTTGAGGTTTGAACAGGGAGCTCCTAGATGTTATCATGCATGGGTTTCAACCTAACAGTCTATCATCAAGTCCTTATCAAAGGAAATGAGAGTCCTAAGGGATCATGTCAATGATACACAGAATACAGACAAAAACATCAGCTTTTACAGTAAAATGCATGCAATGCAAGTGAGGGAGGAAGTGTGTGTGGGGCTTCAACCTCCACAAACTCGTCTCAACCTCAAGCCAGTCATGAAATAATAGTAATCATACTGAAGATAATCACCATGCTATCAAGCAAAACAGATAAGAGAAATGAAGTGCTATCAAGCAAACAACACACATGAGAAAGAATCATCTATTCTCTAACCATAATCCTAATCACAGAACCTAAACAAATCTAAGCAAAGCCCTCAAGCAAAACCTAAACAGGAGAAATCATTCCCAGCCTTCAAGCTTCAGAACAAGCTTACCAAAGACAGGGAGCTAAGCAATCAGACTCATAGTGTCTTCCTCAGGAAAGCACTAGGAGGTGTATACTCAGGAATCATACCCTATGTGGCTCAACCACTGTGATCAGTTTACATTCCTCCTCAGGAGAAATTAAACTCACAAGCAGGCTCCAACATCACTGGATATTTAGGAAATCCTATTTGAACTAGTGGAACTAAATGGATAGACTCATAGGACCTTCCTCAGGAAAGTACTAGGAGGCTTCCACTTAGGAGTTGTATCCCATGTGGCTCAACAACATGTGATCAGTTTACATTCCTCCTCAGGAGAAATTAAACTCACAAGTTGGCTCCAACATCATTGGATACTTAAGAAATCCTAGATCAACTAATGGAACTAAGTGAATAGACCCATAGGACCTTCCTCGGGAAAGTACTAGGAGGCTTCCACTTAGGAGTTGTATCCCATGTGGCTCAACAACATGTGATCAGTTTACATTCCTCCTCAGGAGAAATTAAACTCACAAGTTGGCTCCAACATCATTGGATACTTAAGAAAGAGGTGAGAAGGAAGGATGAAAGTCATTCATAGTGCCTTCCTCAGGAAAGTACCATGAACTTCCTTCAAACTTCAGGCTCTCAAACCTCACCAACAGGGCATCAGCCAAGCTCTGGGTCTCTGCACCTTGATCTACAAGCTTCCCTTCATGATGCTCTCCATCAATATCCTCAAGGCAACACAAGCCCTTCATCAAATTCCTCAGAATGAACCCCACAGATGAACAGATAACCCACTGAACAAACCAAATCATCAGGCAATCTTCAGATAATACCTAAAAATACTAAACTAATGGGGAAAAATCTAACAAATATTCATAAGGGTCCTCAACACCTACTCATAACATCTACAAAGGTTTCTACCTAAAAATCAAGATAAAACTCAATCAAAGAAAGGGAATCATCACCTAAACACAATTCTAAACCCTGATTAGACTATCCTAAGCCAACCCTAATTAAACTAATCAAGATCAATTCTAAAAAATCTAGAAAAAATCCTATCGGGAAGTATGACTCATCATCTAATTGCACCAAAAAGAATGGATTAAAAACCCTAAGGCAAGGTTCTAAAATAAATCCTACAAAATCATGATACAAAATTAAACAATTAAAAAGCTATTTAAATGGAAAATCCACTAAAAATATTAAACCTAAAAATAAAATCTCAATTTTATTTTTATAATTTTCTACACATTTTAATCTACTCAGGAAAAAAAGAAGAAATTAAAAAACATTTTTTATCTATTTTTAATGAATTTTACAAATCAGAAAAAATAAAAGAAGAAAAATAAAAAGAATTAAATGAAATAAGGGATGGGGGGTGCAACAAGTAAACGCGCCAGTTGAATTAATTGGGCTACACAAAAAAGGGGGTGCAAGTAGCGTTCTGGGCCCAGAATGCCCTTTAATGAAACGACCGCGTTTCATCAGATTTAAAAATTCCCTCTCTTTCTCAGGCGCGATCACAGCCGTCGGATTGGGTGAACTGGTCAAATATCTGGAGAAGATCCAAAGGCTGGCCTTCATCGTCTCCAAGCAAACTAGGGTTTTGCAGAACCCTCACCTCCATGTGCCAACCTTCGAGCTCACCTATCTCCTTCCACACGCCATGGCTCCACACGACTCCAACACGAAAAATCATCTACGTCTCAAGCCCTACACAACCCTACGTGCAGTTTTCCACATCTCGCCCTAAATTGTTCTAACAGAAAGCACCAACACCATGGCACCACCATATTCAACTGCTATCAAACTTCATCAAACTCAAAACTAAAAGTCTACAGATGCACTACACGTTACCCTAACTAATGCACACTAATTCTTGATGATTGAAATGCCCTAAACTGATAGTTCTTGAAAATCAAAATTTTCTGATTCTGTTATGGATTGCCATGGAACAAGCTGCAACACTCAGGGATGGATCCTCTAGCCTAGTACATCAACTCTATGACTATGAGACTAACTAAACTGCAATAATTTAAGAGATATAGGGTGAAGAAAAACCTGTCAAGAAATGATGGAGGAGGCTCGTGGGGATGCTTGCAAGGCTTGAAATGGCTTCAATGAGATCCTACAATGGTGGAGAAACTTCTGTTTGCACTTGTATGGAAGGAGGTGGCTTGTAGTGGAAGAAAACTTGGATTGCTTCAACTTGAAGAAATGGCTTCAATGGCTATCTCTCCTTCTCTCTCCTCTGACTTGGCTCCACTTTCACCAACCTTTTATCACTCTTTGATGCCCTCTTTAAATATTAATCATTGGATGTTTCTAGATTCATCTAGAAAAGTGTGGAAACTTCATGAAAGTTCCATGATATGCCATGTTGAAAGTCTCATATCCCTTGCTTCATGCATGGTAATTTGGTCTCAAAATGTCCTTATGTGAGTTATTGAATGAGGATGGGTGAAAAACAAGTCCATTTGTTGCTTATGTAGGGTTTTCTAACATTGCCTTCTTTCTTAAGTAACAAATTTCCAAAGGAACCTCATTTTTTTAAGCCTCAAATGAAAATTCTACTTAAACCAATCTTCTCAAAATGTTTTTTCCAATCAAAATGATATATTGGATGACCTATTTTGGATTTGTGGATCTTCCAAAACACTTTTCCATTTCAACTTTTCAAAGTTATAAGTCATTTTTAGTTCATTTTTGACCAATCATGGAATCTTGTGCTATGAGCTTTTTCAACAATTTGTGACCTTCTTTCTAGACTTAAAATCACATTTTGAGCAACTTTCATGTTTTGAGTTTTTCCATTTGAGGCTTGGAAATAGGAGTTTTAGGCATTGGCTAAAATGACCTATAACTGACAAATGACCAAAATACCCTTGCCTTGTTCAAACCATAAGTTGAGTTCCACAAATCCAATCAAGGACTTCTACCACTCAAATTAAAGCTAAGAACATCCTCTTCAACATTCATGTTGACCAAGAAACCATAGGAATCAACCTACTAGGGCAAAAGTTGTCTGCAAGTTGGGTGACTTTCAAGGACCCAGATTCACACACCTCTGCTGACCTGTAATTTGTCAAGACCATAACTTGAGCTCTGTAACTCCTATCAAGGACTTCCACCACTCAAATTAAATCTAAGAACAAGCCCTACAACATTCATGTTGTGGGGAAGATGAGATCTCAATCACATCTATAGCTAAAACTGCCTGGAAGATAGGGATCAAATTAGGGTTTTTCCACTGACAATCCTCAGAAACCCTAACTCAAAACTTCTCAAACTCCTCAATCATGATGAGTTGGTCTAGGAATCATCTTTATAGCATCTCTATGCATCATTCCATGATCTCATGGCCCTTGGATTAGATCTCAACCTCCTCCAAATCTTCAGTTATCCTAGGGTTGACCCAGTCAAAACCCTAATTCTACCATTCATGGTTGAATCTTCTGAATTCTCACACAATGACCTCTATGGGCTTCATGATGGCTATCAAGACATCTCATAGGCTTTCTCAAAACATCAAGTTCATTCTCAAAGTCTCAGAATCATCTGAGGGGCACCCACAACTTTCAAACTGTGAAGCACACAACCCTGGTTTCAAAACACTTCCTCTGAAGATCTCTTGAACTTTCTGATAAAGGTATCAACTTTCAAATACTCCATGAATGAATAAATGTTGGTCAAATTTTGGGGTGCAACAGCTGCCCCTATTCAAACGGCTTGGACCTGACTGGGTGAGAAGCGAACGGCTCTCAACCAATCAAGGTACGAGACGGTTGAATATCGGTAAACCCGAAAATTTGCCAACTGCACGACCACATGATATTCTGCGGAGAACAAACCTTTGAACGCTGCAATACTAGCTGCTTAACAACTAGCTGGAGAGATACTGATCTGACGTCGCTGCCGGAAACAAACATCATTCTGCTGGGGATTTAAGGAGTCTGACACTGCCGCCAAACAAACATCCAACTTCGCTGCCGAACAAACCTAATCTGACCTGAGGTTCACCCCTGGTAAATGGAACATGAGGTATACTTGCAACTACTTCGCTGGGAATGAGAGACTCAACCGATCACACTCTGATCTGGGGTTCACCCTCAGAACCATAACGAACATCGGAATACTGCTGCACACTGCCCACCGTAGAACTTCAACATTAAAGACATATGAAACCCTGGCCCCTGGCCACTTCCAGCTTCAGCTAGAAAAGATCTTCAAGTACTTCTGAAGATAAGCATCCTTGACCTTCAAGGATGGCAACTCTGCAGGAGGTATCTTCGACTTCAGTCTGAAGAAAGTGATCTTTGCCCTTCAAGGATACAAGGATCTGCCTTCAGGCAACTCCACTTCTGCTATAGAGCATCCGTGACTTCAGTCAGGGATATACTTCGGCCTTCAGTCCGAACAATGAATCCTAGGTCCTTCACGACCTTGGGGGATAACCTTGCCTTTAGGCACCTTTGCTTCAGCATAAGAAATCTGTGACTTTAGTCAGAGAAATGGTATCCTGAGCCATTCATGACTCCACGGGGATTCAAACACTTTGCCTACAGGCAAAACTCCGCTTCAGCTGGAGAAACATCTTCGACTTCAATCAGAAGACGTATCATTCACTTGATCGCAATCAATCATCACCTCAGGACAACTGACGTGGTCTTCAGACTCACACGAATCACTCTGTTGTATCTACAAGTCCGGAACCTTGTCTTCAGCCACCCGTTGCTTCATCCACACGGAAATCTGGCTTCACAGGAACCTTCTGATATCGCCTTCTGGCGCTTATGAAATCCATCTTCAGATTAGACATCATTGCTGGAGGAACATCTTCGACTTCAATCGGAAGACGTATCATTCACCTGATCGCAATCAATCATCACCTCAGGACAACTGACGTGGTCTTCAGACTCACACGAATCACTCTGTTGTATCTACAACCTCTGGAACCTTATCTTCAGCCACCCGTTGCTTCATCCACACGGAAATCTGGCTTCACAGGAACCTTCTGATATCGCCTTCTGGCGCTTTACGAAATCCATCTTCAGATTAGACATCGTTGTTGGAGCAGACATATCACGCTGCTACTCACTTGACATCCTGTCAAGTCGTTGCTAAATAAAAGCAGACATGCCGGGTCACCAGACATAATCACCAAGTTAACAACTCTGTTGAGGAGATAGGAATGAGGGTTCACCCAAACAATCCTGACGACTCACTGGGGAAGAGGAAGAAGGGTTCACCCAACGACCTTGTAGACTTTGCTGCAGAAAGACGAGAGAGTTCACCCAAACGACTTCAACAACTGCTGGAGAAAAACGAAAGAGCACACTCAGATGATTCCTACCAACTTTACTGAGGGAGAGCTACCCTTCAAGGGAGCTGCATTTTCTGCCGATCTCATCTGGACTTATACTTGAGGATGACGGACTCCTCCGGAGAGCACAGCACATCAGGCTGGTTAACACACTATCCTCTGCTATACTCTGCATGGGGAAAGCGATAGATGCCCTGAACGACTTTTTGGGAAATGACCCTTCTGGGGAACATAGCTGTCAGGCTACAAGACACTCATGTCATTAAGTTCTCAAACTTGCGGGATAAACAAACTTCAGCTTGCTGGACAATCCTTCGGGATCTGTTTGGGGGAACCTTTCATCTGCCAATCATGATTGTGCTCGGCTGGGGACATCAATCTACCTGCCTGCTGCTGGGGAAGTGCCAACCACCTGCTGGGGAAAAGACCTTCACTCTGTCGGGGGTTCCCGAAATCATCTTGAACAAACAACTCCGGCGGCGCTTCCAAGAATCATCCTGGACTGATAACCTTTCTGGAGACTTTATTCTGCTGGGTACTTCCAGGAATCTTCCTGGGCAACTCTTGCTGCGGACGCTACTGGGGAGTTCAAGAATCATCTTAGGCGAACAACTCGGGAAACTGTACTGAGGTCTTAAGAGTCATCTTAAGCAAACGGCCTTGCTGAGGAATTCGAGAATCATCTTGAACCGAAGACTTCGCTGGGGATCTCAAAAATCATCTTGAGCGAGCGAACTGCGGGGATCACACCGGGGTCTTTAGAATCATCTAAGAAAACAACCTGGCTGGGGAGAACATCAAGAATCGTCCTGAGCAACCGGTCTTTTGGGATACACCTGTTCAACAAGGATGATAATGACCTAGATCATGTTTATGATGTGTATGCTTCTGCACTATGCCCTATACGGTGGGAATGATATGTACTTATGCTAAATGCCATGCAATCATGCTCAGTGCTATGCAATCATGCATAATGCCATGCAGTGTTGAATGCTATGCAGTCATGCACAATGATACGATCCCGTCAGCAAAATAAATGCCGAGGGGGGAATCCTCCTGTCAAGGAGAAAGAACCACTCAGGTAGAGGAATCATCCTGCTGAGGAGAATGTGAACACGCCAATATCAATTAGGCTCTGTCTGGGGAATCAATCTTCCGCGAACTGCTGCAGGGGAACAACTTCAGCTGACTGCTGCAGGGGATGAAGCTCTACGAGAACTTGGATCTGCTGATATCAATCGCGAGAATGCATTGCGCGGCCGTCCCGGCTACTCTTCTGGTGATGACCATCCTGTGGGGAAACAACTTCAGCTGCTCAACACTCCACTGGGGAAAAACCAATCATGATCTGATCAACTTCCAAGGATTCGGATCTCTTGGACATCTGCAAACTTGGCTGAGGAAGGAGAAATCGTTCTGCTTCGCTGGATAGAGTACGACTCTGGGGGAATACAACATCAGCTGCTCTACGCTCTGCTGAGGAAAATTGATCATGACCTGATCAACTTTCGAGGATTCTGCTTTCCTGCGGACTCGGCCGGGGATAGAAATCATTCTACTTCACTGAAGAGTACGACTCTGATGGGGAATTTCAATTCTGCTGGGGAAGAAAGAATCATCTGACTTCGGGGGAGAGTACAACTCTACCGAGGAATACAACATCAGCTGTTCCAACACTCTACTGGGGAAGAAGGAATCGTCCGTCTTCAGGAGAGAGCCTGATTCTGGTGAGGAATCTCAATTCCACTGGAGACTTCAGTCTGGCACTATCAGTTACTGCATACTTCGGTATACGGCTAGCTTCTTGCGAATCCTGCACTTGTGACCCGGTGCTGGGGGAAAATCAATCATGCTTCAGCGACTTTACTGGGGAAAACACGAGCTTCGGCACCCGAACACTTCTATGATGTCTGCACTTGTGACCCAGTGCGGGGGAAAATCAATCATGCTTCAGTGCTGGACTCAGCTGATGAGGTGACATTCCTTCAGGATGCATCTATTTGGGGAAGAGAATCACCTCTACCTGGGGAAGACATATCAATGCTCATTATCTGATTCTGATTCTGAGGAGGAGAGACTACTGAACTCTGCTGGAGAAGGAGGACTCGCTCCGCTTCGGGGACATCAATCCTGGTCTACTGAGGGTAATCTTGACCCTAATCTGATGAGGGGTAAACGCCATCTCAATTTGCTGCAGTCTCGAACTGTACAGGGGAACAACCTCAAACCGTACATCTCCGCGGAGAAACAATCCCGATTCAACAACGCCAACACAGGGAATACAGGCTACCAATCATGGAGTCAAGTAATAGGTTAGGTTGTAGGATAACAATCCAATGACCGCAAGGCTTCTTCAGAAGGTTCAGGTTTTGACGGGGTAATGACACGATTCCCCGATACTTAATTCTTGCTAGGGTGAACAAACTCATTTGAACAACTTGCCCCAGCGCAATTCAACTTGCCCCCAATCCGACCTCTGGGAAGAAATCATTCTGAGCCGAAAACAAATGGTAACAAGACAATCTTCAGAGGGCTTGCCCCAGCATCCGCATAACGGGAGGATTCATCCTCAACTGATCGACTTTATTCATGGTTGGCTTCAATATCTCTGAAGTAGTTTGCCCCTGAACGAGCGATGAGCGACTCAACATGCTCTTGATTGAACACTGGAGGGATCTGCCCTTAAATTGCAAGGATTCCGGATAACTGCCCCTGATTGGGTCTCGAGAAGATTCACTTCCGCTCAACCGCTGCTTGCATAAACTGCCCCATAATCAACTGATGCTCCGGGACTTGTCCTCAGACAAACCGATTCCAAACTCACTGGAAGTCGTTGCCCCAGATTCACAGGGCTTCGTAGCATACCATTCTGATCCAGACCTCTGGCGATTCAGTCCTGATTGACTACTCCTTGCTGAAGTTCCTTCGTATCAGCTACTAACCTGCAACTAAAATTGCTTATTCACAAATAGTAATTCTAATGCAGTGTTCATGCAAATTTCGAAAAAATGTTGTACTGTCACTCATTTACGTGTCATGCTAGTGAGTGACGAATGAACTCAAGAGTTCAAACGTAGTGCTGATGCGATCAGTGAAAAATGCAATAAGGATATGATTAGCAAATCATGAAGGAGTCAGGTTACTCAACCTTATCGTAATGCGCTCTCAGAATAGACCCTGCCTCAATTAGGTCTTTTAAGGGTTGTATCGTGGTCGGGTTCACGGTTCGTGAAACAAAGGATATTTGGCTCAAATTACGATTTGTACCCACCCCTTCTACGTGATGTTCTCCGATCCTACAGTTCAGTTAACTTGGGTCGAGCGCTCGCCTCTTCGAGAGGTATGTTGAACATTGGGAACAACTGGTTAAAGAATTCGCAAGGTGTTTCGGAGTGACAGTTACTCCTTTTTCGTTTTCGGCGTCTGTGTCTACACGACCTTGCCCTTGTTCGAGGATTTTTCTTTTTTATATCCTTTCTTTTTCATTCTTTTGATTCCCTAACTTTTGCCTGGACTGACTCCTTTTGAGTTCTTTTCGATTTCTTTTTGAAGTCCAGCGGGATGCCCTGATTTTGCCTAAGTATTTGCTTTCTAGCTTTTTTCTTTTTTACTTAGCGGGCTTTCTTATTTCTCTTTTTTCTTGGAACAAGTCGTGCGACACTGGTTGTCTTGATTGCTCCGAAAGGATTATAACTGTCTCACTCCTGATTGGTGAGGTTTAACCATTGTGGTTGATGAGGTACGACCTCTGGAGAGGAATATGATATGATTGGTCCTCGAAGGACAACACCCCTCTATAAGACTTGAACGCTCGATCAAGCTAACTGACGACTACCCTGCCCCGGGTTAAGATGCGAGGGTTTAAAAATTCCGAAAGAAACTCCTACTTCTCGGCTCGAAGTGGTTAACAAGGGATTCTCTTCCTTATCTCTCCGGTGTTTAGGGGATTTGAAACAATGCCTTGTACGTCATCGGCAAAGTTTTATCTGAAAACAATACGATCGTCAGTTACGAGTATTCGGTTTCATCATCCTCCCTCCGCTCATTGCTAATCATAGTAAGAAATCGGAGTAAATGAAATGCAAGTGCCAGTGCAATGCAGTAAATGAGTGACAACGACATAACTAATTCAGAAGAAATGCATAGTCACTTTATTATCATTACCATTCGAAACATACAATGTTTACAGCAAGTAGTAACTAACAGAAAAGAAACTACAAATGCAAATGGTAAAAAGTCCGAGGACTGCCAATGTTGAGGACGTCTGCCCGTCTGGATCACTGGCTTCTGGAAACAATCCTCTGAATCTGCGAGCTCAGGCAGCTGATAGGTCGTCACGTACGACTAAGACTCCCTCTGGAAAGGAAATACACCCTTGGTCGATCAATTGCTGCACCTTCGCCTGGAAAGCCTTGCAATCTTCAGTTGAATGCCCCAGAGATCCACCATGGTAGCCACACTGAGCATGAGGATCGTACCCTGGAGTGTAAGGCTCTAGCACGGGCTTGAGAGCTTTCGGTTCCACCAAGGAATTCTGAACCAATAGCGGAAGAATCTGGCTATACAGCACAGGCACTGGATGGGGAGAAGCATTCCTTTGTTCCACGTGGTTGCGAGGTCTTTTGTGATCCTGGGGCTGGTATTCTTTCCGCCCAAGAGCAATGGTCTCTCGTGTAGGCGTTGGCGTCCTTGAGCTTGATCCAGGTAAGAACTGCGAGCGAGGTGACTCAGTCACCAGAGGTCGCGGGACATATTCCAGCTCTTTCTCAGCTTCAGGCAAAGGAGTGGAATCATCCACCTCTCCTGCAGGGTAGGGGATAAACTTTCCCGATGCACTCATGCCGCCCGGCACAAGCCTAATTGTCCTCGAGTCGATCAGGTCCTGAATCTTGTTCCGGAGAGCCTTACATGTTTCAACATGGTGCCCCGGCGCTCCTGAGTGGAAATCACAACGCACGCTTAGATCAACGTCTAGTGACCCCTCATCTGGCGGATTTAAGGTCCGAAGCTTGAGAACACGGTTTTGAACCAACAGCGGCAGCAGCTGGGCATAACTCACAGGTAGTGGGTCTACAGCTCTATCAAGTAGCTTCTTCTTCTGACCATAACCTTCAGGATTATTCTGAGATGCTCGGCGCGGCTGACGACGAGACAGGCCTCGAGCTTCCTGCTGTGTAGAGGGTCCATGAGGTCCACTTGGCTTCAGCACAGGTGGCAATGACGGTAACGGGGGAAGCACTCTGGTCTCCTCCTTGGGTGCTTGACCACTCTCCTTATTTAGCATGTTTCTCACCACTCCCATGAGAAAGCTCAGCTGATTCTGCAGCTGCTGGTTCTCCTCTCTGAGCACTTGCTGGTCCAGACGCACTGCCTGCATGTCATTCATGACCTGCCCCAGCTGGCTTTGGATTTTCTCTAGTTCAGCTTGTATCTGCTCCATTAGTCTGAGCTGCTAGATTCTGAGTCAAACCTGCAAACACAAAGGTTAGAAGACAAGTCCTGGCTTCTGCCATGCAAGATGAATTATGGGTGTCTGTACGTTCAGGAGATCACCCCTGATTCTGGTGTCAACGTGCCAACATAGTGTCAATGTAATGATAAGACTGGATCCATTCATGGAAAAAAAAATATCTCATATTGCTCGGGACACCAGGATCAGGGTACGAAACACGCCGGCAGCACAGACACATGCTGATGGGATGCAAACATGAATATGCAAGCTAATGCAAAATGCAGTCATGCAATAATATATCCAGGTGGCTGCTGTGGAGATTCGATGTCAACAGTCGCTGATGAGAAAGAAACCCCGGTGTAAACCACTGATCTGATCTGCTGTGAATAACCATCGGGTAGGATCGAGATCAAAATTCTGTTCTGACAAGAACGAAGGCCTGATAATAAAGACCCCGGATGCAAGATCAAGGAATATCTGTTGGAGAAGTCTTCAGACCCCAAATCACAAATCTGCCCTCTCAAGAACAAATACACAGCTGCTGATGAGATCTTCAAACCCCACTCAAAATCTGCCCTGTCAAGAACAAAATAACAACTGCTGACGAGATCCTCAGACCCCACTCAAAAATCTGCTCCATCCAGGACAAACTTTTGATAATAATACACTGATCAAAGCCTGCTCTATCAAGAACAGACAAACATCCGATGATAAGATCCTCTGATCAAATCCTTGCTCTATCAAGAACATATCTGCAACTGAGAACCCAACATAACTGATTCACTGTCAAGAAAACCAGGTGGTCTGGAGGTCAAAGTTTCCTGCAATATCCCAACCCACTCACAGGTATGATGGACCTAATCCATGGACAAAGGTACGGCATCCTATGCGGTTGTCAGCGTCACAGACATTCATGAGTGACAATACGATTCCCAGAAGGAGTGGCATCGTCAAGTCATGAAGAGGCCTCTCTTAGCTGACTTCCAAATGATCGGTCCCCAGAGTCGACAATCCTCACGTCTGGACTCCCCTCAGATCCTCAGGACCGGAAAGGAGCACCTCTGCAAGAATCTCGTCTGAGCGCAGATTTTCGTAGGGAACTGTGCCTGTTCAACAGACAGGTTCGTCTACTACTTCTCCGCAACTATATCTAGGTGTGTACTCAAGCCCAGGTCCGGCTTTTCACTCACAGTAACATCCCTCTCCCACAGCAGCACAGATAATCATATCAACTGGAAATAAAATGCGGGAAGTAAAGTGCGGGAAGTAAAAATGCGATAAATAAACGCAACCCAACAAGCAAACACACAAACGATAGGAGTGACTCGCGTAGGGAACCGGAGAACCAGAGATTCTGGGTTCGATCCCCAGCAGAGTCGCCAGCTGTCGCTTGCGCGAAAATAAGGTGCCGGCATGACAGAAGAGTCGCCACCTTTCGTTATTTATCCCTCAGAGCGGGAAAGGAAACGATCGGAGAAACCTGACGAATAAGAGGGTAAGACAAGGTCATCGCAACCATTGTCTGGGTTCGGGAGTCGGTTACGCAAGGGGAAGGTATTAGCACCCCTCACGTCCGTCGTACTCGACGGGATCCTCGCTTGTTTGTTTACTTGGACGGGTTGGTTATAATCTATCTACCTATCAAGGCTGGCTGAAAAAGAAAAGAAAAATGACTCGGCAAAGCGTCGCGCTTTATGCCTACGTATTCCCATCAGAGAATGAGAAATCAGAGTCAACGTAGTTCGGCTAACTACGGGTGAAGATTATGGGGGAAAGGTTGCTCGCTAGGACATCGCATCCTATGCCTATGTACTTTCATCTGGTATGAAAGATCAGAGCAAACGTAGTTCGGGAAACTACGAGAAAAAAGCTCAACTAGGAGGGAGACTATCAAGTCCTATTGTTATCATGCCATGGATTCATCCTATGGTTGAGGTTTGAACAGGGAGCTCCTAGATGTTATCATGCATGGGTTTCAACCTAACAGTCTATCATCAAGTCCTTATCAAAGGAAATGAGAGTCCTAAGGGATCATGTCAATGATACACAGAATACAGACAAAAACATCAGCTTTTACAGTAAAATGCATGCAATGCAAGTGAGGGAGGAAGTGTGTGTGGGGCTTCAACCTCCACAAACTCGTCTCAACCTCAAGCCAGTCATGAAATAATAGTAATCATACTGAAGATAATCACCATGCTATCAAGCAAAACAGATAAGAGAAATGAAGTGCTATCAAGCAAACAACACACATGAGAAAGAATCATCTATTCTCTAACCATAATCCTAATCACAGAACCTAAACAAATCTAAGCAAAGCCCTCAAGCAAAACCTAAACAGGAGAAATCATTCCCAGCCTTCAAGCTTCAGAACAAGCTTACCAAAGACAGGGAGCTAAGCAATCAGACTCATAGTGTCTTCCTCAGGAAAGCACTAGGAGGTGTATACTCAGGAATCATACCCTATGTGGCTCAACCACTGTGATCAGTTTACATTCCTCCTCAGGAGAAATTAAACTCACAAGCAGGCTCCAACATCACTGGATATTTAGGAAATCCTATTTGAACTAGTGGAACTAAATGGATAGACTCATAGGACCTTCCTCAGGAAAGTACTAGGAGGCTTCCACTTTGGAGTTGTATCCCATGTGGCTCAACAACATGTGATCAGTTTACATTCCTCCTCAGGAGAAATTAAACTCACAAGTTGGCTCCAACATCATTGGATACTTAAGAAATCCTAGATCAACTAATGGAACTAAGTGAATAGACCCATAGGACCTTCCTCGGGAAAGTACTAGGAGGCTTCCACTTAGGAGTTGTATCCCATGTGGCTCAACAACATGTGATCAGTTTACATTCCTCCTCAGGAGAAATTAAACTCACAAGTTGGCTCCAACATCATTGGATACTTAAGAAAGAGGTGAGAAGGAAGGATGAAAGTCATTCATAGTGCCTTCCTCAGGAAAGTACCATGAACTTCCTTCAAACTTCAGGCTCTCAAACCTCACCAACAGGGCATCAGCCAAGCTCTGGGTCTCTGCACCTTGATCTACAAGCTTCCCTTCATGATGCTCTCCATCAATATCCTCAAGGCAACACAAGCCCTTCATCAAATTCCTCAGAATGAACCCCACAGATGAACAGATAACCCACTGAACAAACCAAATCATCAGGCAATCTTCAGATAATACCTAAAAATACTAAACTAATGGGGAAAAATCTAACAAATATTCATAAGGGTCCTCAACACCTACTCATAACATCTACAAAGGTTTCTACCTAAAAATCAAGATAAAACTCAATCAAAGAAAGGGAATCATCACCTAAACACAATTCTAAACCCTGATTAGACTATCCTAAGCCAACCCTAATTAAACTAATCAAGATCAATTCTAAAAAATCTAGAAAAAATCCTATGGGGAAGTATGACTCATCATCTAATTGCACCAAAAAGAATGGATTAAAAACCCTAAGGCAAGGTTCTAAAATAAATCCTACAAAATCATGATACAAAATTAAACAATTAAAAAGCTATTTAAATGGAAAATCCACTAAAAATATTAAACCTAAAAATAAAATCTCAATTTTATTTTTATAATTTTCTACACATTTTAATCTACTCAGGAAAAAAAGAAGAAATTAAAAAACATTTTTTATCTATTTTTAATGAATTTTACAAATCAGAAAAAATAAAAGAAGAAAAATAAAAAGAATTAAATGAAATAAGGGATGGGGGGTGCAACAAGTAAACGCGCCAGTTGAATTAATTGGGCTACACAAAAAAGGGGGTGCAAGTAGCGTTCTGGGCCCAGAATGCCCTTTAATGAAACGACCGCGTTTCATCAGATTTAAAAATTCCCTCTCTTTCTCAGGCGCGATCACAGCCGTCGGATTGGGTGAACTGGTCAAATATCTGGAGAAGATCCAAAGGCTGGCCTTCATCGTCTCCAAGCAAACTAGGGTTTTGCAGAACCCTCACCTCCATGTGCCAACCTTCGAGCTCACCTATCTCCTTCCACACGCCATGGCTCCACACGACTCCAACACGAAAAATCATCTACGTCTCAAGCCCTACACAACCCTACGTGCAGTTTTCCACATCTCGCCCTAAATTGTTCTAACAGAAAGCACCAACACCATGGCACCACCATATTCAACTGCTATCAAACTTCATCAAACTCAAAACTAAAAGTCTACAGATGCACTACACGTTACCCTAACTAATGCACACTAATTCTTGATGATTGAAATGCCCTAAACTGATAGTTCTTGAAAATCAAAATTTTCTGATTCTGTTATGGATTGCCATGGAACAAGCTGCAACACTCAGGGATGGATCCTCTAGCCTAGTACATCAACTCTATGACTATGAGACTAACTAAACTGCAATAATTTAAGAGATATAGGGTGAAGAAAAACCTGTCAAGAAATGATGGAGGAGGCTCGTGGGGATGCTTGCAAGGCTTGAAATGGCTTCAATGAGATCCTACAATGGTGGAGAAACTTCTGTTTGCACTTGTATGGAAGGAGGTGGCTTGTAGTGGAAGAAAACTTGGATTGCTTCAACTTGAAGAAATGGCTTCAATGGCTATCTCTCCTTCTCTCTCCTCTGACTTGGCTCCACTTTCACCAACCTTTTATCACTCTTTGATGCCCTCTTTAAATATTAATCATTGGATGTTTCTAGATTCATCTAGAAAAGTGTGGAAACTTCATGAAAGTTCCATGATATGCCATGTTGAAAGTCTCATATCCCTTGCTTCATGCATGGTAATTTGGTCTCAAAATGTCCTTATGTGAGTTATTGAATGAGGATGGGTGAAAAACAAGTCCATTTGTTGCTTATGTAGGGTTTTCTAACATTGCCTTCTTTCTTAAGTAACAAATTTCCAAAGGAACCTCATTTTTTTAAGCCTCAAATGAAAATTCTACTTAAACCAATCTTCTCAAAATGTTTTTTCCAATCAAAATGATATATTGGATGACCTATTTTGGATTTGTGGATCTTCCAAAACACTTTTCCATTTCAACTTTTCAAAGTTATAAGTCATTTTTAGTTCATTTTTGACCAATCATGGAATCTTGTGCTATGAGCTTTTTCAACAATTTTTGACCTTCTTTCTAGACTTAAAATCACATTTTGAGCAACTTTCATGTTTTGAGTTTTTCCATTTGAGGCTTGGAAATAGGAGTTTTAGGCATTGGCTAAAATGACCTATAACTGACAAATGACCAAAATACCCTTGCCTTGTTCAAACCATAAGTTGAGTTCCACAAATCCAATCAAGGACTTCTACCACTCAAATTAAAGCTAAGAACATCCTCTTCAACATTCATGTTGACCAAGAAACCATAGGAATCAACCTACTAGGGCAAAAGTTGTCTGCAAGTTGGGTGACTTTCAAGGACCCAGATTCACACACCTCTGCTGACCTGTAATTTGTCAAGACCATAACTTGAGCTCTGTAACTCCTATCAAGGACTTCCACCACTCAAATTAAAGCTAAGAACAAGCCCTACAACATTCATGTTGTGGGGAAGATGAGATCTCAATCACATCTATAGCTAAAACTGCCTGGAAGATAGGGATCAAATTAGGGTTTTTCCACTGACAATCCTCAGAAACCCTAACTCAAAACTTCTCAAACTCCTCAATCATGATGAGTTGGTCTAGGAATCATCTTTATAGCATCTCTATGCATCATTCCATGATCTCATGGCCCTTGGATTAGATCTCAACCTCCTCCAAATCTTCAGTTATCCTAGGGTTGACCCAGTCAAAACCCTAATTCTACCATTCATGGTTGAATCTTCTGAATTCTCACACAATGACCTCTATGGGCTTCATGATGGCTATCAAGACATCTCATAGGCTTTCTCAAAACATCAAGTTCATTCTCAAAGTCTCAGAATCATCTGAGGGGCACCCACAACTTTCAAACTGTGAAGCACACAACCCTGGTTTCAAAACACTTCCTCTGAAGATCTCTTGAACTTTCTGATGAAGGTATCAACTTTCAAATACTCCATGAATGAATAAATGTTGGTCAAATTTTGGGGTGCAACACATGGCATACATGATAGATCCTATTGCAGATGCATATGGAATCTTATTCATGCGATCCCTTTCTTCCTTAATTGAAGGGGATTGTGTTTTTGATAAACACAGACCATGTTGCATAGGTATGAATCCTTTCTTGGAATCATGCATATTAAAGCGTCTCAACACTTTATCTATGTATGTACTCTGACTTAGGCCAAGCAGTTTTTGTGATCTATCTCTATAGATCCTAATTCCTAATATATAGGCTGCTTCACCTAGGTCTTTCATAGAAAAACAATTCCCTAACCAAGTCTTCACTTGTTGCAAGGTAGGGACATCGTTTCCAATGAGTAATATGTCATCTACATATAATACCAGAAACACGATCATGCTCCCACTAACCTTCTTGTAGACACAAGGTTCATCTTCATTTTTGATGAATCCATATTGTCTTACGGTTTCATCAAAACGAAGATTCCAGCTTCTGGAAGCTTGCTTCAATCCATAGATTGATCGCTGTAACTTGCATATCTTTTGGGCATCTTGTGGTATGTCAAATCCTTCAGGTTGTGTCATGTACACATCCTCAAGAAGATTCCCATTAAGGAAAGCAGTTTTGACATCCATCTGCCATATTTCATAATCATGATATGCAGCGATGGCAAGTAAAATCCGAACAGATTTAAGCATTGCAACTGGTGAAAAGGTTTCATCATAGTCAACCCCATGAATTTGTTTATAGCCTTTTGCAACCACTCTTGCTTTATAGGTATGTACCTTACCATCCATGTCAGTCTTCTTCTTGAAGACCCACTTGCATCCTATAGGGTTAACTCCTATAGGAGGTTCTACCAAGGTCCAAACCTGGTTTGTGTACATGGAATCCATTTCAGATTTCATGGCTTCTAGCCACTTCTCAGACTCAGGACCAGTTATGGCCTCTTTGTAGGTCACAGGCTCATCTTGATCCATGAGTAATACATCACCCTGATCACTTATGAGATATCCATATCTCTCAGATTGGTGACGTATCCTGCTTGACCTACGCTGGTCTTGTTCTTCTTGAGCAGGTTGCTCTTCCACAACTACTTGTGTTTCCCGCTCTAGTTCCTCCATAGGTGTTTCAATGTTTTGTGATTCTTGAATTTCTTCAAGCTCTATTTTCCTCCCACTGTTTCCTTTGGAAATAAAATCCCTTTCCAGAAAGACTCCAGTTCGAGCGACAAACACTTTGCCCTCAGAAGGATTATAGAAGTAATATCCTCTTGTTTCTTTAGGATACCCCACAAATAAGCATTTGTCAGATTTGGGCTCAAGCTTGGTTGAAATTTGTCGTTTGACGTAAACCTCGCAACCCCAAATCTTCATGTAAGACATATGTGGTTTCTTACCACTCCATATCTCATATGGTGTCTTATCAACCTTTTTAGATGGAACACGGTTAAGTGTGTAAGCTGCTGTTAATAATGCATGTCCCCAAAAGGAGTTTGGAAGATCGACGTGACTCATCATGGATCGGACCATGTCTAACAAGGTTCGATTTCTTCTCTCAGATACACCATTCCATTGTGGTGTTCCAGGAGGAGTAAGTTGGGATAGAATCCCATACTCTTTTAGATGGTCATCAAATTCTAGGCTTAAATATTCACCGCCTCGATCTGATCGAAGAACTTTAATATTCTTACCTAGTTGGTTTTGTACTTCATTCTTGAATTCCTTGAACTTTTCAAAGGACTCAGATTTGTGTTTCATTAAATACACATATCCGTATCTACTGAAGTCATCAGTAAAAGTGATGAAGTACTGAAAACCTCCTCTGGCTGGTATGTTCAGTGGTCCACATACATCAGTATGTATGAGTGCCAAAAGATCATTAGCCCTTTCACCTTTTCCTGTGAATGGGGACTTTGTCATCTTTCCAATTAAACAAGATCTGCATGTCTCATATGATTCATAATCAAAAGAGTCCAAGAGTCCATCTTTATGGAGTTTGGAAATGCGTTTCTCATTTATGTGGCCTAATCGATAGTGCCAAAGGTAAGTTGGATTCAACTCATTAGGTTTCAACCTTTTAGTATTAATGTTATAAATTGGCATTTCAAGATCAAGGACATATAGTCCATTATTCATTTTTGCAGTAGCATAGAATATATCATTCAAATAAATGGAGCAACAATTGTTCCTTATTATGAATGAAAAACCAAACTTGTCCAAACAAGAAACGGAAATAATATTCCTGCTAATTGCAGGTACATAATAACAGTTCTCTAACTGAATTATTAAACCACTAGGTAAAGTTAAAACATAAGTTCCTACAGCTAAAGCAGCAACCTTTGCTCCATTGCCAACTCGTAGGTCAACTTCACCTTTTGCCAAATTTCTACTCCTTTTTAGTCCCTGCACATTAGTACAAATGTGAGAACCGCATCCAGTATCTAATACCCATGATGCAGAAGTAGATAAATTAATTTCAATAACAAAAATACCTGAATTTGAAGTCTCTACTCCATTATTCTTATCTTCCAGGTACTTTGGGCAATTTCTCTTCCAATGTCCGGTCTTACCGCAATGGAAGCAAGTGCCCTCCTTTGCTATTCCTCCACTAGGCTTCAAAACAGGAGGAGTGGGTTTGGGTTTGGCAACTTCCTTGCCTTTCCCTCTACCACCCTGTTTGATGGGCCTCTTGTTCTGTTTCTTTCCATTACTGACCATCAGAATGGATTTCCCTTTTGTCTTCATATTCTGCTCAGCAGTTCTCAACATGCCTAGCAGTTCTGGAAGACTTTTGTCCAAGTCATTCATATTGAAATTCAGGACAAACTGACTGAAGCTCTCTGGCAACGATTGCAAGATCAGATCAATCGCAAGTTCCTTTCCAAGGGGAAACCCTAATCTGTCAAGGTTCTCCACATACCCAATCATCTTGAGTACATGGGGACTTACAGGGGCTCCCTCAGCTAACTTGCTGTTAAAAAGGGACTTTGAAACCTGAAACCTCTCATTTCTTGCTTGCTCTTGATAAAGCGTTTTCAGATGTCCGATCATATCGAACGCATACATGTTCTCGTGTTGCTTTTGCAACTCAGAGTTCATGGTAGCAAGCATGAGGCAAGCGGTTTCATTGGCATCATCGAAATGCTTCTTATAAGCATCTCTTTCTGCCTTTGGTGCAGAACTAGGAGGTTCCTCCTCAGGAACTGGTGTCTCCAAGACATACAGCTTCTTATCGTGCTTGAGGACAATCCTCAGATTACGGTGCCAATCCAGGAAATTTGTCCCAGACAATTTTTCCTTATCTAGGATGGATCGCAAAATATTGTTCGATGTGTTTGTTGTCATGGTAATCTACAAGAGAAATATGAAAATATAAGTATCATTAAAACAACATATTTAATTAGGCCTTTAATCAAATATGCTCCCACTATTTTATTCAAAACAAATGACCCTCATCATTTGATTCGGAAAATCCCGTTGGAAGACTTTCTAGTGGGTCGAGATCCATGTTTCACTTTGTTTTAAGTCAGCGTTAGGCTGATTACACAAAACTAAGTTATTTAGGTAGGAACTCCTTCCAATTGTATCTCATACAACTCTCGAATATTTTCAATTGGGTGAATAACTCCTTATTCTGATCCATCACATGAATCATTCCCAATTCTTGCTTCTAAACATATATAATCTTATTATAATTTGTTTAGTTAAGTTTGACCCATTATTTTAGCAATTGGATATTACAATTATCCCATCACACCTTACTAATATAGAACATGCACCTCGCGTAGGCGAAACCTAAAATGCTCGATACTAGTCTTGATGAGTGCTAAAAATTGGAAAGCATAAACTTAATATTTAATTTTGAGGGAATTTGTTATTAGTTTGATCTCACCGGCTTCACATGCAAAACGTCTCTCACATGCATCAACATACATATAAAAAAAGATACAATTATGGCCCCTAACGCAATTGTTCTCTCAAGCCAATGAGAGAACCTAAGCTAACCTAATAACGATCTAAGCTTCTCCAAGCATGATCTCCAAGGTTATCCTCCTTTAATATTGAATGCTTCCCTTTTTTTTCATAACATAATATTACATTACATATAAGAAAACTCGTTTTACATACGAGGGAGTGAGATGAGAAAAGAAGTTACATAAAGAGATTGAGAGAGAGGCACGACACGCAGGCCGTATTCAAAAATCCCAAAACAATAATAAAGGAAAAACTAAGGCCATAACTGATCACCACAAATAAATAATAATAAACACACTTTTATTATTAGTTTAAAATTCCGATAATTAAATAAACTAAATTAAATTTCGACTGATTGATCACACTTTGCAGACTTAGCCGGGGGTTCCGCTGCCCGGTCAGCGGACGGGGGTCAAGGGGGCAGCGCCCCCTTGCGGGGTTGTTAGGGGCAGCGCCCCAGCGAAAATTTTTTATGAACACTTCATTGTATTTCACGTCGTTTCCTGCACAACTTTTGTGCATTTACAACCCCAACCGGAAAAGTCTGCGGCAATACAACACTTGTACTGCCATTAATCCTAATGCAACAATTTCATGTCGTCAAACACAACTCGATTGATAACTCAATATGATAGATCAACATGTCATTGCTTCACCATACTAACGTCGGATTCCGAAGCGAATGAAAATGATGATCTTTCAAAAAGAATTACAATCCTTATGTAATTGAATGGATGAAATCAAAACAGTATATCCCATATACCATCTTTGCATCAGAATTTCTTATATCTTATATAAAAGTGATCGATCTAATTGTGTAACCTATGGATGATCAATGTATCGCACAACTTCACCATACTAATGTCGGTTTCTGAAGCATAATCAACATCAATCATCCAAATCGTACACAACAGATGCCAAATTTAATTAATCGTTTATTGTTAAATTCATTCTGTGTTTTAATCGAATCAAATACAGAAAAGACGGAAATTTAACAGCTATCAGATCCATGGTTTCGTAAGTGGCTCTGATACCACTGAAGGAAAATTGCGATCTAAACGCAGCGGAAAACAAAAATTTCCTTTAGTGATCCTTACGAATGAGCATGGTCAGTGATAGAATCGTTACCTCTTTGTGGCGATTCAGATCTTTGATGCAGCGATCACAAGCGTTGATGAAGTGCAACACCTCTACTCAGTCCACACGAACAGCTTCCGGTCACAGTGCTAGCTGCTTACGAACGGAATTATTTGAGTGAGAAAAGAGAATCAAAAACGAAAATGCATCAAGTGAAAGCTTCATCACAAGGGTTCCTTTTATAGACTCTCTTGTGGGCTGCGGGCTAAAACCCAATTCACATGATCCATAATAATATTATATATTATTATAATAACTATTATTATAATAAATATATTTATTTTATTATTATTTTATAACCATTATAAAATAACAATAATTATTATTATATTATCCGAATTTCTATTTTTCACTTAAGTGCACCGTACCTTACGGTGTTCCTTTTTGATTTCTCTATCTCTCATCAAACTGTCCTTATGTGTGTGACCCTGTAGGATTTCGTAACGTTGGTAATTATATTAAATCATATATTTAACATAATAAACAGTAAGCGGTATCTAGCAACACATCACTGCTACCCAAGTTACGAAAATGTCATGTGATCTGACAAAACCTTTTTCGTGATAATATATGTTTGTACAATTACCCTTTTGCCCCTATGTCTATATTGAACACAAGGCATACACTGTGTCATCCTTGTCCAGTTCAATATTGGGCCCTTAGACATTTCTCCTGTTATGCAGGATTGGCAAATTCCATCTAGGACACTCATGTCCCTCAGCATGCTTCGTGGAGTGCCCATCAACTGTCTTTATGATCATCCAGTTACGGATAATGTTTGATCAGCAATAAAGCACCCGACTCTACATCTAGGGTCCATAGTGGTTTCAGGTCGAAGGGTGGTAATACACCATTATCACCATGAGAATAACTTATGACACTTTGCATAACATACTATGTAGTATTCTCATAGCGGGTCAATCCGGTATAAATATTACTCCTAATATTTATACCTATGTCAAGACTTGATAACTCTTTATCCATGATCCATGAGATGTGATCATCAGTCTATCTTCATAATAGTCTCAATGCTTTTAATGTTATCCCACTTTGCAATAAAGCTTGACTACGGATATTTTAAGAATAATGTCTTTATGTTTAATGGGATCTCATGATTAAGTCACACTTAACATTTCATTAAACAGACTAACTATTCTAGGGACTTTATTATTCTGAAAGACAAACATAATAAAGAAATACCTTTTATTATTAAACGAATAATCCGATACAAGTACCAAAAAGTATTGGCCTCTAGGGCTTACACCAACAACGGCATCCTATGCGTTCATCAGCGTCACAGACTTTCAAAACTGATGATACGATTCCCAAAAGGAGTGGCATCATCAAGTCCTGAAGAGGCCTCACTTAGCTGAATCACAAATGATCGGTCCCCAGAGTCGACAATCCACCAAACCAGCAACCGTCTCAACCCAAAGGGTTGAAAGTGAAGCCAACCGGATGAACCTCGTCTGAGCGTGGATTTCATGAGACACTAGTGCCTGCAAAGCAAGCACGCGCCCACTAATTTCCACTCTAAGTCTATGGTGCACTCAAGCCTGGGTCTGGCTTCTCACTCAATCAGAACTCCCATCCCACAACAGCACAAATAATCATATTTTACTGAATATAAAATGCGGGAAATAAAGTGCGAGAAGTAAAAACGCGATAAATAAACGCAACCCAACAAGCAAACACACAAACGATAGGATTGACTCTCTTAAGGGACGTTGGATCCCAAAATTGACTCACTTTCGGGACGTTGGATCCCTAGGAAACTATCAATTCCCCAGCAGAGTCGCCAGCTGTCGCTTGCGCGAAAATAAGGTGCCGGCACAACAGAAGAGTCGCCACCTTTCGTTATTTATCCCTCAGAGCGGGAAATGAAACGATCGGAAAAACCTGACGAAAAAGGGTAAGACAAGGTCATCGCGACCATAGTCTGGGTTCGGGAGTCGGTTACGCAAGGGGAAGGTATTAGCACCCCTCACGTCCGTCGTACTCGACGGGATCCTCGCTTGTTTGTTTACTTGGACGGGTTGGTTTTAATCTATCTACCTATCAAGGCTGGCTGAAAAAAGAAAAGAAAAATGACTCGGCAAAGCGTCGCACTTTATGCCTACGTATTCCCGTCTGGAACGAGAAATCAGAGTCAACGTAGTTCGACTAACTACGGGGGAAGATGGGGAAGGTTGCTCGCTAGGACGTCGCATCCTATGCCTACGTACTTTCATCTGGTATGAAAGATCAGAGCAAACGTAGTTCGGGAAACTACATCTTATTTCCTGGAAGAAGTGTTTTTTATTGTGTTTGCGATTTCAACCGCACTAGAGACTATGACCTGAGAGTGAATGCGTCGCATGTCACCCAAAGGGTACCATACTAAACATCCAGACTGTGGAAAAGAAACTCTCCCCCAATCCTTTCTCAGATAGCTTAAGGCTCGTAACGTACGAAAGAAATCATTCATGATCACTGTATTTTAAACTGTTTTGAGATGAGAAGAGAACAGGCCCAACTAGGAGGGAGACTATCAAGTCCTACTGTTGTCATGCCATGGATTCATCCTATGGTCGAGGTTTGAACAGTGAACTCCTAGATGTTGTCATGCATAGGTTTCAACCTAAAAGTCTATCATCACATCCTCATCAGAGGAAATGAGAGTCCTAAGGGATCATGTCAATGATACACCAAAACAGACAAAAGCATCAGCTTTAACAGTAAAATGCATGCAATGCAAGTGAGGGAGGAAATGTGTGCGGGGCTTCAGCCTCCACAAGCTCGTCTCGACCTCAAGCCAGTCATGAAATAACAGTAATCATACTGAAAATAAACAACATGCTATCAAGCAATGACAGTAAACTGTAATCATACAGACAAAAGAAATGAAATGCTATCAAGCAAAATAAACACATGGGCAAGGGAGCTGGGCTCTACCGAATACCCGCAAGCAAAGCCACGCAATAACAATACAATCAGATGCACTCATGCTCTTAGACTGAACTTATTCTAAATGTGCTTAATCTAATGCAGCAGACAAGTCAGACAAAACACACAATACATCAAAGAAAACAGAAGAAAGCCTCAGCTCCTTCAGCAGCAACCCAGTCTTCAGACTTCAGAGATCACTTGCTTTCCAGGTATCAACCCTACAACATGAGTATCAACTCATCTTCTCCCTTGAGCTTCAGCTCCTTTGATCAGCCTTCAGGCTTCACTATCTTCAGGGATCTTCAGGCATCAACTTGATCTTCACAGAGTCTTCAGACTTCAATAATCTTCAAGGAATCATCCTCTTCAAGGCCTCAGCTTCTATCTTCAATGGCTCCAATG
>OZ012735.1:522118180-522142588 GCA_963859935.3 Lathyrus sativus | reverse complement strand
TTGTCACTATCTTTACAGTAAAATTTGTGAGTTTTTTTTAACTTGTACCTATTTTTATGGTCTTTATAGTGAAATTGGTTAGTTTTATTACTTTTAGCTTTTGCTATGGTCTTTATAGTGAAATTCGTTAGTTTCTTAACTTGGAGCTTTTGATATGCCTTTTTGAGTAAATTTTGTGAGTTTCTTAACTTGGAATTTTTGTTAATGTATTTAAAGGGAAATTGATCATTTTTTAGCTTGAAACTTTTGTTTTGATTTTTTTTTACTGAAATTGGTGAATTTCTTAACTTGGAACTTTTGTTATGGTCTTTATGGTGAAATTGGTGAGATTTTTAATTTGGAACTTTTGTTTTTCTTGTTATTGTTTAATTTGTGAGTTTTACAACTTGGAACTTTTGTTTTTGTTTTTAGAGTGAAATTTGTGAGTCTTTTCACTTTGTACTTTCGATATGGTCATTATAGTGAAATTGGTGAGTTTTTTAAATTTTAGCTTTTTTTATGGTTTTATTTTGAAATTGATGAGTTTTTTAACTTGGAACTTTTGTTATCGTTTATAAAGGGAAATTAGTGTGTTTTTTTAATTTGAACTTTTGTTTTTGTTTTTATAGTGAAATGCGTGAGTTTTTTAACTTGAAACTTTTGTTATGGTTTTTATAGTGAAATTGTTGATTTTTTAAACATGAAACTATTGTCATGATATTTACATTGAAATTTGTGAGTTTTATATGTTGTAACTTTTTTTATGGTCTTTATAGTGAAATGCGATTGTTTTTTTGACTTTAAGATTTTGTTAAGGCTTTATAGCGAAATTCGCGAGCTTTTTAATTTGAAACTTTTGATATGCTTTTTCGAGTAAAATTTGTGAGTTTTTTAACTTGGAACTGTTGTTTTTGTATTTAAAGGGAAATTGGTGATTTTTTAGCTTGAAACTTTTGTTTTGAATTTTTTTGTGAAATTGGTGATTTTCTTAACTTGGAAGTTTTGTTATGGTCTTTATAGTGAAATTAGTGAGTTTTTTAATTTGGAACTCTTGCTTTTCGTTTTATAATTAAATTTGTACGTTTTTTTTTTAACTTTGAGCATTTGTTATGGTTTTAGAGTGAAATATGTGAGATTTTTCGCTTTGAACTTTTGATATGGTCATTATAGTGAAACTGGTGAGTTTTTTTTTTTTTACTCTTTATCTCTTGTAATGGTTTTATAGTGAAATTTATGAGTTTTTTAAATTGGAACTTTCGTTATTGTTTTTAAAGAAAAATTCGTGAGTTTTTTAAATTTGAACTTCTGTTTTTGTTTTTATACTGAAATTGGTGAGTTTTTTTGTCTATGAACTTCTGTTTTTCTATTTATAGTTAAATTTGTGAGTTTATCATCTTGGAACCTTTTATGGTTTTTAGAGTGAATTTGGTGAGTCTTTATCACTTTGAACCTTTGATATGGTCTATATAGTAAAAATTGGATATTTTTTCACTTGAACTTTTGTTATTGTGTTTAAACGGAAATTGGTGATTTTTTAACTTGAAACTTTTGTTTTTGTTTTATTAGTGAAATTGGTGAGTTTTTTAACTTGAAACTTTTTTTATGGTTTTTATAGTTATATTGTTGAGTTTTTTAACTTGAAACTTTGGTCATGGCCTTTATAGTGAAATTGGTGATTTTGTTTAACTAGGAACTTTCTTTATGGTCTTCATAGAAACTTGGTGAGTTTTTTCACTTTAAACTTTTTTTTGTAGTCTTTATAGTGAAATTGATGTGTTTTTTAACTTGGAAATTTTGATTTTCTTTTTATAATAAAATTTGTGAGTTTTTAAACTTGGAACTTTAGTTATGGTTTTTAGAGTGAAATTGGTGTGTTTTTTTCTTTTTGAACTTTTGATATGTTCATTATGGTGAAATTGTTGTATAGTGAAATTTATGAGTTTTTAAACTTGCAACTTTTGTTATTTGTTTTTAAATGGAAATTGTTGAGATTTTTAACTTTGAACTTCTATTTTTCATTTTATATCGAAATGCGTGAGTTTTATAAATTCGAACTTTTGTAATGGTTTTTTATTGTGAAACTGTTGACTTTTTTTAACATGAAACTATTGTCACTATCTTTACAGTAAAATTTGTGAGTTTTTTTTTAACTTGTACCTATTTTTATGGTCTTTATAGTGAAATTGGTTAGTTTTATTACTTTTAGCTTTTGCTATGGTCTTTATAGTGAAATTCGTTAGTTTCTTAACTTGGAGCTTTTGATATGCCTTTTTGAGTAAATTTTGTGAGTTTCTTAACTTGGAATTTTTGTTAATGTATTTAAAGGGAAATTGATCATTTTTTAGCTTGAAACTTTTGGTTTGATTTTTTTTTACTGAAATTGGTGAATTTCTTAACTTGGAACTTTTGTTATGGTCTTTATGGTGAAATTGGTGAGATTTTTAATTTGGAACTTTTGTTTTTCTTGTTATTGTTTAATTTGTGAGTTTTACAACTTGGAACTTTTGTTTTTGTTTTTAGAGTGAAATTTGTGAGTCTTTTCACTTTGTACTTTCGATATGGTCATTATAGTGAAATTGGTGAGTTTTTTAAATTTTATCTTTTTTTATGGTTTTATTTTGAAATTGATGAGTTTTTTAACTTGGAACTTTTGTTATCGTTTATAAAGGGAAATTAGTGTGTTTTTTTAATTTGAACTTTTGTTTTTGTTTTTATAGTGAAATGCGTGAGTTTTTTAACTTGAAACTTTTGTTATGGTTTTTATAGTGAAATTGTTGATTTTTTAAACATGAAACTATTGTCATGATATTTACATTGAAATTTGTGAGTTTTATATGTTGTAACTTTTTTTTATGGTCTTTATAGTGAAATGCGATTGTTTTTTTGACTTTAAGATTTTGTTAAGGCTTTATAGTGAAATTCGCGAGCTTTTTAATTTGAAACTTTTGATATGCTTTTTCGAGTAAAATTTGTGAGTTTTTTAACTTGGAACTGTTGTTTTTGTATTTAAAGGGAAATTGGTGATTTTTTAGCTTGAAACTTTTGTTTTGAATTTTTTTGTGAAATTGGTGATTTTCTTAACTTGGAAGTTTTGTTATGGTCTTTATAGTGAAATTAGTGATTTTTTTAATTTGGAACTCTTGCTTTTCGTTTTATAATTAAATTTGTACGTTTTTTTTTTAACTTTGAGCATTTGTTATGGTTTTAGAGTGAAATATGTGAGATTTTTCGCTTTGAACTTTTGATATGGTCATTATAGTGAAACTGGTGAGTTTTTTTTTTTTTACTCTTTATCTCTTGTAATGGTTTTATAGTGAAATTTATGAGTTTTTTAAATTGGAACTTTCGTTATTGTTTTTAAAGAAAAATTCGTGAGTTTTTTAAATTTGAACTTCTGTTTTTGTTTTTATACTGAAATTGGTGAGTTTTTTTGTCTATGAACTTCTGTTTTTCTATTTATAGTTAAATTTGTGAGTTTATCTTCTTGGAACCTTTTATGGTTTTTAGAGTGAATTTGGTGAGTCTTTATCACTTTGAACCTTTGATATGGTCTATATAGTAAAAATTGGATATTTTTTCACTTGAACTTTTGTTATTGTGTTTAAACGGAAATTGGTGATTTTTTAACTTGAAACTTTTGTTTTTGTTTTATTAGTGAAATTGGTGAGTTTTTTAACTTGAAACTTTTTTTATGGTTTTTATAGTTATATTGTTGAGTTTTTTAACTTGAAACTTTGGTCATGGTCTTTATAGTGAAATTGGTGATTTTGTTTAACTAGGAACTTTCTTTATGGTCTTCATAGAAACTTGGTGAGTTTTTTCACTTTAAACTTTTTTTTGTAGTCTTTATAGTGAAATTGATGTGTTTTTTAACTTGGAAATTTTGATTTTCTTTTTATAATAAAATTTGTGAGTTTTTAAACTTGGAACTTTAGTTATGGTTTTTAGAGTGAAATTGGTGTGTTTTTTCTTTTTGAACTTTTGATATGTTCATTATGGTGAAATTGTTGTATAGTGAAATTTATGAGTTTTTTAACTTGCAACTTTCGTTATTTGTTTTTAAATGGAAATTGTTGAGATTTTTAACTTTGAACTTCTATTTTTCATTTTATATCGAAATGCGTGAGTTTTATAAATTCGAACTTTTGTAATGGTTTTTTATTGTGAAACTGTTGACTTTTTTTAACATGAAACTATTGTCACTATCTTTACAGTAAAATTTGAGTTTTTTTTAACTTGTACCTATTTTTATGGTCTTTATAGTGAAATTGGTTAGTTTTATTACTTTTAGCTTTTGCTATGGTCTTTATAGTGAAATTCGTTAGTTTCTTAACTTGGAGCTTTTGATATGCCTTTTTGAGTAAATTTTGTGAGTTTCTAAACTTGGAATTTTTGTTAATGTATTTAAAGGGAAATTGATCATTTTTTAGCTTGAAACTTTTGTTTTGATTTTTTTTTACTGAAATTGGTGAATTTCTTAACTTGGAACTTTTGTTATGGTCTTTATGGTGAAATTGGTGAGATTTTTAATTTGGAACTTTTGTTTTTCTTGTTATTGTTTAATTTGTGAGTTTTACAACTTGGAACTTTTGTTTTTGTTTTTAGAGTGAAATTTGTGAGTCTTTTCACTTTGTACTTTCGATATGGTCATTATAGTGAAATTGGTGAGTTTTTTAAATTTTAGCTTTTTTTATGGTTTTATTTTGAAATTGATGAGTTTTTTAACTTGGAACTTTTGTTATCGTTTATAAAGGGAAATTAGTGTGTTTTTTTAATTTGAACTTTTGTTTTTGTTTTTATAGTGAAATGCGTGAGTTTTTTAACTTGAAACTTTTGTTATGGTTTTTATAGTGAAATTGTTGATTTTTTAAACATGAAACTATTGTCATGATATTTACATTGAAATTTGTGAGTTTTATATGTTGTAACTTTTTTTATGGTCATTATAGTGAAATGCGATTGTTTTTTTGACTTTAAGATTTTGTTAAGGCTTTATAGTGAAATTCGCGAGCTTTTTAATTTGAAACTTTTGATATGCTTTTTCGAGTAAAATTTGTGAGTTTTTTAACTTGGAACTGTTGTTTTTGTATTTAAAGGGAAATTGGTGATTTTTTAGCTTGAAACTTTTGTTTTGAATTTTTTTGTGAAATTGGTGATTTTCTTAACTTGGAAGTTTTGTTATGGTCTTTATAGTGAAATTAGTGAGTTTTTTAATTTGGAACTCTTGCTTTTCGTTTTATAATTAAATTTGTACGTTTTTTTTTAACTTTGAACATTTGTTATGGTTTTAGAGTGAAATATGTTAGATTTTTCGCTTTGAACTTTTGATATGGTCATTATAGTGAAACTGGTGAGTTTTTTTTTTTTTACTCTTTATCTCTTGTAATGGTTTTATAGTGAAATTTATGAGTTTTTTAAATTGGAACTTTCGTTATTGTTTTTAAAGAAAAATTCGTGAGTTTTTTAAATTTGAACTTCTGTTTTTGTTTTTATACTGAAATTGGTGAGTTTTTTTGTCTATGAACTTCTATTTTTCTATTTATAGTTAAATTTGTGAGTTTATCATCTTGGAACCTTTTATGGTTTTTAGAGTGAATTTGGTGAGTCTTTATCACTTTGAACCTTTGATATGGTCTATATAGTAAAAATTGGATATTTTTTCACTTGAACTTTTGTTATTGTGTTTAAACGGAAATTGGTGATTTTTTAACTTGAAACTTTTGTTTTTGTTTTATTAGTGAAATTGGTGAGTTTTTTAACTTGAAACTTTTTTTATGGTTTTTATAGTTATATTGTTGAGTTTTTTAACTTGAAACTTTGGTCATGGCCTTTATAGTGAAATTGGTGATTTTGTTTAACTAGGAACTTTCTTTATGGTCTTCATAGAAACTTGGTGAGTTTTTTCACTTTAAACTTTTTTTTGTAGTCTTTATAGTGAAATTGATGTGTTTTTTAACTTGGAAATTTTGATTTTCTTTTTATAATAAAATTTGTGAGTTTTTAAACTTGGAACTTTAGTTATGGTTTTTAGAGTGAAATTGGTGTGTTTTTTCTTTTTGAACTTTTGATATGTTCATTATGGTGAAATTGTTGTATAGTGAAATTTATGAGTTTTTTAACTTGCAACTTTTGTTATTTGTTTTTAAATGGAAATTGTTGAGATTTTTAACTTTGAACTTCTATTTTTCATTTTATATCGAAATGCGTGAGTTTTATAAATTCGAACTTTTGTAATGGTTTTTTATTGTGAAACTGTTGACTTTTTTTAACATGAAACTATTGTCACTATCTTTACAGTAAAATTTGAGTTTTTTTTAACTTGTACCTATTTTTATGGTCTTTATAGTGAAATTGGTTAGTTTTATTACTTTTAGCTTTTGCTATGGTCTTTATAGTGAAATTCGTTAGTTTCTTAACTTGGAGCTTTTGATATGCCTTTTTGAGTAAATTTTGTGAGTTTCTAAACTTGGAATTTTTGTTAATGTATTTAAAGGGAAATTGATCATTTTTTAGCTTGAAACTTTTGTTTTGATTTTTTTTTACTGAAATTGGTGAATTTCTTAACTTGGAACTTTTGTTATGGTCTTTATGGTGAAATTGGTGAGATTTTTAATTTGGAACTTTTGTTTTTCTTGTTATTGTTTAATTTGTGAGTTTTACAACTTGGAACTTTTGTTTTTGTTTTTAGAGTGAAATTTGTGAGTCTTTTCACTTTGTACTTTCGATATGGTCATTATAGTGAAATTGGTGAGTTTTTTAAATTTTAGCTTTTTTTATGGTTTTATTTTGAAATTGATGAGTTTTTTAACTTGGAACTTTTGTTATCGTTTATAAAGGGAAATTAGTGTGTTTTTTTAATTTGAACTTTTGTTTTTGTTTTTATAGTGAAATGCGTGAGTTTTTTAACTTGAAACTTTTGTTATGGTTTTTATAGTGAAATTGTTGATTTTTTAAACATGAAACTATTGTCATGATATTTACACTGAAATTTGTGAGTTTTATATGTTGTAACTTTTTTTATGGTCATTATAGTGAAATGCGATTGTTTTTTTGACTTTAAGATTTTGTTAAGGCTTTATAGTGAAATTCGCGAGCTTTTTAATTTGAAACTTTTGATATGCTTTTTCGAGTAAAATTTGTGAGTTTTTTAACTTGGAACTGTTGTTTTTGTATTTAAAGGGAAATTGGTGATTTTTTAGCTTGAAACTTTTGTTTTGAATTTTTTTGTGAAATTGGTGATTTTCTTAACTTGGAAGTTTTGTTATGGTCTTTATAGTGAAATTAGTGAGTTTTTTAATTTGGAACTCTTGCTTTTCGTTTTATAATTAAATTTGTACGTTTTTTTTTTAACTTTGAACATTTGTTATGGTTTTAGAGTGAAATATGTTAGATTTTTCGCTTTGAACTTTTGATATGGTCATTATAGTGAAACTGGTGAGTTTTTTTTTTTTTTTACTCTTTATCTCTTGTAATGGTTTTATAGTGAAATTTATGAGTTTTTTAAATTGGAACTTTCGTTATTGTTTTTAAAGAAAAATTCGTGAGTTTTTTAAATTTGAACTTCTGTTTTTGTTTTTATACTGAAATTGGTGAGTTTTTTTGTCTATGAACTTCTATTTTTCTATTTATAGTTAAATTTGTGAGTTTATCATCTTGGAACCTTTTATGGTTTTTAGAGTGAATTTGGTGAGTCTTTATCACTTTGAACCTTTGATATGGTCTATATAGTAAAAATTGGATATTTTTTCACTTGAACTTTTGTTATTGTGTTTAAACGGAAATTGGTGATTTTTTAACTTGAAACTTTTGTTTTTGTTTTATTAGTGAAATTGGTGAGTTTTTTAACTTGAAACTTTTTTTATGGTTTTTATAGTTATATTGTTGAGTTTTTTAACTTGAAACTTTGGTCATGGCCTTTATAGTGAAATTGGTGATTTTGTTTAACTAGGAACTTTCTTTATGGTCTTCATAGAAACTTGGTGAGTTTTTTCACTTTAAACTTTTTTTTGTAGTCTTTATAGTGAAATTGATGTGTTTTTTAACTTGGAAATTTTGATTTTCTTTTTATAATAAAATTTGTGAGTTTTTAAACTTGGAACTTTAGTTATGGTTTTTAGAGTGAAATTGGTGTGTTTTTTCTTTTTGAACTTTTGATATGTTCATTATGGTGAAATTGTTGTATAGTGAAATTTATGAGTTTTTTAACTTGCAACTTTTGTTATTTGTTTTTAAATGGAAATTGTTGAGATTTTTAAGTTTGAACTTCTATTTTTCATTTTATATCGAAATGCGTGAGTTTTATAAATTCGAACTTTTGTAATGGTTTTTTATTGTGAAACTGTTGACTTTTTTTAACATGAAACTATTGTCACTATCTTTACAGTAAAATTTGTGAGTTTTTTTTAACTTGTACCTATTTTTATGGTCTTTATAGTGAAATTGGTTAGTTTTATTACTTTTAGCTTTTGCTATGGTCTTTATAGTGAAATTCGTTAGTTTCTTAACTTGGAGCTTTTGATATGCCTTTTTGAGTAAATTTTGTGAGTTTCTTAACTTGGAATTTTTGTTAATGTATTTAAAGGGAAATTGATCATTTTTTAGCTTGAAACTTTTGTTTTGATTTTTTTTTTTACTGAAATTGGTGAATTTCTTAACTTGGAACTTTTGTTATGGTCTTTATGGTGAAATTGGTGAGATTTTTAATTTGGAACTTTTGTTTTTCTTGTTATTGTTTAATTTGTGAGTTTTACAACTTGGAACTTTTGTTTTTGTTTTTAGAGTGAAATTTGTGAGTCTTTTCACTTTGTACTTTCGATATGGTCATTATAGTGAAATTGGTGAGTTTTTTAAATTTTAGCTTTTTTTATGGTTTTATTTTGAAATTGATGAGTTTTTTAACTTGGAACTTTTGTTATCGTTTATAAAGGGAAATTAGTGTGTTTTTTTAATTTGAACTTTTGTTTTTGTTTTTATAGTGAAATGCGTGAGTTTTTTAACTTGAAACTTTTGTTATGGTTTTTATAGTGAAATTGTTGATTTTTTAAACATGAAACTATTGTCATGATATTTACATTGAAATTTGTGAGTTTTATATGTTGTAACTTTTTTTATGGTCTTTATAGTGAAATGCGATTGTTTTTTTGACTTTAAGATTTTGTTAAGGCTTTATAGTGAAATTCGCGAGCTTTTTAATTTGAAACTTTTGATATGCTTTTTCGAGTAAAATTTGTGAGTTTTTTAACTTGGAACTGTTGTTTTTGTATTTAAAGGGAAATTGGTGATTTTTTAGCTTGAAACTTTTGTTTTGAATTTTTTTGTGAAATTGGTGATTTTCTTAACTTGGAAGTTTTGTTATGGTCTTTATAGTGAAATTAGTGAGTTTTTTAATTTGGAACTCTTGCTTTTCGTTTTATAATTAAATTTGTACGTTTTTTTTTTAACTTTGAACATTTGTTATGGTTTTAGAGTGAAATATGTGAGATTTTTCGCTTTGAATTTTTGATATGGTCATTATAGTGAAACTGGTGAGTTTTTTTTTTTTACTCTTTATCTCTTGTAATGGTTTTATAGTGAAATTTATGAGTTTTTTAAATTGGAACTTTCGTTATTGTTTTTAAAGAAAAATTCGTGAGTTTTTTAAATTTGAACTTCTGTTTTTGTTTTTATACTGAAATTGGTGAGTTTTTTTGTCTATGAACTTCTGTTTTTCTATTTATAGTTAAATTTGTGAGTTTATCATCTTGGAACCTTTTATGGTTTTTAGAGTGAATTTGGTGAGTCTTTATCACTTTGAACCTTTGATATGGTCTATATAGTAAAAATTGGATATTTTTTCACTTGAACTTTTGTTATTGTGTTTAAACGGAAATTGGTGATTTTTTAACTTGAAACTTTTGTTTTTGTTTTATTAGTGAAATTGGTGAGTTTTTTAACTTGAAACTTTTTTTATGGTTTTTATAGTTATATTGTTGAGTTTTTTAACTTGAAACTTTGGTCATGGTCTTTATAGTGAAATTGGTGATTTTGTTTAACTAGGAACTTTCTTTATGGTCTTCATAGAAACTTGGTGAGTTTTTTCACTTTAAACTTTTTTTTGTAGTCTTTATAGTGAAATTGATGTGTTTTTTAACTTGGAAATTTTGATTTTCTTTTTATAATAAAATTTGTGAGTTTTTAAACTTGGAACTTTAGTTATGGTTTTTAGAGTGAAATTGGTGTGTTTTTTCTTTTTGAACTTTTGATATGTTCATTATGGTGAAATTGTTGTATAGTGAAATTTATGAGTTTTTAACTTGCAACTTTTGTTATTTGTTTTTAAATGGAAATTGTTGAGATTTTTAACTTTGAACATCTATTTTTCATTTTATATCGAAATGCGTGAGTTTTATAAATTCGAACTTTTGTAATGGTTTTTTATTGTGAAACTGTTGACCTTTTTTAACATGAAACTATTGTCACTATCTTTACAGTAAAATTTGTGAGTTTTTTTTTAACTTGTACCTATTTTTATGGTCTTTATAGTGAAATTGGTTAGTTTTATTACTTTTAGCTTTTGCTATGGTCTTTATAGTGAAATTTGTTAGTTTCTTAACTTGGAGCTTTTGATATGCCTTTTTGAGTAAATTTTGTGAGTTTCTTAACTTGGAATTTTTGTTAATGTATTTAAAGGGAAATTGATCATTTTTTAGCTTGAAACTTTTGTTTTGATTTTTTTTTACTGAAATTGGTGAATTTCTTAACTTGGAACTTTTGTTATGGTCTTTATGGTGAAATTGGTGAGATTTTTAATTTGGAACTTTTGTTTTTCTTGTTATTGTTTAATTTATGAGTTTTACAACTTGGAACTTTTGTTTTTGTTTTTAGAGTGAAATTTGTGAGTCTTTTCACTTTGTACTTTCGATATGTTCATTATAGTGAAATTGGTGAGTTTTTTAAATTTTAGCTTTTTTTATGGTTTTATTTTGAAATTGATGAGTTTTTTAACTTGGAACTTTTGTTATCGTTTATAAAGGGAAATTAGTGTGTTTTTTTAATTTGAACTTTTGTTTTTGTTTTTATAGTGAAATGCGTGAGTTTTTTAACTTGAAACTTTTGTTATGGTTTTTATAGTGAAATTGTTGATTTTTTAAACATGAAACTATTGTCATGATATTTACATTGAAATTTGTGAGTTTTATATGTTGTAACTTTTTTTATGGTCTTTATAGTGAAATGCGATTGTTTTTTTGACTTTAAGATTTTGTTAAGGCTTTATAGTGAAATTCGCGAGCTTTTTAATTTGAAACTTTTGATATGCTTTTTCGAGTAAAATTTGTGAGTTTTTTAACTTGGAACTGTTGTTTTTGTATTTAAAGGGAAATTGGTGATTTTTTAGCTTGAAACTTTTGTTTTGAATTTTTTTGTGAAATTGGTGATTTTCTTAACTTGGAAGTTTTGTTATGGTCTTTATAGTGAAATTAGTGAGTTTTTTAATTTGGAACTCTTGCTTTTCGTTTTATAATTAAATTTGTACGTTTTTTTTTTAACTTTGAACATTTGTTATGGTTTTAGAGTGAAATATGTGAGATTTTTCGCTTTGAATTTTTGATATGGTCATTATAGTGAAACTGGTGAGTTTTTTTTTTTTTTACTCTTTATCTCTTGTAATGGTTTTATAGTGAAATTTATGAGTTTTTTAAATTGGAACTTTCGTTATTGTTTTTAAAGAAAAATTCGTGAGTTTTTTAAATTTGAACTTCTGTTTTTGTTTTTATACTGAAATTGGTGAGTTTTTTTGTCTATGAACTTCTGTTTTTCTATTTATAGTTAAATTTGTGAGTTTATCATCTTGGAACCTTTTATGGTTTTTAGAGTGAATTTGGTGAGTCTTTATCACTTTGAACCTTTGATATGGTCTATATAGTAAAAATTGGATATTTTTTCACTTGAACTTTTGTTATTGTGTTTAAACGGAAATTGGTGATTTTTTAACTTGAAACTTTTGTTTTGGTTTTATTAGTGAAATTGGTGAGTTTTTTAACTTGAAACTTTTTTTATGGTTTTTATAGTTATATTGTTGAGTTTTTTAACTTGAAACTTTGGTCATGGCCTTTATAGTGAAATTGGTGATTTTGTTTAACTAGGAACTTTCTTTATGGTCTTCATAGAAACTTGGTGAGTTTTTTCACTTTAAACTTTTTTTTGTAGTCTTTATAGTGAAATTGATGTGTTTTTTAACTTGGAAATTTTGATTTTCTTTTTATAATAAAATTTGTGAGTTTTTAAACTTGGAACTTTAGTTATGGTTTTTAGAGTGAAATTGGTGTGTTTTTTCTTTTTGAACTTTTGATATGTTCATTATGGTGAAATTGTTGTATAGTGAAATTTATGAGTTTTTTAACTTGCAACTTTTGTTATTTGTTTTTAAATGGAAATTGTTGAGATTTTTAACTTTGAACTTCTATTTTTCATTTTATATCGAAATGCGTGAGTTTTATAAATTCGAACTTTTGTAATGGTTTTTTATTGTGAAACTGTTGACTTTTTTTAACATGAAACTATTGTCACTATCTTTACAGTAAAATTTGTGAGTTTTTTTTTAACTTGTACCTATTTTTATGGTCTTTATAGTGAAATTGGTTAGTTTTATTACTTTTAGCTTTTGCTATGGTCTTTATAGTGAAATTCGTTAGTTTCTTAACTTGGAGCTTTTGATATGCCTTTTTGAGTAAATTTTGTGAGCTTCTTAACTTGGAATTTTTGTTAATGTATTTAAAGGGAAATTGATCATTTTTTAGCTTGAAACTTTTGTTTTGATTTTTTTTTACTGAAATTGGTGAATTTCTTAACTTGGAACTTTTGTTATGGTCTTTATGGTGAAATTGGTGAGATTTTTAATTTGGAACTTTTGTTTTTCTTGTTATTGTTTAATTTGTGAGTTTTACAACTTGGAACTTTTGTTTTTGTTTTTAGAGTGAAATTTGTGAGTCTTTTCACTTTGTACTTTCGATATGGTCATTATAGTGAAATTGGTGAGTTTTTTAAATTTTAGCTTTTTTTATGGTTTTATTTTGAAATTGATGAGTTTTTTAACTTGGAACTTTTGTTATCGTTTATAAAGGGAAATTAGTGTGTTTTTTTAATTTGAACTTTTGTTTTTGTTTTTATAGTGAAATGCGTGAGTTTTTTTAACTTGAAACTTTTGTTATGGTTTTTATAGTGAAATTGTTGATTTTTTAAACATGAAACTATTGTCATGATATTTACATTGAAATTTGTGAGTTTTATATGTTGTAACTTTTTTTATGGTCTTTATAGTGAAATGCGATTGTTTTTTTGACTTTAAGATTTTGTTAAGGCTTTATAGTGAAATTCGCGAGCTTTTTAATTTGAAACTTTTGATATGCTTTTTCGAGTAAAATTTGTGAGTTTTTTAACTTGGAACTGTTGTTTTTGTATTTAAAGGGAAATTGGTGATTTTTTAGCTTGAAACTTTTGTTTTGAATTTTTTTGTGAAATTGGTGATTTTCTTAACTTGGAAGTTTTGTTATGGTCTTTATAGTGAAATTAGTGAGTTTTTTAATTTGGAACTCTTGCTTTTCGTTTTATAATTAAATTTGTACGTTTTTTTTTTTAACTTTGAACATTTGTTATGGTTTTAGAGTGAAATATGTGAGATTTTTCGCTTTGAATTTTTGATATGGTCATTATAGTGAAACTGGTGAATTTTTTTTTTTTACTCTTTATCTCTTGTAATGGTTTTATAGTGAAATTTATGAGTTTTTTAAATTGGAACTTTCGTTATTGTTTTTAAAGAAGAATTCGTGAGTTTTTTAAATTTGAACTTCTGTTTTTGTTTTTATACTGAAATTGGTGAGTTTTTTTGTCTATGAACTTCTGTTTTTCTATTTATAGTTAAATTTGTGAGTTTATCATCTTGGAACCTTTTATGGTTTTTAGAGTGAATTTGGTGAGTCTTTATCACTTTGAACCTTTGATATGGTCTATATAGTAAAAATTGGATATTTTTTCACTTGAACTTTTGTTATTGTGTTTAAACGGAAATTGGTGATTTTTTAACTTGAAACTTTTGTTTTGGTTTTATTAGTGAAATTGGTGAGTTTTTTAACTTGAAACTTTTTTTAGGGTTTTTATAGTTATATTGTTGAGTTTTTTAACTTGAAACTTTGGTCATGGCCTTTATAGTGAAATTGGTGATTTTGTTTAACTAGGAACTTTCTTTATGGTCTTCATAGAAACTTGGTGAGTTTTTTCACTTTAAACTTTTTTTTGTAGTCTTTATAGTGAAATTGATGTGTTTTTTAACTTGGAAATTTTGATTTTCTTTTTATAATAAAATTTGTGAGTTTTTAAACTTGGAACTTTAGTTATGGTTTTTAGAGTGAAATTGGTGTGTTTTTTCTTTTTGAACTTTTGATATGTTCATTATGGTGAAATTGTTGTATAGTGAAATTTATGAGTTTTTTAACTTGCAACTTTTGTTATTTGTTTTTAAATGGAAATTGTTGAGATTTTTAACTTTGAACTTCTATTTTTCATTTTATATCGAAATGCGTGAGTTTTATAAATTCGAACTTTTGTAATGGTTTTTTATTTCGAAACTGTTGACTTTTTTTAACATGAAACTATTGTCACTATCTTTACAGTAAAATTTGTGAGTTTTTTTTTTAACTTGTACCTATTTTTATGGTCTTTATAGTGAAATTGGTTAGTTTTATTACTTTTAGCTTTTGCTATGGTCTTTATAGTGAAATTCGTTAGTTTCTTAACTTGGAGCTTTTGATATGCCTTTTTGAGTAAATTTTGTGAGCTTCTTAACTTGGAATTTTTGTTAATGTATTTAAAGGGAAATTGATCATTTTTTAGCTTGAAACTTTTGTTTTGATTTTTTTTTACTGAAATTGGTGAATTTCTTAACTTGGAACTTTTGTTATGGTCTTTATGGTGAAATTGGTGAGATTTTTAATTTGGAACTTTTGTTTTTCTTGTTATTGTTTAATTTATGAGTTTTACAACTTGGAACTTTTGTTTTTGTTTTTAGAGTGAAATTTGTGAGTCTTTTCACTTTGTACTTTCGATATGGTCATTATAGTGAAATTGGTGAGTTTTTTAAATTTTAGCTTTTTTTATGGTTTTATTTTGAAATTGATGAGTTTTTTAACTTGGAACTTTTGTTATCGTTTATAAAGGGAAATTAGTGTGTTTTTTTAATTTGAACTTTTGTTTTTGTTTTTATAGTGAAATGCGTGAGTTGTTTTAACTTGAAACTTTTGTTATGGTTTTTATAGTGAAATTGTTGATTTTTTAAACATGAAACTATTGTCATGATATTTACATTGAAATTTGTGAGTTTTATATGTTGTAACTTTTTTTATGGTCTTTATAGTGAAATGCGATTGTTTTTTTGACTTTAAGATTTTGTTAAGGCTTTATAGTGAAATTCGCGAGCTTTTTAATTTGAAACTTTTGATATGCTTTTTCGAGTAAAATTTGTGAGTTTTTTAACTTGGAACTGTTGTTTTTGTATTTAAAGGGAAATTGGTGATTTTTTAGCTTGAAACTTTTGTTTTGAATTTTTTTGTGAAATTGGTGATTTTCTTAACTTGGAAGTTTTGTTATGGTCTTTATAGTGAAATTAGTGAGTTTTTTAATTTGGAACTCTTGCTTTTCGTTTTATAATTAAATTTGTACGTTTTTTTTTTTAACTTTGAACATTTGTTATGGTTTTAGAGTGAAATATGTGAGATTTTTCGCTTTGAATTTTTGATATGGTCATTATAGTGAAACTGGTGAGTTTTTTTTTTTTTACTCTTTATCTCTTGTAATGGTTTTATAGTGAAATTTATGAGTTTTTTAAATTGGAACTTTCGTTATTGTTTTTAAAGAAAAATTCGTGAGTTTTTTAAATTTGAACTTCTGTTTTTGTTTTTATACTGAAATTGGTGAGTTTTTTTGTCTATGAACTTCTGTTTTTCTATTTATAGTTAAATTTGTGAGTTTATCATCTTGGAACCTTTTATGGTTTTTAGAGTGAATTTGGTGAGTCTTTATCACTTTGAACCTTTGATATGGTCTATATAGTAAAAATTGGATATTTTTTCACTTGAACTTTTGTTATTGTGTTTAAACGGAAATTGGTGATTTTTTAACTTGAAACTTTTGTTTTGGTTTTATTAGTGAAATTGGTGAGTTTTTTAACTTGAAACTTTTTTTAGGGTTTTTATAGTTATATTGTTGAGTTTTTTAACTTGAAACTTTGGTCATGGCCTTTATAGTGAAATTGGTGATTTTGTTTAACTAGGAACTTTCTTTATGGTCTTCATAGAAACTTGGTGAGTTTTTTCACTTTAAACTTTTTTTTGTAGTCTTTATAGTGAAATTGATGTGTTTTTTAACTTGGAAATTTTGATTTTCTTTTTATAATAAAATTTGTGAGTTTTTAAACTTGGAACTTTAGTTATGGTTTTTAGAGTGAAATTGGTGTGTTTTTTCTTTTTGAACTTTTGATATGTTCATTATGGTGAAATTGTTGTATAGTGAAATTTATGAGTTTTTTAACTTGCAACTTTTGTTATTTGTTTTTAAATGGAAATTGTTGAGATTTTTAACTTTGAACTTCTATTTTTCATTTTATATCGAAATGCGTGAGTTTTATAAATTCGAACTTTTGTAATGGTTTTTTATTGTGAAACTGTTGACTTTTTTTAACATGAAACTATTGTCACTATCTTTACAGTAAAATTTGTGAGTTTTTTTTTAACTTGTACCTATTTTTATGGTCTTTATAGTGAAATTGGTTAGTTTTATTACTTTTAGCTTTTGCTATGGTCTTTATAGTGAAATTCGTTAGTTTCTTAACTTGGAGCTTTTGATATGCCTTTTTGAGTAAATTTTGTGAGTTTCTTAACTTGGAATTTTTGTTAATGTATTTAAAGGGAAATTGATCATTTTTTAGCTTGAAACTTTTGTTTTGATTTTTTTTTTACTGAAATTGGTGAATTTCTTAACTTGGAACTTATGTTATGGTCTTTATGGTGAAATTGGTGAGATTTTTAATTTGGAACTTTTGTTTTTCTTGTTATTGTTTAATTTGTGAGTTTTACAACTTGGAACTTTTGTTTTTGCTTTTAGAGTGAAATTTGTGAGTCTTTTCACTTTGTACTTTCGATATGGTTATTATAGTGAAATTGGTGAGTTTTTTAAATTTTAGCTTTTTTTATGGTTTTATTTTGAAATTGATGAGTTTTTTAACTTGGAACTTTTGTTATCGTTTATAAAGGGAAATTAGTGTGTTTTTTTAATTTGAACTTTTGTTTTTGTTTTTATAGTGAAATGCGTGAGTTTTTTTAACTTGAAACTTTTGTTATGGTTTTTATAGTGAAATTGTTGATTTTTTAAACATGAAACTATTGTCATGATATTTACATTGAAATTTGTGAGTTTTATATGTTGTAACTTTTTTTATGGTCTTTATAGTGAAATGCGATTGTTTTTTTGACTTTAAGATTTTGTTAAGGCTTTATAGTGAAATTCGCGAGCTTTTTAATTTGAAACTTTTGATATGCTTTTTCGAGTAAAATTTGTGAGTTTTTTAACTTGGAACTGTTGTTTTTGTATTTAAAGGGAAATTGGTGATTTTTTAGCTTGAAACTTTTGTTTTGAATTTTTTTGTGAAATTGGTGATTTTCTTAACTTGGAAGTTTTGTTATGGTCTTTATAGTGAAATTAGTGAGTTTTTTAATTTGGAACTCTTGCTTTTCGTTTTATAATTAAATTTGTACGTTTTTTTTTTAACTTTGAACATTTGTTATGGTTTTAGAGTGAAATATTTGAGATTTTTCGCTTTGAATTTTTGATATGGTCATTATAGTGAAACTGGTGAATTTTTTTTTTTACTCTTTATCTCTTGTAATGGTTTTATAGTGAAATTTATGAGTTTTTTAAATTGGAACTTTCGTTATTGTTTTTAAAGAAGAATTCGTGAGTTTTTTAAATTTGAACTTCTGTTTTTGTTTTTATACTGAAATTGGTGAGTTTTTTTGTCTATGAACTTCTGTTTTTCTATTTATAGTTAAATTTGTGAGTTTATCATCTTGGAACCTTTTATGGTTTTTAGAGTGAATTTGGTGAGTCTTTATCACTTTGAACCTTTGATATGGTCTATATAGTAAAAATTGGATATTTTTTCACTTGAACTTTTGTTATTGTGTTTAAACGGAAATTGGTGATTTTTTAACTTGAAACTTTTGTTTTGGTTTTATTAGTGAAATTGGTGAGTTTTTTAACTTGAAACTTTTTTTAGGGTTTTTATAGTTATATTGTTGAGTTTTTTAACTTGAAACTTTGGTCATGGCCTTTATAGTGAAATTGGTGATTTTGTTTAACTAGGAACTTTCTTTATGGTCTTCATAGAAACTTGGTGAGTTTTTTCACTTTAAACTTTTTTTTGTAGTCTTTATAGTGAAATTGATGTGTTTTTTAACTTGGAAATTTTGATTTTCTTTTTATAATAAAATTTGTGAGTTTTTAAACTTGGAACTTTAGTTATGGTTTTTAGAGTGAAATTGGTGTGTTTTTTCTTTTTGAACTTTTGATATGTTCATTATGGTGAAATTGTTGTATAGTGAAATTTATGAGTTTTTTAACTTGCAACTTTTGTTATTTGTTTTTAAATGGAAATTGTTGAGATTTTTAACTTTGAACTTCTATTTTTCATTTTATATCGAAATGCGTGAGTTTTATAAATTCGAACTTTTGTAATGGTTTTTTATTTCGAAACTGTTGACTTTTTTTAACATGAAACTATTGTCACTATCTTTACAGTAAAATTTGTGAGTTTTTTTTAACTTGTACCTATTTTTATGGTCTTTATAGTGAAATTGGTTAGTTTTATTACTTTTAGCTTTTGCTATGGTCTTTATAGTGAAATTCGTTAGTTTCTTAACTTGGAGCTTTTGATATGCCTTTGAGTAAATTTTGTGAGTTTCTTAACTTGGAATTTTTGTTAATGTATTTAAAGGGAAATTGATCATTTTTTAGCTTGAAACTTTTGTTTTGATTTTTTTTTACTGAAATTGGTGAATTTCTTAACTTGGAACTTTTGTTATGGTCTTTATGGTGAAATTGGTGAGATTTTTAATTTGGAACTTTTGTTTTTCTTGTTATTGTTTAATTTGTGAGTTTTACAACTTGGAACTTTTGTTTTTGTTTTTAGAGTGAAATTTGTGAGTCTTTTCACTTTGTACTTTCGATATGGTCATTATAGTGAAATTGGTGAGTTTTTTAAATTTTAGCTTTTTTTATGGTTTTATTTTGAAATTGATGAGTTTTTTAACTTGGAACTTTTGTTATCGTTTATAAAGGGAAATTAGTGTGTTTTTTTAATTTGAACTTTTGTTTTTGTTTTTATAGTGAAATGCGTGAGTTTTTTAACTTGAAACTTTTGTTATGGTTTTTATAGTGAAATTGTTGATTTTTTAAACATGAAACTATTGTCATGATATTTACATTGAAATTTGTGAGTTTTATATGTTGTAACTTTTTTTATGGTCTTTATAGTGAAATGCGATTGTTTTTTTGACTTTAAGATTTTGTTAAGGCTTTATAGTGAAATTCGCGAGCTTTTTAATTTGAAACTTTTGATATGCTTTTTCGAGTAAAATTTGTGAGTTTTTTAACTTGGAACTGTTGTTTTTGTATTTAAAGGGAAATTGGTGATTTTTTAGCTTGAAACTTTTGTTTTGAATTTTTTTGTGAAATTGGTGATTTTCTTAACTTGGAAGTTTTGTTATGGTCTTTATAGTGAAATTAGTGAGTTTTTTAATTTGGAACTCTTGCTTTTCGTTTTATAATTAAATTTGTACGTTTTTTTTTTAACTTTGAACATTTGTTATGGTTTTAGAGTGTAATACGTGAGATTTTTCGCTTTGAACTTTTGATATGGTCATTATAGTGAAACTGGTGAGTTTTTTTTTTTTTTTACTCTTTATCTCTTGTAATGGTTTTATAGTGAAATTTATGAGTTTTTTAAATTGGAACTTTCGTTATTGTTTTTAAAGAAAAATTCGTGAGTTTTTTAAATTTGAACTTCTGTTTTTGTTTTTATACTGAAATTGGTGAGTTTTTTTGTCTATGAACTTCTGTTTTTCTATTTATAGTTAAATTTGTGAGTTTATCATCTTGGAACTTTTTATGGTTTTTAGAGTGAATTTGGTGAGTCTTTATCACTTTGAACCTTTGATATGGTCTATATAGTAAAAATTGGATATTTTTTCACTTGAACTTTTGTTATTGTGTTTAAATGGAAATTGGTGATTTTTTAACTTGAAACTTTTGTTTTGGTTTTATTAGTGAAATTGGTGAGTTTTTTAACTTGAAACTTTTTTTATGGTTTTTATAGTTATATTGTTGAGTTTTTTAACTTGAAACTTTTGTCATGGTCTTTATAGTGAAATTGGTGATTTTGTTTAACTAGGAACTTTCTTTATGGTCTTCATAGAAACTTGGTGAGTTTTTTCACTTTAAACTTTTTTTTGTAGTCTTTATAGTGAAATTGATGTGTTTTTTAACTTGGAAATTTTGATTTTCTTATTATAATAAAATTTGTGAGTTTTTAAACATGGAACTTTAGTTATGGTTTTTAGAGTGAAATTGGTGTGTTTTTTCTTTTTGAACTTTTGATATGTTCATTATGGTGAAATTGTTGTATAGTGAAATTTATGAGTTTTTTAACTTGCAACTTTTGTTATTTGTTTTTAAATGGAAATTGTTGAGATTTTTAACTTTGAACTTCTATTTTTCATTTTATATCGAAATGCGTGAGTTTTATAAATTCGAACTTTTGTAATGGTTTTTTATTGTGAAATTGTTGACTTTTTTTAACATGAAACTATTGTCACTATCTTTACAGTAAAATTTGTGAGTTTTTTTTAACTTGTACCTATTTTTATGGTCTTTATAGTGAAATTGGTTAGTTTTATTACTTTTAGCTTTTGTTATGGTCTTTATAGTGAAATTCGTTAGTTTTTTAACTTGGAGCTTTTGATATGCCTTTTTGAGTAAATTTTGTGAGTTTCTTAACTTGGAATTTTTGTTAATGTATTTAAAGGGAAATTGATCATTTTTTAGCTTGAAACTTTTGTTTTGATTTTTTTTTACTGAAATTGGTAAATTTCTTAACTTGGAACTTTTGTTATGGTCTTTATGGTGAAATTGGTGAGATTTTTAATTTGGAACTTTTGTTTTTCTTGTTATTGTTTAATTTGTGAGTTTTTCAACTTGGAACTTTTGTTTTTGTTTTTAGAGTGAAATTTGTGAGTCTTTTCACTTTGTACTTTCGATATGGTCATTATAGTGAAATTGGTGAGTTTTTTAAATTTTAGCTTTTTTTATGGTTTTATTTTGAAATTGATGAGTTTTTTAATTTGGATCTTTTGTTATCGTTTATAAAGGGAAATTAGTGTGTTTTTTTAATTTGAACTTTTGTTTTTGTTTTTATAGTGAAATGCGTGAGTTTTTTAACTTGAAACTTTTGTTATGGTTTTTATAGTGAAATTGTTGATTTTTTTAACATGAAACTATTGTCATGATATTTACATTGAAATTTGTGAGTTTTATATGTTGTAACTTTTTTTATGGTCTTTATAGTGAAATGCGATTGTTTTTTTGACTTTAAGACTTTGTTATGGCTTTATAGTGAAATTCGCGAGTTTTTTAATTTGAAACTTCTGATATGCTTTTTCGAGTAAAATTTGTGAGTTTTTTAACTTGGAACTGTTGTTTTTGTATTTAAAAGGAAATTGGTGATTTTTTAGCTTGAAAATTTTGTTTTGAATTTTTTTGTGAAATGGTGATTTTCTTAACTTGGAAGTTTTGTTATGGTCTTTATAGTGAAATTAGTGAGTTTTTTAATTTGGAACTTTTGCTTTTCGTTTTATAATTAAATTTGTGAGTTTTTTTTTAACTTTGAACATTTGTTATTTTTTTAGAGTGAAATACGTGAGATTTTTCGCTTTGAACTTTTGATATGGTCATTATAGTGAAATTGGTGAGTTTTTTTTTTTACTTTTTATCTCTTGTAATGGTTTTATAGTGAAATTTATGAGTTTTTTAAATTGGAACTTTCGTTATTGTTTTTAAAGAAAAATTCGTGAGTTTTTTAAATTTGAACTTCTGTTTTTGTTTTTATAGTGAAATTGGTGAGTTTTTTTTTATCTATGAACTTCTGTTTTTCTATTTATAGTTAAATTTGTGAGTTTATCATCTTGGAACTTTTTATGGTTTTTAGAGTGAATTTGGTGAGTCTTTATCACTTTGAACCTTTGATATGGTCTATATAGTAAAAATTGGATATTTTTTCACTTGAACTTTTGTTATTGTGTTTAAATGGAAATTGGTGATTTTTTAACTTGAAACTTTTGTTTTGGTTTTATTAGTGAAATTGGTGAGTTTTTTAACTTGAAACTTTTTTTATGGTTTTTATAGTTATATTGTTGAGTTTTTTAACTTGAAACTTTTGTCATGGTCTTTATAGTGAAATTGGTGATTTTGTTTAACTAGGAACTTTCTTTATGGTCTTCATAGAAACTTGGTGAGTTTTTTCACTTTAAACTTTTTTTGTAGTCTTTATAGTGAAATTGATGTGTTTTTTAACTTGGAAATTTTGATTTTCTTTTTATAAAAGAATTTGTGAGTTTTTAAATTTGGAACTTTAGTTATGGTTTTTAGAGTGAAATTGGTGTGTTTTTTCTTTTTGAACTTTTGATATGTTCATTATGGTGAAATTGTTGTATAGTGAAATTTATGAGTTTTTTAACTTGCAACTTTTGTTATTTGTTTTTAAATGGAAATTGTTGAGATTTTTAACTTTGAACTTCTATTTTTCATTTTATATCGAAATGCGTGAGTTTTATAAATTCGAACTTTTGTAATGGTTTTTTATTGTGAAATTGTTGACTTTTTTTAACATGAAACTATTGTCACTATCTTTACAGTAAAATTTGTGAGTTTTTTTTAACTTGTACCTATTTTTATGGTCTTTATAGTGAAATTGGTTAGTTTTATTACTTTTAGCTTTTGCTATGGTCTTTATAGTGAAATTCGTTAGTTTCTTAACTTGGAGCTTTTGATATGCCTTTTTGAGTAAATTTTGTGAGTTTCTTAACTTGGAATTTTTGTTAATGTATTTAAAGGGAAATTGATCATTTTTTAGCTTGAAACTTTTGTTTTGATTTTTTTTTACTGAAATTGGTGAATTTCTTAACTTGGAACTTTTGTTATGGTCTTTATGGTGAAATTGGTGAGATTTTTAATTTGGAACTTTTGTTTTTCTTGTTATTGTTTAATTTGTGAGTTTTACAACTTGGAACTTTTGTTTTTGTTTTTAGAGTGAAATTTGTGAGTCTTTTCACTTTGTACTTTCGATATGGTCATTATAGTGAAATTGGTGAGTTTTTTAAATTTTAGCTTTTTTTATGGTTTTATTTTGAAATTGATGAGTTTTTTAACTTGGAACTTTTGTTATCGTTTATAAAGGGAAATTAGTGTGTTTTTTTAATTTGAACTTTTGTTTTTGTTTTTATAGTGAAATGCGTGAGTTTTTTAACTTGAAACTTTTGTTATGGTTTTTATAGTGAAATTGTTGATTTTTTAAACATGAAACTATTGTCATGATATTTACATTGAAATTTGTGAGTTTTATATGTTGTAACTTTTTTTATGGTCTTTATAGTGAAATGCGATTGTTTTTTTGACTTTAAGATTTTGTTAAGGCTTTATAGTGAAATTCGCGAGCTTTTTAATTTGAAACTTTTGATATGCTTTTTCGAGTAAAATTTGTGAGTTTTTTAACTTGGAACTGTTGTTTTTGTATTTAAAGGGAAATTGGTGATTTTTTAGCTTGAAACTTTTGTTTTGAATTTTTTTGTGAAATTGGTGATTTTCTTAACTTGGAAGTTTTGTTATGGTCTTTATAGTGAAATTAGTGAGTTTTTTAATTTGGAACTCTTGCTTTTCGTTTTATAATTAAATTTGTACGTTTTTTTTTTAACTTTGAACATTTGTTATGGTTTTAGAGTGTAATACGTGAGATTTTTCGCTTTGAACTTTTGATATGGTCATTATAGTGAAACTGGTGAGTTTTTTTTTTTTTTACTCTTTATCTCTTGTAATGGTTTTATAGTGAAATTTATGAGTTTTTTAAATTGGAACTTTCGTTATTGTTTTTAAAGAAAAATTCGTGAGTTTTTTAAATTTGAACTTCTGTTTTTGTTTTTATACTGAAATTGGTGAGTTTTTTTGTCTATGAACTTCTGTTTTTCTATTTATAGTTAAATTTGTGAGTTTATCATCTTGGAACTTTTTATGGTTTTTAGAGTGAATTTGGTGAGTCTTTATCACTTTGAACCTTTGATATGGTCTATATAGTAAAAA
>OZ012735.1:522068513-522117680 GCA_963859935.3 Lathyrus sativus | reverse complement strand
TGAAATTGGTGAGTTTTTTAACTTGAAACTTTTTTTTATGGTTTTTATATTTATATTGTTGAGTTTTTTAACTTTAAACTTTTGTCATGGTCTTTATAGTGAAATTGGTGATTTTGTTTAACTAGGAACTTTCTTTATGGTCTTCATAGAAACTTGGTGAGTTTTTTCACTTTAAACTTTTTTTTGAAGTCTTTATAGTGAAATTGATGTTTTTTTAACTTGGAAATTTTGATTTTCTTTTTATAATAAAATTTGTGAGTTTTTAAACTTGGAACTTTAGTTATGGTTTTTAGAGTGAAATTGGTGTGTTTTTTCTTTTTGAATTTTTGATATGTTCATTACGGTGAAATTGTTGTATAGTGAAATTTATGAGTTTTTTAACTTGCAACTTTTGTTATTTGTTTTTAATATGAAATTGTTGAGATTTATAACTTTGAACTTCTATTTTTCATTTTATATCGAAATGCGTGAGTTTTATAAATTCGAACTTTTGTAATGGTTTTTTATTGTGAAATTGTTGACTTTTTTTAACCTGAAACTATTGTCACTATCTTTACAGTAAAATTTGTGAGTTTTTTTAACTTCTACCTATTTTTATGGTCTTTATAGTGAAATTGGTTAGTTTTATTACTTTTAGCTTTTATTATGGTCTTTATAGTGAAATCCGTTAGTTTTTTAACTTGGAGCTTTTGATATGCCTTTTTGAGTAAATTTTGTGAGTTTCTTAACTTGGAATTTTTGTTAATGTATTTAAAGGGAAATTGTTCATTTTTTAGCTTGAAACTTTTGTTTTGATTTTTTTTTTACTGAAATTGGTGAATCTCTTAACTTGGAACTTTTGTTATGGTCTTTATGGTGAAATTGGTGAGATTTTTAATTTGGAACTTTTGTTTTTCTTGTTATTGTTTAATTTGTGAGTTTTTCAACTTGGAACTTTTGTTTTTGTTTTTAGAGTGAAATTTGTGACTCTTTTCACTTTGTACTTTCGATATGGTCATTATAGTGAAATTGGTGAGTTTTTTAAATTTTAGCTTTTTTTATGGTTTTATTGTGAAATTGATGAGTTTTTTAACTTGGAACTTTTGTTATTGTTTATAAAGGGAAATTAGTGTGTTTTTTTAACTTTGAACTTTTGTTTTTGTTTTTATAGTGAAATGCGTGAGTTTTTTAACTTGAAACTTTTGTTATGGTTTTTATAGTGAAATTGTTGATTTTTTTAACATGAAACTATTGTCATGATATTTACATTGAAATTTGTGAGTTTTATATGTTGTAACTTTTTTTATGGTCTTTATAGTGAAATGCGATTGTTTTTTTGACTTTAAGATTTTGTTATGGCTTTTATAGTGAAATTCGCGAGTTTTTTAATTTGAAACTTTTGATATGCTTTTTCGAGTAAAATTTGTGACTTTCTTAACTCGGAACTGTTGTTTTTGTATTTAAAGGGAAATTGGTGATTTTTTAGCTTGAAACTTTTGTTTTGAATTTTTTTGTGAAATTGGTGATTTTCTTAACTTGGAAGTTTTGTTATGGTCTTTATAGTGAAATTAGTGAGTTTTTTAATTTGGAACTTTTGCTTTTCGTTTTATAATTAAATTTGTTATTTTTTTTAACTTTGAACATTTGTTATGGTTTTAGAGTGAAATATGTGAGATTTTTCGCTTTGAACTTTTGATATGGTCACTATAGTGAAATTGGTGAGTTTTTTTTACTTTTTTATCTCTTGTAATGGTTTTATAGTGAAATTTATGAGTTTTTTAAATTGGAACTTTCGTTATTGTTTTTAAAGAAAATTCGTGAGTTTTTTAAATTTGAACATCTGTTTTTGTTTTTATAGTGAAATTGGTGAGTTTTTTTATCTATGAACTTCCGTTTTTCTATTTATAGTTAAATTTGTGAGTTTATCATCTTGGAACTTTTTATGGTTTTTAGAGTGAATTTGGTGAGTCTTTATCACTTTGAACCTTTGATATGGTCTATATAGTAAAAATTGGATATTTTTTCACTTGAAACTTTTGTTATTGTGTTTAAATGGAAATTGGTGATTTTTTAACTTGAAACTTTTGTTTTGGTTTTATTAGTGAAATTGGTGAGTTTTTTAACTTGAAACTTTTTTTTATGGTTTTTATATTTATATTAATGAGTTTTTTAACTTTAAACTTTTGTCATGGTCTTTATAGTGAAATTGGTGATTTTGTTTAACTAGGAACTTTCTTTATGGTCTTCATAGAAACTTGGTGAGTTTTTTCACTTTAAACTTTTTTTTGAAGTCTTTATAGTGAAATTGATGTTTTTTTAACTTGGAAATTTTGATTTTCTTTTTATAATAAAATTTGTGAGTTTTTAAACTTAGAACTTTAGTTATGGTTTTTAGAGTGAAATTGGTGTGTTTTTTCTTTTTGAACTTTTGATATGTTCATTATGGTGAAATTGTTGTATAGTGAAATTTATGAGTTTTTTAACTTGCAACTTTTGTTATTTGTTTTTAAATGGAAATTGTTGAGATTTTTAACTTTGAACTTCTATTTTTCATTTTATATCGAAATGCGTGAGTTTTATAAATTCGAACTTTTGTAATGGTTTTTTATTGTGAAATTGTTGACTTTTTTTAACATCAAACTATTGTCACTATCTTTACAGTAAAATTTGTGAGTTTTTTTTAACTTCTACCTATTTTTATGGTCTTTATAGTGAAATTGGTTAGTTTTATTACTTTTAGCTTTTGTTATGGTCTTTATAGCGAAATTCGTTAGTTTTTTAACTTGGAGCTTTTGATATGCCTTTTTGAGTAAATTTTGTGAGTTTCTTAACTTGGAATTTTTATTAATGTATTTAAAGGGAAATTGATCATTTTTTAGCTTGAAACTTTTGTTTTGATTTTTTTTTAACTGAAATTGGTGAATTTCTTAACTTGGAACTTTTGTTATGGTCTTTATGGTGAAATTGGTGAGATTTTTAATTTGGAACTTTTGTTTTTCTTGTTATTGTTTAATTGGTGAGTTTTTCAACTTGGAACTTTTATTTTTGTTTTTAGAGTGAAATTTGTGAATCTTTTCACTTTGTACTTTCGATATGGTCATTATAGTGAAATTGGTGAGTTTTTTAAATTTTAGCTTTTTTTATGGTTTTATTGTGAAATTGATGAGTTTTTTAACTTGGAACTTTTGTTATTGTTTATAAAGGGAAATTAGTGTGTTTTTTTAACTTTGAACTTTTGTTTTTGTTTTTATAGTGAAATGCGTGAGTTTTTTAACTTGAAACTTTTGTTATGGTTTTTATAGTGAAATTGTTGATTTTTTTAACATGAAACTATTGTCATGATATTTACATTGAAATTTGTGAGTTTTATATGTTGTAACTTTTTTTATGGTCTTTATAGTGAAATGCGATTGTTTTTTTGACTTTAAGATTTTGTTATGGCTTTTATAGTGAAATTCGCGAGTTTTTTAATTTGAAACTTTTGATATGCTTTTTCGAGTAAAATTTGTGACTTTCTTAACTCGGAACTGTTGTTTTTGTATTTAAAGGGAAATTGGTGATTTTTTAGCTTGAAACTTTTGTTTTGAATTTTTTTGTGAAATTGGTGATTTTCTTAACTTGGAAGTTTTGTTATGGTCTTTATAGTGAAATTAGTGAGTTTTTTAATTTGGAACTTTTGCTTTTCGTTTTATAATTAAATTTGTTATTTTTTTTTAACTTTGAACATTTGTTATGGTTTTAGAGTGAAATATGTGAGATTTTTCGCTTTGAACTTTTGATATGGTCACTATAGTGAAATTGGTGAGTTTTTTTTTACTCTTTTATCTCTTGTAATGGTTTTATAGTGAAATTTATGAGTTTTTTAAATTGGAACTTTCGTTATTGTTTTTAAAGAAAATTCGTGAGTTTTTTAAATTTGAACATCTGTTTTTGTTTTTATAGTGAAATTGGTGAGTTTTTTTATCTATGAACTTCCGTTTTTCTATTTATAGTTAAATTTGTGAGTTTATCATCTTGGAACTTTTTATGGTTTTTAGAGTGAATTTGGTGAGTCTTTATCACTTTGAACCTTTGATATGGTCTATATAGTAAAAATTGGATATTTTTTCACTTGAAACTTTTGTTATTGTGTTTAAATGGAAATTGGTGATTTTTTAACTTGAAACTTTTGTTTTGGTTTTATTAGTGAAATTGGTGAGTTTTTTAACTTGAAACTTTTTTTTATGGTTTTTATATTTATATTGTTGAGTTTTTTAACTTGAAACTTTTGTCATGGTCTTTATAGTGAAATTGGTGATTTTGTTTAACTAGGAACTTTCTTTATGGTCTTCATAGAAACTTGGTGAGTTTTTTCACTTTAAACTTTTTTTTGAAGTCTTTATAGTGAAATTGATGTTTTTTTAACTTGGAAATTTTGATTTTCTTTTCATAATAAAATTTGTGAGTTTTTAAACTTAGAACTTTAGTTATGGTTTTTAGATGAAATTGGTGTGTTTTTTCTTTTTGAACTTTTGATATGTTCATTATGGTGAAATTGTTGTATAGTGAAATTTATGAGTTTTTTAACTTGCAAGTTTTGTTATTTGTTTTTAAATGGAAATTGTTGAGATTTTTAACTTTGAACTTCTATTTTTCATTTTATATCGAAATGCGTGAGTTTTATAAATTCGAACTTTTGTAATGGTTTTTTATTGTGAAATTGTTGACTTTTTTTAACATGAAACTATTGTCACTATCTTTAAAGTAAAATTTGTGAGTTTTTTTTAACTTCTACCTATTTTTATGGTCTTTATAGTGAAATTGGTTAGTTTTATTACTTTTAGCTTTTGTTATGGTCTTTATAGTGAAATTTGTTAGTTTTTTAACTTGGAGCTTTTGATATGCCTTTTTGAGTAAATTTTGTGAGTTTCTTAACTTGGAATTTTTGTTAATGTATTTAAAGGGAAATTGATCATTTTTTAGCTTGAAACTTTTGTTTTGATTTTTTTTTTACTGAAATTGGTGAATTTCTTAACTTGGAACTTTTGTTATGGTCTTTATGGTGAAATTGGTGAGATTTTTAATTTGGAACTTTTGTTTTTCTTGTTATTGTTTAATTGGTGAGTTTTTCAACTTGGAACTTTTGTTTTTGTTTTTAGAGTGAAATTTGTGACTCTTTTCACTTTGTACTTTCGATATGGTCATTATAGTGAAATTGGTGAGTTTTTTAAATTTTAGCTTTTTTTATGGTTTTATTGTGAAATTGATGAGTTTTTTAACTTGGAACTTTTGTTATTGTTTATAAAGGGAAATTAGTGTGTTTTTTTAACTTTGAACTTTTGTTTTTGTTTTTATAGTGAAATGCGTGAGTTTTTTAACTTGAAACTTTTGTTATGTTTTTATAGTGAAATTGTTGATTTTTTTAACATGAAACTATTGTCATGATATTTACATTGAAATTTGTGAGTTTTATATGTTGTAACTTTTTTTATGGTCTTTATAGTGAAATGCGATTGTTTTTTTGACTTTAAGATTTTGTTATGGCTTTTATAGTGAAATTCGCGAGTTTTTTAATTTGAAACTTTTGATATGCTTTTTCGAGTAAAATTTGTGACTTTCTTAACTCGGAACTGTTGTTTTTGTATTTAAAGGGAAATTGGTGATTTTTTAGCTTGAAACTTTTGTTTTGAATTTTTTTGTGAAATTGGTGATTTTCTTAACTTGGAAGTTTTGTTATGGTCTTTATAGTGAAATTAGTGAGTTTTTTAATTTGGAACTTTTGTTTTTCGTTTTATAATTAAATTTGTTATTTTTTTTTAACTTTGAACATTTGTTATGGTTTAAGAGTGAAATATGTGAGATTTTTCGCTTTGAACTTTTGATATGGTCATTATAGTGAAATTGGTGAGTTTTTTTTTTTTACTTTTTATCTCTTGTAATGGTTTTATAGTGAAATTTATGAGTTTTTTAAATTGGAACTTTCGTTATTGTTTTTAAAGAAAAATTCGTGAGTTTTTTAAATTTGAACTTCTGTTTTTGTTTTTATAGTGAAATTGGTGAGTTTTTTTATCTATGAACTTCTGTTTTTCTATTTATAGTTAAATTTCTGAGTTTATCATCTTGGAACTTTTTATGGTTTTTAGAGTGAATTTGGTGAGTCTTTATCACTTTGAACCTTTGATATGGTCTATATAGTAAAAATTGGATATTTTTTTCACTTGAACTTTTGTCATGGTCTTTATAGTGAAATTGGTGATTTTGTTTAACTAGGAACTTTCTTTATGGTCTTCATAGCAACTTGGTGAGTTTTTTCACTTTAAACTTTTTTTTGTAGTCTTTAATAGTGAAATTGATGTGTTTTTTAACTTGGAAATTTTGATTTTCTTTTTATAATAAAATTTGTGAGTTTTTAAACTTGGAACTTTAGTTATGGTTTTTAGAGTAAAATTGGTGTGTTTTTTCTTTTTGAACTTTTGATATGTTCATTATGGTGAAATTGTTGTATAGTGAAATTTATGAGTTTTTTAACTTGCAACTTTTGTTATTTGTTTTTAAATGGAAATTGTTGAGATTTTTAACTTTGAACTTCTATTTTTCATTTTATATCGAAATGCGTGTGTTTTATAAATTCAAACTTTTGTAATGGTTTTTTTTTGTGAAATTGTTGACTTTTTTTAACATGAAACTATTGTAAACTCCTATTTTTATGCTCTTTATAGTGAAATTTGTTAGTTTTATTACTTTTAGCTTTTGTTATGGTCTTTATAGTGAAATTCGTTAGTTTTTTAACTTGGAGCTTTTGATATGCCTTTTTGAGTAAATTTTGTGAGTTTCTTAACTTGGAATTTTTGTTAATGTATTTAAAGGGAAATTGATCATATTTTAGCTTGAAACTTTTGTTTTGATTTTTTTTTTATTGAAATTGGTGAATTTCTTAACTTGGAACTTTTGTTATGGTCTTTATGGTGAAATTGGTGAGATTTTTAATTTGGAACTTTTGTTTTTCTTGCTATTGTTTAATTAGTGAGTTTTTCAACTTGGAACTTTTGTTTTTGTTTTTAGAGTGAAATTTGTGAGTCTTTTCACTTTGTACTTTCGATATGGTCATTATAGTGAAATTGGTGAGTTTTTTAAATTTTAGCTTTTTTTATGGTTTTATTGTGAAATTGATGAGTTTTTTAACTTGGAACTTTTGTTATTGTTTATAAAGGGAAATTAGTGTGTTTTTTTAACTTTGAACTTTTGTTTTTGTTTTTATAGTGAAATGCGTGAGTTTTTTAACTTGAAACTTTTGTTATGTTTTTATAGTGAAATTGTTGATTTTTTTAACATGAAACTATTGTCATGATATTTACATTGAAATTTGTGAGTTTTATATGTTGTAACTTTTTTTATGGTCTTTATAGTGAAATGCGATTGTTTTTTTGACTTTAAGATTTTGTTATGGCTTTTATAGTGAAATTCGCGAGTTTTTTAATTTGAAACTTTTGATATGCTTTTTCGAGTAAAATTTGTGACTTTCTTAACTCGGAACTGTTGTTTTTGTATTTAAAGGGAAATTGGTGATTTTTTAGCTTGAAACTTTTGTTTTGAATTTTTTTGTGAAATTGGTGATTTTCTTAACTTGGAAGTTTTGTTATGGTCTTTATAGTGAAATTAGTGAGTTTTTTAATTTGGAACTTTTGTTTTTCGTTTTATAATTAAATTTGTTATTTTTTTTTAACTTTGAACATTTGTTATGGTTTAAGAGTGAAATATGTGAGATTTTTCGCTTTGAACTTTTGATATGGTCATTATAGTGAAATTGGTGAGTTTTTTTTTTTTTACTTTTTATCTCTTGTAATGGTTTTATAGTGAAATTTATGAGTTTTTTAAATTGGAACTTTCGTTATTGTTTTTAAAGAAAAATTCGTGAGTTTTTTAAATTTGAACTTCTGTTTTTGTTTTTATAGTGAAATTGGTGAGTTTTTTTATCTATGAACTTCTGTTTTTCTATATATAGTTAAATTTCTGAGTTTATCATCTTGGAACTTTTTATGGTTTTTAGAGTGAATTTGGTGAGTCTTTATCACTTTGAACCTTTGATATGGTCTATATAGTAAAAATTGGATATTTTTTTCACTTGAACTTTTGTCATAGTGAAATTGGTGATTTTGTTTAACTAGGAACTTTCTTTATGGTCTTCATAGCAACTTGGTGAGTTTTTTCACTTTAAACTTTTTTTTGTAGTCTTTAATAGTGAAATTGATGTGTTTTTTAACTTGGAAATTTTGATTTTCTTTTTATAATAAAATTTGTGTGTTTTTAAACTTGGAACTTTAGTTATGGTTTTTAGAGTGAAATTGGTGTGTTTTTTCTTTTTGAACTTTTGATATGTTCATTATGGTGAAATTGTTGTATAGTGAAATTTATGAGTTTTTTAACTTGCAACTTTTGTTATTTGTTTTTAAATGGAAATTGTTGAGATTTTTAACTTTGAACTTCTATTTTTCATTTTATATCGAAATGCGTGTGTTTTATAAATTCAAACTTTTGTAATGGTTTTTTTTTGTGAAATTGTTGACTTTTTTTAACATGAAACTATTGTAAACTCCTATTTTTATGCTCTTTATTGTGAAATTTGTTAGTTTTATTACTTTTAGCTTTTGTTATGGTCTTTATAGTGAAATTCGTTAGTTTTTTAACTTGGAGCTTTTGATATGCCTTTTTGAGTAAATTTTGTGAGTTTCTTAACTTGGAATTTTTGTTAATGTATTTAAAGGGAAATTGATCATATTTTAGCTTGAAACTTTTGTTTTGATTTTTTTTTATTGAAATTGGTGAATTTCTTAACAAAGAACTTTTGTTATGGTCTTTATGGTGAAATTGGTGAGATTTTTAATTTGGAACTTTTGTTTTTCTTGCTATTGTTTAATTTGTGAGTTTTTCAACTTGGAACTTTTGTTTTTGTTTTTAGAGTGAAATTTGTGAGTCTTTTCACTTTGTACTTTCGATATGGTCATTATAGTGAAATTGGTGAGTTTTTTAAATTTTAGCTTTTTTTATGGTTTTATTGTGAAATTGATGAGTTTTTTAACTTGGAACTTTTGTTATTGTTTATAAAGGGAAATTAGTGTGTTTTTTTAACTTTGAACTTTTGTTTTTGTTTTTATAGTGAAATGCGTGAGTTTTTTAACTTTGAACTTTTGTTTTTGTTTTTATAGTGAAATTGTTGGTTTATTTAACATGAAACTATTGTCATGATATTTACATTGAAATTTATGAGTTTTATAAGTTGTAACTTTTTTTATGGTCTTTATAGTGAAATGCGACTGTTGTTTTTTACTATAAGATTTTGTTATGGTCTTTATAGTGAAATTCGCGAGTTTTTTAATTTGAAACTTTTGATATGCTTTTTCGAGTAAAATTTGTGAGTTTTTTAACTCGGAACTGTTGTTATTGTATTTAAAAGGAAATTGGTGATTTTTTAGCTTGAAACTTTTGTTTTGAATTTTTTAGTGAAATTGGTGATTTTCTTAACTTGGAAGTTTTGTTATGGTCTTTATAGTGAAATTAGTGAGTTTTGTAATTTGGAATTTTTGCTTTTCGTTTTATAATTAAATTTGTGAGTTTTTTTTTTAACTTTGAACATTTGTTATTGTTTTAGAGTGAAATATGCGAGATTACTCGCTTTGAATTTTGATATGGTCATTATAGTGAAATTTGTTTTTTTTTTTTTTTACTTTTTATCTCTTGTAATGGTTTTATAGTGAAATTTATGAGTTTTTTTTAACTCCGAACTTTCGTTATTGTTTTTAAAGAAAAATTCGTGAGTTTTTTAAATTTGAACTTCTGTTTTTGTTTTTATAGTGAAATTGGTGAGTTTTTTTTTATCTTTGAACTTCTGCTTTTCTTTTTATAGTTAAATTTGTGAGTTTATCATCTTGGAACTTTTTATGGTTTTTAGAGTGAATTTGGTGAGTTTTTATCACTTTGAACCTTTGATATGGTCTATATAGTAAAAACTGGATATTTTTTCACTCGAAACTTTTGTTATTGTGTTTAAATGGAAATTGGTGATTTTTTAACTTGAAACTTTTGTTTTTGTTTTATTAGTGAAATTGGTGAGTTTTTTAACTTGAAACTTTTGTCATGGTCTTTATAGTGAAATTGGTGATTTTGTTAACTAGAAACTTTCTTTATGGTCTTCATAGAAACTTGGTGAGTTTTTTCACTTTAAACTTTTTTTTGTAGTCTTTATAGTGAAATTGATGTGTTTTTTTAACTTGGAAATTTTTATTTTCTTTTTATAATAAAATTTGTGAGTTTTTAAACTTGGATCTTTAGTTATGGTTTTTAGAGTGAAATTGGTGTGTTTTTTCTTTTTGAACTTTTGATATGCTCATTATGGTGAAATTGTTGTATAGTGAAATTTATGAGTTTTTTAACTTGCAACTTTTGTTATTTGTTTTTAAATGGAAGTTGTTGAGATTTTTAACTTTGAACTTCTATTTTTCATTTTATATCGAAATGCGTGAGTTTTATAAATTGGAACTTTTGTAATGGTTTTTTATAGTGAAATTGTTGACTTTTTTTTTTACATGAAACTATTGTCACTATCTTTACAGTAAAATTTGTGAGTTTTTTTAACTTTTACCTTTTTTTATGGTCTTTATAGTGAAATTGGTTAGTTTTTTTTACTTTTAGCTATTGTTATGGTCTTTATAGTGAAATTCGTTAGTTTTTTGACTTGGAGCTTTTGATATAGCTTTTTGATTAAATTTTGTGAGTTTCTTAACTTGGAATTTTTGTTATTGTATTTAAAGGGAAATTGATGATTTTTTAGCTAGAAACTTTTGTTTTGATTTTTTTAAACTGAATTGGTGAATTTCTTAACTTGGAACTTTTGTTATGGTATTTATAGTGAAATTGGTGAGATTTTTAATTTGGAACATTTGTTTTTCTTGTTATTGTTTAATTTGTGAGTTTTTTAACTTGGAACTTTTGTTTTTGATTTTATAGTGAAATTTGTGAGTTTTTTCACTATGTACTTTCGATATGGTCATTATAGTGAAATTGGTGAGTTTTTTAAATTTTAGCTTTTTTTAATGGTTTTATTGTGAAATTGATGAGTTTTTTTAACTTGGAACTTTTGTTATTGTTTATAAAGGGAAAACTAGTGTGTGTTTTTTTTAACTTTGAACTTTTGTTTTTGTTTTTATAGTGAAATTGTTGATTTTTTTAACATGAAACTATTGTCATGATATTTACATATAAATTTATGAGTTTTATAAGTTGTAACTTTTTTTATGGTCTTTATAGTGAAATGCGACTGTTGTTTTTTACTATAAGATTTTGTTATGGTCTTTATAGTGAAATTCACGAGTTTTTTAATTTGAAACTTTTGATATGCTTTTTCGAGTAAAATTTGTGAGTTTTTTTAACTCGGAACTGTTGTTATTGTATTTAAAGGGAAATTGGTGATTTTTTAGGTTGAAACTTTTGTTTTGAGTTTTTTAGTGAAATTGGTGATTTTCTTAACTTGGAAGTTTTGTTATGGTCTTTATAGTGAAATTAGTGAGTTTTGTAATTTGGAATTTTTGCTATTCGTTTTATAATTGAATTTGTGAGTTTTTTTTTTAACTTTGAACATTTGTTATGGTTTTAGAGTGAAATATGTGAGATTATTCGCTTTGAACTTTTGATATGGTCATTATAGTGAAATTTGTGAGTTTTTTTTTCTTTTTATCTCTTGTAATGGTTTTATAGTGAAATTTATGAGTTTTTTTAACTCGGAACTTTCGTTATTGTTTTTAAAGAAAAATTCGTGAGTTTTTTAAATTTGAACTTCTGCTTTTGTTTTTATAGTGAAATTGGTGAGTTTTTTTTATCTTTGAACTTCTGTTTTTCTATTTATAGTTAAATTTGTGAGTTTATCATCTTGGAACTTTTTGTGGTTTTTAGAGTGAATTTGGTGAGTTTTTATTACTTTGAACCTTTGATATGGTCTATATAATAAAAACTGGATATTTTTTCACTTGAAACTTTTGTTATTGTGTTTAAATGGAAATTGGTGATTTTTTAACTTGAAACTTTTGTTTTGGTTTTATTAGTGAAATTGGTGAGTTTTTTAACTTGAAACTTTTTTTTATGGTTTTTATATTTATATTGTTGAGTTTTTTAACTTGAAACTTTTGTCATGGTCTTTATAGTGAAATTGGTGATTTTGTTTAACTAGGAACTTTCTTTATGGTCTTCATAGAAACTTGGTGAGTTTTTTCACTTTAAACTTTTTTTTGAAGTCTTTATAGTGAAATTGATGTTTTTTTAACTTGGAAATTTTGATTTTCTTTTTATAATAAAATTTGTGAGTTTTTAAACTTGGAACTTTAGTTATGGTTTTTAGAGTGAAATTGGTGTGTTTTTTCTTTTTGAACTTTTGATATGTTCATTACGGTGAAATTGTTGTATAGTGAAATTTATGAGTTTTTTAACTTGCAACTTTTGTTATTTGTTTTTAAATGGAAATTGTTGAGATTTTTAACTTTGAACTTCTATTTTTCATTTTATATCGAAATGCGTGAGTTTTATAAATTCAAACTTTTGTAATGGTTTTTTATTGTGAAATTGTTGACTTTTTTTAACATCAAACTATTGTCACTATCTTTACAGTAAAATTTGTGAGTTTTTTTAACTTCTACCTATTTTTATGGTCTTTATAGTGAAATTGGTTAGTTTTATTACTTTTAGCTTTTGTTATGGTCTTTATAGTGAAATTCGTTAGTTTTTTAACTTGGAGCTTTTGATATGCCTTTCTGAGTAAATTTTGTGAGTTTCTTAACTTGGAATTTTTGTTAATGTATTTAAAGGGAAATTGTTCATTTTTTAGCTTGAAACTTTTGTTTTGATTTTTTTTTTACTGAAATTGGTGAATTTCTTAACTTGGAACTTTTGTTATGGTCTTTATGGTGAAATTGGTGAGATTTTTAATTTGGAACTTTTGTTTTTCTTGTTATTGTTTAATTTGTGAGTTTTTCAACTTGGAACTTTTGTTTTTGTTTTTATGGTGAAATTAGTGAGTTTTTTTAATTTGGAACTTTTGCTTTTCGTTTTATAATTAAATTTGTTATTTTTTTTAACTTTGAACATTTGTTATGGTTTTAGAGTGAAATATGTGAGATTTTTCGCTTTGAACTTTTGATATGGTCACTATAGTGAAATTGGTGAGTTTTTTTTACTTTTTATCTCTTGTAATGGTTTTATAGTGAAATTTATGAGTTTTTTAAATTGGAACTTTCGTTATTGTTTTTAAAGAAAATTCGTGAGTTTTTAAAATTTGAACATCTGTTTTTATTTTTATAGTGAAATTGGTGAGTTTTTTTATCTATGAACTTCCGTTTTTCTATTTATAGTTAAATTTGTGAGTTTATCATCTTGGAACTTTTTATGGTTTTTAGAGTGAATTTGGTGAGTCTTTATCACTTTGAACCTTTGATATCGTCTATATAGTAAAAATTGGATATTTTTTCACTTGAAACTTTTGTTATTGTGTTTAAATGGAAATTGGTGATTTTTTAACTTGAAACTTTTGTTTTGGTTTTATTAGTGAAATTGGTGAGTTTTTTTAACTTGAAACTTTTTTTATGGTTTTTATAGTTATATTGTTGAGTTTTCTAACTTGAAACTTTTGTCATGGTGTTTATAGTGAAATTGGTGATTTTGTTTAACTAGGAACTTTCTTTATGGTCTTCATAGAAACTTGGTGAGTTTTTTCACTTTAAACTTTTTTTTGTAGTTTTTATGGTGAAATTGATGTGTTTTTTAACTTGGAAATTTTGATTTTCTTTTTATAATAAAATTTGTGAGTTTTTAAACTTGGAACTTTAGTTATGGTTTTTAGAGTGAAATTGGTGTGTTTTTTCATTTTGTACTTTTGATATGTTCATTATGGTGAAATTGTTGTATAGTGAAATTTATGAGTTTTTTAACTTGCAACTTTTGTTATTTGTTTTTAAATGGAAATTGTTGAGATTTTTAACTTTGAACTTCTATTTTCATTTTATATCGAAATGCGTGAGTTTTATAAATTCGAACTTTTGTAATGATTTTTTATTGTGAAATTGTTGACTTTTTTTAACATGAAACTATTGTCACTATCTTTACAGTAAAATTTGTGAGTTTTTTTAACTTCTACCTATTTTTATGGTCTTTATAGTGAAATTGGTTAGTTTTATTACTTTTAGCTTTTGTTATGGTCTTTAAAGTGAAATTCGTTAGTTTTTTAACTTGGAGCTTTTGATATGCCTTTTTGAGTAAATTTTGTGAGTTTCTTAACTTGGAATTTTTGTTAATGTATTTAAAGGGAAATTGATCATTTTTTAGCTTGAAACTTTTGTTTTGATTTTTTTTACTGAAATTGGGGAATTTCTTAACTTGGAACTTTTGGTGAAATTGGTGAGTTTTTTAAATTTTAGCTTTTTTTATGGTTTTATTGTGAAATTGATGAGTTTTTTAACTTGGAACTTTTGTTATTGTTTATAAAGGGAAATTAGTGTGTTTTTTTTTAACTTTGAACTTTTGTTTTTATTTTTATAGTGAAATGCGTGAGTTTTTTAACTTGAAACTTTTGTTATGGTTTTTATAGTGAAATTGTTGATTTTTTTAACATGAAACTATTGTCATGATATTTACATTGAAATTTGTGAAATTTATATGTTCTAACTTTTTTTATGGTCTTTATAGTGAAATGCGATTGTTTTTTTGACTTTAAGATTTTGTTATAGCTTTATAGTGAAATTCACGAGTTTTTTAATTTGAAACTTTATATATGCTTTTTCGAGTAAAATTTGTGAGTTTTTTTAACTTGGAACTGTTGTTTTTGTATTTAAAGGGAAATTGGTGATTTTTTTAGCTTGAAACTTTTGTTTTGAATTTTTTTGTGAAATTGGTGATTTTCTTAACTTGGAAGTTTTGTTATGGTCTTTATAGTGAAATTAGTGAGTTTTTTAATTTGGAACTTTTGCTTTTCGTTTTATAATTAAATTTGTGAGTTTTTTTTTATAACTTTGAACATTTGTTATGGTTTTAGAGTGAAATATGTGAGATTTTTCGCTTTGAACTTTTGATATGGTCATTATAGTGAAATTGGTGAGTTTTTTTTTTACTTTTTATCTCTTGTAATGGTTTTATAGTGAAATTTATGAGTTTTTTAAATTGGAACTTTCGTTATTGTTTTTAAAGAAAAATTCGTGAGTTTTTTAAATTTGAACTTCTGTTTTTGTTTTTATAGTGAAATTGGTGAGTTTTTTTATCTATGAACTTCTGTTTTTCTATTTATAGTTAAATTTCTGAGTTTATCATCTTGGAACTTTTTATGGTTTTTAGAGTGAATTTGGTGAGTCTTTATCACTTTGAACCTTTGATATGGTCTATATAGTAAAAATTGGATATTTTTTTCACTTGAACTTTTGTTATTGTGTTTAAATGGAAATTGGTGATTTTTTAACTTGAAACTTTTGTTTTGATTTTATTAGTGAAATTGGTGAGTTTTTTTAACTTGAAACTTTTTTTTATGGTTTTTATAGTTATATTGTTGAGTTTTTTAACTTGAAACTCTTGTCATGGTCTTTATAGTGAAATTGGTGATTTTGTTTAACTAGGAACTTTCTTTATGGTCTTCATAGAAACTTGGTGAGTTTTTTCACTTTAAACTTTTTTTTGTAGTCTTTAATAGTGAAATTGATGTGTTTTTTAACTTGGAAATTTTGATTTTCTTTTTATAATAAAATTTGTGAGTTTTTAAACTTGGAACTTTAGTTATGGTTTTTAGAGTGAAATTGGTGTGTTTTTTCTTTTTGAACTTTTGATATGTTCATTATGGTGAAATTGTTGTATAGTGAAATTTATGAGTTTTTTAACTTGCAACTTTTGTTATTTGTTTTTAAATGGAAATTGTTGAGATTTTTAACTTTGAACTTCTATTTTTCATTTTATATCGAAATGCGTGAGTTTTATAAATTCAAACTTTTGTAATGGTTTTTTATTGTGAAATTGTTGACTTTTTTTAACATGAAACTATTGTAAACTCCTATTTTTATGCTCTTTATAGTGAAATTTGTTAGTTTTATTACTTTTAGCTTTTGTTATGGTCTTTATAGTGAAATTCATTAGTTTTTTAACTTGGAGCTTTTGATATACCTTTTTGAGTAAATTTTGTGAGTTTCTTAACTTGGAATTTTTGTTAATGTATTTAAAGGGAAATTGATGATTTTTTAGCTTGAAACTTTTGTTTTGATTTTTTTTTTACTGAAATTGGTGAATTTCTTAACTTGGAACTTTTGTTATTGTCTTTATGGTGAAATTGGTGAGATTTTTAATTTTGAACATTTGTTTTTCTTGTTATTGTTTAATTTGTGAGTTTTTTAACTTGGAACTTTTGTTTTTGTTTTTAGAGTGAAATTTGTGAGTTTTTTCACTTTGTACTTTCGATATGGTCATTACAGTGAAATTGGTGAGTTTTTTAAACTTTAGCTTTTTTTAATGGTTTTATTGTGAAATTGATGAGTTTTTTAACTTGGAACTTTTGTTATTGTTTATAAAGGGAAATTAGTGTGTTTTTTTAACTTTGAGCTTTTGTTTTTGTTTTTATAGTGAAATGCGTGAGTTTTTTAACTTTGAACTTTTGTTTTTGTTTTTATAGTGAAATTGTTGGTTTATTTAACATGAAACTATTGTCATGATATTTACATTGAAATTTATGAGTTTTATAAGTTGTAACTTTTTTTATGGTCTTTATAGTGAAATGTGACTGTTGTTTTTTACTATAAGATTTTGTTATGGTCTTTATAGTGAAATGTGACTGTTGTTTTTTACTATAAGATTTTGTTATGGTCTTTATAGTGAAGTTCGCGAGTTTTTTAATTTGAAACTTTTGATATGCTTTTTCGAGTAAAATTTGTGAGTTTTTTAACTCGGAACTGTTGTTATTGTATTTAAAGGGAAATTGGTGATTTTTTAGCTTGAAACTTTTGTTTTGAATTTTTTAGTGAAATTGGTGATTTTCTTAACTTGGAAGTTTTGTTATGGTATTTATAGTGAAATTAGTGAGTTTTGTAATTTGGAATTTTTGCTTTTCGTTTTATAATTAAATTTGTGAGTTTTTTTTTTAACTTTGAACATTTGTTATGGTTTTAGAGTGAAATATGCGAGATTATTCGCTTTGAATTTTGATATGGTCATTATAGTGAAATTTGTGTTTTTTTTTTTTTTTTTACTTTTTATCTCTTGTAATGGTTTTATAGTGAAATTTATGAGTTTTTTTTAACTCGGAACTTTCGTTATTGTTTTTAAAGAAAAATTCGTGAGTTTTTTAAATTTGAACTTCTGTTTTTGTTTTTATAGTGAAATTGGTATGTTTTTTTTTATCTTTGAACTTCTGCTTTTCTTTTTATAGTTAAATTTGTGAGTTTATCATCTTGGAACTTTTTATGGTTTTTAGAGTGAATTTGGTGAGTTTTTATCACTTTGAACCTTTGATATGGTCTATATAGTAAAAACTGGATATTTTTTCACTCGAAACTTTTGTTATTGTGTTTAAATGGAAATTGGTGATTTTTTAACTTGAAACTTTTGTTTTTGTTTTATTAGTGAAATTGGTGAGTTTTTTAACTTGAAACTTTTGTCATGGTCTTTATAGTGAAATTGGTGATTTTTTTAACTAGGAACTTTCTTTATGGTCTTCATAGAAACTTGGTGAGTTTTTTCACTTTAAACTTTTTTTTTGTAGTCTTTATAGTGAAATTGATGTGTTTTTTTAACTTGGAAATTTTTATTTTCTTTTTATAATAAAATTTATGAGTTTTTAAACTTGGATCTTTAGTTATGGTTTTTAGAGTGAAATTGGTGTGTTTTTTCTTTTTGAACTTTTGATATGCTCATTATAGTGAAATTCACGAGTTTTTTAGCTTTTGTTATGGTCTTTATAGTGAAATTCGTTAGTTTTTTAACTTGGAGCTTTTGATATGCCTTTTTGAGTAAATTTTGTGAGTTTCTTAACTTGGAATTTTTGTTATTGTATTTAAAGGGAAATTGATGATTTTTTAGCTTGAAACTTTTGTTTTGATTTTTTTAAACTGATTTGGTAAATTTCTTAACTTGGAACTTTTGTTATGGTATTTATAGTGAAATTGGTGAGATTTTTAATTTGGAACATTTGTTTTTCTTGTTATTGTTTAATTTGTGAGTTTTTTAACTTGGAACTTTTGTTTTTGATTTTATAGAGTAATTTGTGAGTTTTTTCACTTTGTACTTTCGATATGGTCATTATAGTGAAATTGGTGAGTTTTTTAAATTTTAGCTTTTTTTAATGGTTTTATTGTGAAATTGATGAGTTTTTTTAACTTGGAACTTTTGTTATTGTTTATAAAATGAAAACTAGTGTGTTTTTTTTTTTAACTTTGAACTTTTGTTTTTGTTTTTATAGTGAAATTGTTGATTTTTTTAACATGAAACTATTGTCATGATATTTACATATAAATTTATGAGTTTTATATGTTGTAACTTTTTTTATGGTCTTTATAGTGAAATGCGACTGTTGTTTTTTACTATAAGATTTTGTTATGGTCTTTATAGTGAAATTCACGAGTTTTTTAATTTGAAACTTTTGATATGCTTTTTCGAGTAAAATTTGTGAGTTTTTTAACTCGGAACTGTTGTTATTGTATTTAAAGGGAAATTGGTGATTTTTTAGGTTGAAACTTTTGTTTTGAGTTTTTTAGTGAAATTGGTGATTTTCTTAACTTGGAAGTTTTGTTATGGTCTTTATAGTGAAATTAGTGAGTTTTGTAATTTGGAATTTTTGCTATTCGTTTTATAATTGAATTTGTGAGTTTTTTTTTAACTTTGAACATTTGTTATGGTTTTAGAGTGAAATATGTGAGATTATTCGCTTTGAACTTTTGATATGGTCATTATAGTGAAATTTGTGAGTTTTGTTTTCTTTTTATCTCTTGTAATGGTTTTATAGTGAAATTTATGAGTTTTTTTAACTCGGAACTTTCGTTATTGTTTTAAAGAAAAATTCGTGAGTTTTTTAAATTTGAACTTCTGCTTTTGTTTTTATAGTGAAATTGGTGAGTTTTTTTTTATCTTTGAACTTCTGTATTTCTATTTATAGTTAAATTTGTGAGTTTATCATCTTGGAACTTTTTGTGGTTTTTAGAGTGAATTTGGTGAGTTTTTATTACTTTGAACCTTTGATATGGTCTATATAATAAAAACTGGATATTTTTTCACTTGAAACTTTTGTTATTGTGTTTAAATGGAAATTGGTGATTTTTTAACTTGAAACTTTTGTTTTTGTTTTATTAGTGAAATTGGTAAGTTTTTAAACTTGAAACTTTTTGTATGGTTTTTATAGTTATATTGTTGAGTTTTTTAACTTGAAACTTTTGTCATGGTCTTTATAGTGAAATTGGTGATTTTTTTAACTAGGAACTTTCTTTATGGTCTTCATAGAAACTTGGTGAGTTTTTTCACTTTAAACTTTTTTTTGTAGTCTTTATAGTGAAATTGATGTGTTTTTTTAACTTGGAAATTTTTATTTTCTTTTTATAATAAAATTTGTGAGTTTTTAAACTTATATCTTTAGTTATGGTTTTTAGAGTGAAATTGGTGTGTTTTTTCTTTTTGAACTTTTGATATGTTCATTATGGTGAAATTGTTGTATAGTGAAATTTATGAGTTTTTTAACTTGCAACTTTTGTTATTTGTTTTTAAATGGAAATTGTTGAGATTTTTAACTTTGAACTTCTATTTTTCATTTTATATCGATATGCGTGAGTTTTATAAATTGGAACTTTTGTAATGGTTTTTTATAGTGAAATTGTTGACTTTTTTTTTAACATGAAACTATTGTCACTATCTTTACAGTAAAATTTGTGAGTTTTTTTTTAACTTTTACCTTTTTTATGGTCTTTATAGTGAAATTGGTTAGTTTTTTTTACTTTTAGCTTTTGCTATGGTCTTTATAGTGAAATTCGTTAGTTTTTTTGACTTGGAGCTTTTGATATACCTTTTTGAGTAAATTTTGTGAGTTTCTTAACTTGGAATTTTTGTTATTGTATTTAAAGGGAAATTGATGATTTTTTAGCTTGAAACTTTTGTTTTGATTTTTTTAAACTGAAATTGGTGAATTTCTTAACTTGGAACTTTTGTTATGGTCTTTATAGTGAAATTGGTGAGATTTTTAATTTGGAAATTTTGTTTTTCTTGTTATTGTTTAATTTGTGAGTTTTTTTAACTTGGAACTTTTGTTTTTGTTTTTAGAGTGAAATTTGTGAGTTTTTTCACTTTGTACTTTCGATATGGTCATTACAGTGAAATTGGTGAGTTTTTTAAACTTTAGCTTTTTTTAATGGTTTTATTGTGAAATTGATGAGTTTTTTTAACTTGGAACTTTTGTTATTGTTTAAAAAGGGAAATTAGTGTGTTTTTTTTTTTAACTTTGAACTTTTGTTTTTGTTTTTATATTGAAATTGTTGATTTTTTAACATGAAACTATTGTCATGATATTTACATATAAATTTATGAGTTTTATAAGTTGTAACTTTTTTAATAGTCTTTATAGTGAAATGCGACTGTTGTTTTTTACTATAAGATTTTGTTATGATCTTTATAGTGAAATTCACGAGTTTTTTAATTTGAAACATTTGATATGCTTTTTCGAATAAAATTTGTGAGTTTTTCAACTCGGAATTGTTGTTATTGTATTTAAAGGGAAATTGGTGATTTTTTAGCTTGAAACTTTTGTTTTGAATTTTTTAGTGAAATTGGTGATTTTCTTAACTTGGAAGTTTTGTTATGGTCTTTATAGTGAAATTAGTGAGTTTTGTAATTTGGAACTTTTGTTTTTCGTTTTATAATTAAATTTGTGAGTTTTTTTTAACTTTGAACATTTGTTATGGTTTTAGAGTGAAATATGTGAGATTTTTGGCTTTGAACTTTTGATATGGTCATTATAGTGAAATTGGTGAGTTTTTTTTTTTACTTTTTATCTCTTGTAATGGTTTTATAGTGAAATTTATGAGTTTTTTAACTCGGAACTTTCGTTATTGTTTTTAAAGAAAAATTCGTGAGTTTTTTAAATTAGAACTTCTGTTTTTATTTTTATAGTGAAATTGGTGAGTTTTTTTATCTTTGAACTTCTGTTTTTCTATTTATAGTTAAATTTGTGAGTTTATCATCTTGGAACTTTTTATGGTTTTTAGAGTGAATTTGGTGAGTTTTTATCACTTTGAACCTTTGATATGGTCTATATAGTAAAAACTGGATATTTTTTCACTTGTAACTTTTGTTATTGTGTTTAAATGGAAATTGGTGATTTTTTAACTTGAAACTTTTGTTTTGGTTTTATTAGTGAAATTGGTGAGTTTTTTAACTTGAAAATTTTTTTATGGTTTTTATAGTTATATTGTTGAGTTTTTTAACTTGAAACTTTTGTCATGGTCTTTATAGTGAAATTGGTGATTTTTTTTAACTAGGAACTTTCTTTATGGTCTTCATAGAAACTTGGTGAGTTTTTTCACTTTAAACTTTTTTTTGTAGTCTTTATAGTGAAATTGATGTGTTTTTTTAACTTGGAAATTTTTATTTTCATTTTATAATAAAATTTGTGAGTTTTTAAACTTGGAACTTTAGTTATGGTTTTTAGAGTGAAATTGGTGTGTTTTTTCTTTTTGAACTTTTGATATGTTTATTATGGTGATATTGTTGTATAGTGAAATTTATGAGTTTTTTAACTTGCAACTTTTGTTATTTGTTTTTAAATGGAAATTGTTGAGATTTTTAACTTTGAACTTCTATTTTTCATTTTATATCGAAATGCGTGAGTTTTATAAATTCAAACTTTTGTAATGGTTTTTTATTGTGAAATTGTTGACTTTTTTTAACATGAAACTATTGTCACTATCTTTACAGTAAAATTTGTGAGTTTTTTTAACTTGTACCTATTTTTATGGTCTTTATAGTGAAATTGGTTAGTTTTATTACTTTTAGCTTTTGTTATGGTCTTTATAGTGAAATTCGTTAGTTTTTTAACTTGGAGCTTTTGATATGCCTTTTTGAGTAAATTTTGTGAGATTCTTAACTTGGAATTTTTGTTAATGTATTTAAAGGGAAATTGATCATATTTTAGCTTGAAACTTTTGTTTTGATTTTTTTTTATTGAAATTGGTGAATTTCTTAACTTGGAACATTTGTTATGGTCTTTATAGTGAAATTGGTGAGATTTTTAATTTGGAACTTTTGTTTTTCTTGTTATTGTTTAATTTGTGAGTTTTTTTACTTGGAACTTTTGTTTTTGTTTTTAGAGTGAAATTTGTGATTTTTTTCACTTTGTACTTTCGATATGGTCATTATAGTGAAATTGGTGAGTTTTTTAAATTTTAGCTTTTTTTAATGGTTTTATTGTGAAATTAATGAGTTTTTTTAACTTGGAACTTTTGTTATTGTTTATAAAGGGAAATTAGTGTTTTTTTTTAACTTTGAACTTTTGTTTTTGTTTTTATAGTGAAATGCGTGAGTTTTTTAACTTGAAACTTTTGTTATGGTTTTTATAGTGAAATTGTTAATTTTTTTTACATGAAACTATTGTCATGATATTTACATATAAATTTGTGAGTTTTATAAGTTGTAACTTATTTTATGGTCTTTATAGTGAAATGCGATTGTTTTTTTTGTCTATAAGATTTTGTTATGGTCTTTATAGTGAAATTCACGAGTTTTTTAATTTGAAACTTTTGATATGCTTTTTCGAGTAAAATTTGTGAGTTTTTTTAACTTGGAACTGTTGTTATTGTATTTAAAGGGAAATTGGTGATTTTTTAGCTTGAAACTTTTGTTGTGAATTTTTTAGTGAAATTGGTGATTTTCTTAACTTGGAAGTTTTGTTATGGTCTTTATAGTGAAATTAGTGAGTTTTGTAATTTGGAACTTTTGCTTTTCGTTTTATAATTAAATTTGTGAGTTTTTTTTAACTTTGAACATTTGTTATGGTTTTAGAGTGAAATATGTGAGATTTTTCGCTTTGAACTTTTGATATGGTCATTATAGTGAAATTGGTGAGTTTTTTTTTTACTTTTTATCTCTTGTAATGGTTTTATAGTGAAATTTATGAGTTTTTTAACTCGGAACTTTCGTTATTGTTTTTAAAGAAAAATTCGTGAGTTTTTTAAATTAGAACTTCTGTTTTTATTTTTATAGTGAAATTGGTGAGTTTTTTTATCTTTGAACTTCTGTTTTTCTATTTATAGTTAAATTTGTGAGTTTATCATCTTGGAACTTTTTATGGTTTTTAGAGTGAATTTGGTGAGTTTTTATCACTTTGAACCTTTGATATGGTCTATATAGTAAAAACTGGATATTTTTTCACTTGTAACTTTTGTTATTGTGTTTAAATGGAAATTGGTGATTTTTTAACTTGAAACTTTTGTTTTGGTTTTATTAGTGAAATTGGTGAGTTTTTTAACTTGAAAATTTTTTTATGGTTTTTATAGTTATATTGTTGAGTTTTTTAACTTGAAACTTTTGTCATGGTCTTTATAGTGAAATTGGTGATTTTTTTTAACTAGGAACTTTCTTTATGGTCTTCATAGAAACTTGGTGAGTTTTTTCACTTTAAACTTTTTTTTGTAGTCTTTATAGTGAAATTGATGTGTTTTTTTAACTTGGAAATTTTTATTTTCATTTTATAATAAAATTTGTGAGTTTTTAAACTTGGAACTTTAGTTATGGTTTTTAGAGTGAAATTGGTGTGTTTTTTCTTTTTGAACTTTTGATATGTTTATTATGGTGAAATTGTTGTATAGTGAAATTTATGAGTTTTTTAACTTGCAACTTTTGTTATTTGTTTTTAAATGGAAATTGTTGAGATTTTTAACTTTGAACTTCTATTTTTCATTTTATATCGAAATGCGTGAGTTTTATAAATTCAAACTTTTGTAATGGTTTTTTATTGTGAAATTGTTGACTTTTTTTAACATGAAACTATTGTCACTATCTTTACAGTAAAATTTGTGAGTTTTTTTAACTTGTACCTATTTTTATGGTCTTTATAGTGAAATTGGTTAGTTTTATTACTTTTAGCTTTTGTTATGGTCTTTATAGTGAAATTCGTTAGTTTTTTAACTTGGAGCTTTTGATATGCCTTTTTGAGTAAATTTTGTGAGATTCTTAACTTGGAATTTTTGTTAATGTATTTAAAGGGAAATTGATCATATTTTAGCTTGAAACTTTTGTTTTGATTTTTTTTTATTGAAATTGGTGAATTTCTTAACTTGGAACATTTGTTATGGTCTTTATAGTGAAATTGGTGAGATTTTTAATTTGGAACTTTTGTTTTTCTTGTTATTGTTTAATTTGTGAGTTTTTTTACTTGGAACTTTTGTTTTTGTTTTTAGAGTGAAATTTGTGAGTTTTTTCACTTTGTACTTTCGATATGGTCATTATAGTGAAATTGGTGAGTTTTTTAAATTTTAGCTTTTTTTAATGGTTTTATTGTGAAATTAATGAGTTTTTTTAACTTGGAACTTTTGTTATTGTTTATAAAGGGAAATTAGTGTTTTTTTTTAACTTTGAACTTTTGTTTTTGTTTTTATAGTGAAATGCGTGAGTTTTTTAACTTGAAACTTTTGTTATGGTTTTTATAGTGAAATTGTTAATTTTTTTTACATGAAACTATTGTCATGATATTTACATATAAATTTGTGAGTTTTATAAGTTGTAACTTATTTTATGGTCTTTATAGTGAAATGCGATTGTTTTTTTGTCTATAAGATTTTGTTATGGTCTTTATAGTGAAATTCACGAGTTTTTTAATTTGAAACTTTTGATATGCTTTTTCGAGTAAAATTTGTGAGTTTTTTTAACTTGGAACTGTTGTTATTGTATTTAAAGGGAAATTGGTGATTTTTTAGCTTGAAACTTTTGTTGTGAATTTTTTAGTGAAATTGGTGATTTTCTTAACTTGGAAGTTTTGTTATGGTCTTTATAGTGAAATTAGTGAGTTTTGTAATTTGGAACTTTTGCTTTTCGTTTTATAATTAAATTTGTGAGTTTTTTTTAACTTTGAACATTTGTTATGGTTTTAGAGTGAAATATGTGAGATTTTTCGCTTTGAACTTTTGATATGGTCATTATAGTGAAATTGGTGAGTTTTTTTTTTTACTTTTTATCTCTTGTAATGGTTTTATAGTGAAATTTATGAGTTTTTTAACTCGGAACTTTCGTTATTGTTTTTAAAGAAAAATTCGTGAGTTTTTTAAATTAGAACTTCTGTTTTTATTTTTATAGTGAAATTGGTGAGTTTTTTTATCTTTGAACTTCTGTTTTTCTATTTATAGTTAAATTTGTGAGTTTATCATCTTGGAACTTTTTATGGTTTTTAGAGTGAATTTGGTGAGTTTTTATCACTTTGAACCTTTGATATGGTCTATATAGTAAAAACTGGATATTTTTTCACTTGTAACTTTTGTTATTGTGTTTAAATGGAAATTGGTGATTTTTTAACTTGAAACTTTTGTTTTGGTTTTATTAGTGAAATTGGTGAGTTTTTTAACTTGAAAATTTTTTTATGGTTTTTATAGTTATATTGTTGAGTTTTTTAACTTGAAACTTTTGTCATGGTCTTTATAGTGAAATTGGTGATTTTTTTTAACTAGGAACTTTCTTTATGGTCTTCATAGAAACTTGGTGAGTTTTTTCACTTTAAACTTTTTTTTGTAGTCTTTATAGTGAAATTGATGTGTTTTTTTAACTTGGAAATTTTTATTTTCATTTTATAATAAAATTTGTGAGTTTTTAAACTTGGAACTTTAGTTATGGTTTTTAGAGTGAAATTGGTGTGTTTTTTCTTTTTGAACTTTTGATATGTTCATTATGGTGAAATTGTTGTATAGTGAAATTTATGAGTTTTTTAACTTGCAACTTTTGTTATTTGTTTTTAAATGGAAATTGTTGAGATTTTTAACTTTGAACTTCTATTTTTCATTTTATATCGAAATGCGTGAGTTTTATAAATTCAAACTTTTGTAATGGTTTTTTATTGTGAAATTGTTGACTTTTTTTAACATGAAACTATTGTCACTATCTTTACAGTAAAATTTGTGAGTTTTTTTAACTTGTACCTATTTTTATGGTCTTTATAGTGAAATTGGTTAGTTTTATTACTTTTAGCTTTTGTTATGGTCTTTATAGTGAAATTCGTTAGTTTTTTAACTTGGAGCTTTTGATATGCCTTTTTGAGTAAATTTTGTGAGATTCTTAACTTGGAATTTTTGTTAATGTATTTAAAGGGAAATTGATCATATTTTAGCTTGAAACTTTTGTTTTGATTTTTTATTTTATTGAAATTGGTGAATTTCTTAACTTGGAACATTTGTTATGGTCTTTATAGTGAAATTGGTGAGATTTTTAATTTGGAACTTTTGTTTTTCTTGTTATTGTTTAATTTGTGAGTTTTTTTACTTGGAACTTTTGTTTTTGTTTTTAGAGTGAAATTTGTGAGTTTTTTCACTTTGTACTTTCGATATGGTCATTATAGTGAAATTGGTGAGTTTTTTAAATTTTAGCTTTTTTTAATGGTTTTATTGTGAAATTAATGAGTTTTTTTAACTTGGAACTTTTGTTATTGTTTATAAAGGGAAATTAGTGTTTTTTTTTAACTTTGAACTTTTGTTTTTGTTTTTATAGTGAAATGCGTGAGTTTTTTAACTTGAAACTTTTGTTATGGTTTTTATAGTGAAATTGTTAATTTTTTTAACATGAAACTATTGTCATGATATTTACATATAAATTTGTGAGTTTTATAAGTTGTAAGTTATTTTATGGTCTTTATAGTGAAATGCGATTGTTTTTTTGTCTATAAGATTTTGTTATGGTCTTTATAGTGAAATTCACGAGTTTTTTAATTTGAAACTTTTGATATGCTTTTTCGAGTAAAATTTGTGAGTTTTTTTAACTTGGAACTGTTGTTATTGTATTTAAAGGGAAATTGGTGATTTTTTAGCTTGAAACTTTTGTTGTGAATTTTTTAGTGAAATTGGTGATTTTCTTAACTTGGAAGTTTTGTTATGGTCTTTATAGTGAAATTAGTGAGTTTTGTAATTTGGAACTTTTGCTTTTCGTTTTATAATTAAATTTGTGAGTTTTTTTTAACTTTGAACATTTGTTATGGTTTTAGAGTGAAATATGTGAGATTTTTCGCTTTGAACTTTTGATATGGTCATTATAGTGAAATTGGTGAGTTTTTTTTTTACTTTTTATCTCTTGTAATGGTTTTATAGTGAAATTTATGAGTTTTTTAACTCGGAACTTTCGTTATTGTTTTTAAAGAAAAATTCGTGAGTTTTTTAAATTAGAACTTCTGTTTTTATTTTTATAGTGAAATTGGTGAGTTTTTTTATCTTTGAACTTCTGTTTTTCTATTTATAGTTAAATTTGTGAGTTTATCATCTTGGAACTTTTTATGGTTTTTAGAGTGAATTTGGTGAGTTTTTATCACTTTGAACCTTTGATATGGTCTATATAGTAAAAACTGGATATTTTTTCACTTGTAACTTTTGTTATTGTGTTTAAATGGAAATTGGTGATTTTTTAACTTGAAACTTTTGTTTTGGTTTTATTAGTGAAATTGGTGAGTTTTTTAACTTGAAATTTTTTTTATGGTTTTTATAGTTATATTGTTGAGTTTTTTAACTTGAAACTTTTGTCATGGTCTTTATAGTGAAATTGGTGATTTTTTTTAACTAGGAACTTTCTTTATGGTCTTCATAGAAACTTGGTGAGTTTTTTCACTTTAAACTTTTTTTTGTAGTCTTTATAGTGAAATTGATGTGTTTTTTTAACTTGGAAATTTTTATTTTCATTTTATAATAAAATTTGTGAGTTTTTAAACTTGGAACTTTAGTTATGGTTTTTAGAGTGAAATTGGTGTGTTTTTTCTTTTTGAACTTTTGATATGTTCATTATGGTGAAATTGTTGTATAGTGAAATTTATGAGTTTTTTAACTTGCAACTTTTGTTATTTGTTTTTAAATGGAAATTGTTGAGATTTTTAACTTTGAACTTCTATTTTTCATTTTATATCGAAATGCGTGAGTTTTATAAATTCAAACTTTTGTAATGGTTTTTTATTGTGAAATTGTTGACTTTTTTTAACATGAAACTATTGTCACTATCTTTACAGTAAAATTTGTGAGTTTTTTTAACTTGTACCTATTTTTATGGTCTTTATAGTGAAATTGGTTAGTTTTATTACTTTTAGCTTTTGTTATGGTCTTTATAGTGAAATTCGTTAGTTTTTTAACTTGGAGCTTTTGATATGCCTTTTTGAGTAAATTTTGTGAGATTCTTAACTTGGAATTTTTGTTAATGTATTTAAAGGGAAATTGATCATATTTTAGCTTGAAACTTTTGTTTTGATTTTTTATTTTATTGAAATTGGTGAATTTCTTAACTTGGAACATTTGTTATGGTCTTTATAGTGAAATTGGTGAGATTTTTAATTTGGAACTTTTGTTTTTCTTGTTATTGTTTAATTTGTGAGTTTTTTTACTTGGAACTTTTGTTTTTGTTTTTAGAGTGAAATTTGTGAGTTTTTTCACTTTGTACTTTCGATATGGTCATTATAGTGAAATTGGTGAGTTTTTTAAATTTTAGCTTTTTTTAATGGTTTTATTGTGAAATTAATGAGTTTTTTTAACTTGGAACTTTTGTTATTGTTTATAAAGGGAAATTAGTGTTTTTTTTTAACTTTGAACTTTTGTTTTTGTTTTTATAGTGAAATGCGTGAGTTTTTTAACTTGAAACTTTTGTTATGGTTTTTATAGTGAAATTGTTAATTTTTTTAACATGAAACTATTGTCATGATATTTACATATAAATTTGTGAGTTTTATAAGTTGTAAGTTATTTTATGGTCTTTATAGTGAAATGCGATTGTTTTTTTGTCTATAAGATTTTGTTATGGTCTTTATAGTGAAATTCACGAGTTTTTTAATTTGAAACTTTTGATATGCTTTTTCGAGTAAAATTTGTGAGTTTTTTTAACTTGGAACTGTTGTTATTGTATTTAAAGGGAAATTGGTGATTTTTTAGCTTGAAACTTTTGTTGTGAATTTTTTAGTGAAATTGGTGATTTTCTTAACTTGGAAGTTTTGTTATGGTCTTTATAGTGAAATTAGTGAGTTTTGTAATTTGGAACTTTTGCTTTTCGTTTTATAATTAAATTTGTGAGTTTTTTTTAACTTTGAACATTTGTTATGGTTTTAGAGTGAAATATGTGAGATTTTTCGCTTTGAACTTTTGATATGGTCATTATAGTGAAATTGGTGAGTTTTTTTTTTACTTTTTATCTCTTGTAATGGTTTTATAGTGAAATTTATGAGTTTTTTAACTCGGAACTTTCGTTATTGTTTTTAAAGAAAAATTCGTGAGTTTTTTAAATTAGAACTTCTGTTTTTATTTTTATAGTGAAATTGGTGAGTTTTTTTATCTTTGAACTTCTGTTTTTCTATTTATAGTTAAATTTGTGAGTTTATCATCTTGGAACTTTTTATGGTTTTTAGAGTGAATTTGGTGAGTTTTTATCACTTTGAACCTTTGATATGGTCTATATAGTAAAAACTGGATATTTTTTCACTTGTAACTTTTGTTATTGTGTTTAAATGGAAATTGGTGATTTTTTAACTTGAAACTTTTGTTTTGGTTTTATTAGTGAAATTGGTGAGTTTTTTAACTTGAAATTTTTTTTATGGTTTTTATAGTTATATTGTTGAGTTTTTTAACTTGAAACTTTTGTCATGGTCTTTATAGTGAAATTGGTGATTTTTTTTAACTAGGAACTTTCTTTATGGTCTTCATAGAAACTTGGTGAGTTTTTTCACTTTAAACTTTTTTTTGTAGTCTTTATAGTGAAATTGATGTGTTTTTTTAACTTGGAAATTTTTATTTTCATTTTATAATAAAATTTGTGAGTTTTTAAACTTGGAACTTTAGTTATGGTTTTTAGAGTGAAATTGGTGTGTTTTTTCTTTTTGAACTTTTGATATGTTCATTATGGTGAAATTGTTGTATAGTGAAATTTATGAGTTTTTTAACTTGCAACTTTTGTTATTTGTTTTTAAATGGAAATTGTTGAGATTTTTAACTTTGAACTTCTATTTTTCATTTTATATCGAAATGCGTGAGTTTTATAAATTCAAACTTTTGTAATGGTTTTTTATTGTGAAATTGTTGACTTTTTTTAACATGAAACTATTGTCACTATCTTTACAGTAAAATTTGTGAGTTTTTTTAACTTGTACCTATTTTTATGGTCTTTATAGTGAAATTGGTTAGTTTTATTACTTTTAGCTTTTGTTATGGTCTTTATAGTGAAATTCGTTAGTTTTTTAACTTGGAGCTTTTGATATGCCTTTTTGAGTAAATTTTGTGAGATTCTTAACTTGGAATTTTTGTTAATGTATTTAAAGGGAAATTGATCATATTTTAGCTTGAAACTTTTGTTTTGATTTTTTATTTTATTGAAATTGGTGAATTTCTTAACTTGGAACATTTGTTATGGTCTTTATAGTGAAATTGGTGAGATTTTTAATTTGGAACTTTTGTTTTTCTTGTTATTGTTTAATTTGTGAGTTTTTTTACTTGGAACTTTTGTTTTTGTTTTTAGAGTGAAATTTGTGAGTTTTTTCACTTTGTACTTTCGATATGGTCATTATAGTGAAATTGGTGAGTTTTTTAAATTTTAGCTTTTTTTAATGGTTTTATTGTGAAATTAATGAGTTTTTTTAACTTGGAACTTTTGTTATTGTTTATAAAGGGAAATTAGTGTTTTTTTTAACTTTGAACTTTTGTTTTTGTTTTTATAGTGAAATGCGTGAGTTTTTTAACTTGAAACTTTTGTTATGGTTTTTATAGTGAAATTGTTAATTTTTTTAACATGAAACTATTGTCATGATATTTACATATAAATTTGTGAGTTTTATAAGTTGTAAGTTATTTTATGGTCTTTATAGTGAAATGCGATTGTTTTTTTGTCTATAAGATTTTGTTATGGTCTTTATAGTGAAATTCACGAGTTTTTTAATTTGAAACTTTTGATATGCTTTTTCGAGTAAAATTTGTGAGTTTTTTTAACTTGGAACTGTTGTTATTGTATTTAAAGGGAAATTGGTGATTTTTTAGCTTGAAACTTTTGTTGTGAATTTTTTAGTGAAATTGGTGATTTTCTTAACTTGGAAGTTTTGTTATGGTCTTTATAGTGAAATTAGTGAGTTTTGTAATTTGGAACTTTTGCTTTTCGTTTTATAATTAAATTTGTGAGTTTTTTTTAACTTTGAACATTTGTTATGGTTTTAGAGTGAAATATGTGAGATTTTTCGCTTTGAACTTTTGATATGGTCATTATAGTGAAATTGGTGAGTTTTTTTTTTACTTTTTATCTCTTGTAATGGTTTTATAGTGAAATTTATGAGTTTTTTAACTCGGAACTTTCGTTATTGTTTTTAAAGAAAAATTCGTGAGTTTTTTAAATTAGAACTTCTGTTTTTGTTTTTATAGTGAAATTGGTGAGTTTTTTTATCTTTGAACTTCTGTTTTTCTATTTATAGTTAAATTTGTGAGTTTATCATCTTGGAACTTTTTATGGTTTTTAGAGTGAATTTGGTGAGTTTTTATCACTTTGAACCTTTGATATGGTCTATATAGTAAAAACTGGATATTTTTTCACTTGTAACTTTTGTTATTGTGTTTAAATGGAAATTGGTGATTTTTTAACTTGAAACTTTTGTTTTGGTTTTATTAGTGAAATTGGTGAGTTTTTTAACTTGAAAATTTTTTTATGGTTTTTATAGTTATATTGTTGAGTTTTTTAACTTGAAACTTTTGTCATGGTCTTTATAGTGAAATTGGTGATTTTTTTTAACTAGGAACTTTCTTTATGGTCTTCATAGAAACTTGGTGAGTTTTTTCACTTTAAACTTTTTTTTGTAGTCTTTATAGTGAAATTGATGTGTTTTTTTAACTTGGAAATTTTTATTTTCATTTTATAATAAAATTTGTGAGTTTTTAAACTTGGAACTTTAGTTATGGTTTTTAGAGTGAAATTGGTGTGTTTTTTCTTTTTGAACTTTTGATATGTTCATTATGGTGAAATTGTTGTATAGTGAAATTTATGAGTTTTTTAACTTGCAACTTTTGTTATTTGTTTTTAAATGGAAATTGTTGAGATTTTTAACTTTGAACTTCTATTTTTCATTTTATATCGAAATGCGTGAGTTTTATAAATTCAAACTTTTGTAATGGTTTTTTATTGTGAAATTGTTGACTTTTTTTAACATGAAACTATTGTCACTATCTTTACAGTAAAATTTGTGTGTTTTTTTAACTTGTACCTATTTTTATGGTCTTTATAGTGAAATTGGTTAGTTTTATTACTTTTAGCTTTTGTTATGGTCTTTATAGTGAAATTCGTTAGTTTTTTAACTTGGAGCTTTTGATATGCCTTTTTGAGTAAATTTTGTGAGATTCTTAACTTGGAATTTTTGTTAATGTATTTAAAGGGAAATTGATCATATTTAAGCTTGAAACTTTTGTTTTGATTTTTTTTTTTATTGAAATTGGTGAATTTCTTAACTTGGAACATTTGTTATGGTCTTTATAGTGAAATTGGTGAGATTTTTAATTTGGAACTTTTGTTTTTCTTGTTATTGTTTAATTTGTGAGTTTTTTTACTTGGAACTTTTGTTTTTGTTTTTAGAGTGAAATTTGTGAGTTTTTTCACTTTGTACTTTCGATATGGTCATTATAGTGAAATTGGTGAGTTTTTTAAATTTTAGCTTTTTTTAATGGTTTTATTGTGAAATTAATGAGTTTTTTTAACTTGGAACTTTTGTTATTGTTTATAAAGGGAAATTAGTGTTTTTTTTTAACTTTAATCTTTTGTTTTTGTTTTTATAGTGAAATGCGTGAGTTTTTTAACTTGAAACTTTTGTTATGGTTTTTATAGTGAAATTGTTAATTTTTTTAACATGAAACTATTGTCATGATATTTACATATAAATTTGTGAGTTTTATAAGTTGTAACTTATTTTATGGTCTTTGTAGTGAAATGCGATTGTTTTTTTGTCTATAAGATTTTGTTATGGTCTTTATAGTGAAATTCACGAGTTTTTTAATTTGAAACTTTTGATATGCTTTTTCGAGTAAAATTTGTGAGTTTTTTTAACTTGGAACTGTTGTTATTGTATTTAAAGGGAAATTGGTGATTTTTTAGCTTGAAACTTTTGTTGTGAATTTTTTAGTGAAATTGGTGATTTTCTTAACTTGGAAGTTTTGTTATGGTCTTTATAGTGAAATTAGTGAGTTTTGTAATTTGGAACTTTTGCTTTTCGTTTTATAATTAAATTTGTGAGTTTTTTTTAACTTTGAACATTTGTTATGGTTTTAGAGTGAAATATGTGAGATTTTTCGCTTTGAACTTTTGATATGGTCATTATAGTGAAATTGGTGAGTTTTTTTTTTACTTTTTATCTCTTGTAATGGTTTTATAGTGAAATTTATGAGTTTTTTAACTCGGAACTTTCGTTATTGTTTTTAAAGAAAAATTCGTGAGTTTTTTAAATTAGAACTTCTGTTTTTGTTTTTATAGTGAAATTGGTGAGTTTTTTTTATCTTTGAACTTCTGTTTTTCTATTTATAGTTAAATTTGTGAGTTTATCATCTTGGAACTTTTTATGGTTTTTAGAGTGAATTTGGTGAGTTTTTATCACTTTGAACCTTTGATATGGTCTATATAGTAAAAACTGGATATTTTTTCACTTGTAACTTTTGTTATTGTGTTTAAATGGAAATTGGTGATTTTTTAACTTGAAACTTTTGTTTTGGTTTTATTAGTGAAATTGGTGAGTTTTTTAACTTGAAAATTTTTTTATGGTTTTTATAGTTATATTGTTGAGTTTTTTAACTTGAAACTTTTGTCATGGTCTTTATAGTGAAATTGGTGATTTTTTTTAACTAGGAACTTTCTTTATGGTCTTCATAGAAACTTGGTGAGTTTTTTCACTTTAAACTTTTTTTTGTAGTCTTTATAGTGAAATTGATGTGTTTTTTTAACTTGGAAATTTTTATTTTCATTTTATAATAAAATTTGTGAGTTTTTAAACTTGGAACTTTAGTTATGGTTTTTAGAGTGAAATTGGTGTGTTTTTTCTTTTTGAACTTTTGATATGTTCATTATGGTGAAATTGTTGTATAGTGAAATTTATGAGTTTTTTAACTTGCAACTTTTGTTATTTGTTTTTAAATGGAAATTGTTGAGATTTTTAACTTTGAACTTCTATTTTTCATTTTATATCGAAATGCGTGAGTTTTATAAATTCAAACTTTTGTAATGGTTTTTTATTGTGAAATTGTTGACTTTTTTTAACATGAAACTATTGTCACTATCTTTACAGTAAAATTTGTGTGTTTTTTTAACTTGTACCTATTTTTATGGTCTTTATAGTGAAATTGGTTAGTTTTATTACTTTTAGCTTTTGTTATGGTCTTTATAGTGAAATTCGTTAGTTTTTTAACTTGGAGCTTTTGATATGCCTTTTTGAGTAAATTTTGTGAGATTCTTAACTTGGAATTTTTGTTAATGTATTTAAAGGGAAATTGATCATATTTAAGCTTGAAACTTTTGTTTTGATTTTTTTTTTTATTGAAATTGGTGAATTTCTTAACTTGGAACATTTGTTATGGTCTTTATAGTGAAATTGGTGAGATTTTTAATTTGGAACTTTTGTTTTTCTTGTTATTGTTTAATTTGTGAGTTTTTTTACTTGGAACTTTTGTTTTTGTTTTTAGAGTGAAATTTGTGAGTTTTTTCACTTTGTACTTTCGATATGGTCATTATAGTGAAATTGGTGAGTTTTTTAAATTTTAGCTTTTTTTAATGGTTTTATTGTGAAATTAATGAGTTTTTTTAACTTGGAACTTTTGTTATTGTTTATAAAGGGAAATTAGTGTTTTTTTTTAACTTTAATCTTTTGTTTTTGTTTTTATAGTGAAATGCGTGAGTTTTTTAACTTGAAACTTTTGTTATGGTTTTTATAGTGAAATTGTTAATTTTTTTAACATGAAACTATTGTCATGATATTTACATATAAATTTGTGAGTTTTATAAGTTGTAACTTATTTTATGGTCTTTGTAGTGAAATGCGATTGTTTTTTTGTCTATAAGATTTTGTTATGGTCTTTATAGTGAAATTCACGAGTTTTTTAATTTGAAACTTTTGATATGCTTTTTCGAGTAAAATTTGTGAGTTTTTTTAACTTGGAACTGTTGTTATTGTATTTAAAGGGAAATTGGTGATTTTTTAGCTTGAAACTTTTGTTGTGAATTTTTTAGTGAAATTGGTGATTTTCTTAACTTGGAAGTTTTGTTATGGTCTTTATAGTGAAATTAGTGAGTTTTGTAATTTGGAACTTTTGCTTTTCGTTTTATAATTAAATTTGTGAGTTTTTTTTAACTTTGAACATTTGTTATGGTTTTAGAGTGAAATATGTGAGATTTTTCGCTTTGAACTTTTGATATGGTCATTATAGTGAAATTGGTGAGTTTTTTTTTTACTTTTTATCTCTTGTAATGGTTTTATAGTGAAATTTATGAGTTTTTTAACTCGGAACTTTCGTTATTGTTTTTAAAGAAAAATTCGTGAGTTTTTTAAATTAGAACTTCTGTTTTTGTTTTTATAGTGAAATTGGTGAGTTTTTTTATCTTTGAACTTCTGTTTTTCTATTTATAGTTAAATTTGTGAGTTTATCATCTTGGAACTTTTTATGGTTTTTAGAGTGAATTTGGTGAGTTTTTATCACTTTGAACCTTTGATATGGTCTATATAGTAAAAACTGGATATTTTTTCACTTGTAACTTTTGTTATTGTGTTTAAATGGAAATTGGTGATTTTTTAACTTGAAACTTTTGTTTTGGTTTTATTAGTGAAATTGGTGAGTTTTTTAATTTGAAAATTTTTTTATGGTTTTTATAGTTATATTGTTGAGTTTTTTAACTTTAAACTTTTGTCATGGTCTTTATAGTGAAATTGGTGATTTTTTTTAACTAGGAACTTTCTTTATGGTCTTCATAGAAACTTGGTGAGTTTTTTCACTTTAAACTTTTTTTTGTAGTCTTTATAGTGAAATTGATGTGTTTTTTTAACTTGGAAATTTTGATTTTCTTTTTATAATAAAATTTGTGAGTTTTTAAACTTGGAACTTTAGTTATGGTTTTTAGAGTGAAATTGGTGTGTTTTTTCTTTTTGAACTTTTGATATGTTCATTATGGTGAAATTGTTGTATAGTGAAATTTATGAGTTTTTTAACTTGCAACTTTTGTTATTTGTTTTTAAATGGAAATTGTTGAGATTTTTAACTTTGAACTTCTATTTTTCATTTTATATCGAAATGCGTGAGTTTTATAAATTCAAACTTTTGTAATGGTTTTTTATTGTGAAATTGTTGACTTTTTTTAACATGAAACTATTGTCACTATCTTTACAGTAAAATTTGTGAGTTTTTTTTAACTTGTACCTATTTTTATGGTCTTTATAGTGAAATTGGTTAGTTTTATTACTTTTAGCTTTTGTTATGGTCTTTATAGTGAAATTCGTTAGTTTTTTAACTTGGAGCTTTTGATATGCCTTTTTGAGTAAATTTTGTGAGATTCTTAACTTGGAATTTTTGTTAATGTATTTAAAGGGAAATTGATCATATTTTAGCTTGAAACTTTTGTTTTGATTTTTTATTTTATTGAAATTGGTGAATTTCTTAACTTGGAACATTTGTTATGGTCTTTATAGTGAAATTGGTGAGATTTTTAATTTGGAACTTTTGTTTTTCTTGTTATTGTTTAATTTGTGAGTTTTTTTACTTGGAACTTTTGTTTTTGTTTTTAGAGTGAAATTTGTGAGTTTTTTCACTTTGTACTTTCGATATGGTCATTATAGTGAAATTGGTGAGTTTTTTAAATTTTAGCTTTTTTTAATGGTTTTATTGTGAAATTAATGAGTTTTTTTAACTTGGAACTTTTGTTATTGTTTATAAAGGGAAATTAGTGTTTTTTTTTAACTTTAATCTTTTGTTTTTGTTTTTATAGTGAAATGCGTGAGTTTTTTAACTTGAAACTTTTGTTATGGTTTTTATAGTGAAATTGTTAATTTTTTTAACATGAAACTATTGTCATAATATTTACATATAAATTTGTGAGTTTTATAAGTTGTAACTTATTTTATGGTCTTTATAGTGAAATGCGATTGTTTTTTTGTCTATAAGATTTTGTTATGGTCTTTATAGTGAAATTCACGAGTTTTTTAATTTGAAACTTTTGATATGCTTTTTCGAGTAAAATTTGTGAGTTTTTTTAACTTGGAACTGTTGTTATTGTATTTAAAGGGAAATTGGTGATTTTTTAGCTTGAAACTTTTGTTGTGAATTTTTTAGTGAAATTGGTGATTTTCTTAACTTGGAAGTTTTGTTATGGTCTTTATAGTGAAATTAGTGAGTTTTGTAATTTGGAACTTTTGCTCTTCGTTTTATAATTAAATTTGTGAGTTTTTTTTAACTTTGAACATTTGTTATGGTTTTAGAGTGAAATATGTGAGATTTTTCGCTTTGAACTTTTGATATGGTCATTATAGTGAAATTGGTGAGTTTTTTTTTTTACTTTTTATCTCTTGTAATGGTTTTATAGTGAAATTTATGAGTTTTTTAACTCGGAACTTTCGTTATTGTTTTTAAAGAAAAATTCGTGAGTTTTTTAAATTTGAACTTCTGTTTTTGTTTTTATAGTGAAATTGGTGAGTTTTTTTTTATCTTTGAACTTCTGTTTTTCTATTTATAGTTAAATTTGTGAGTTTATCATCTTGGAACTTTTTATGGTTTTTAGAGTGAATTTGGTGAGTTTTTATCACTTTGAACCTTTGATATGGTCTATATAGTAAAAACTGGATATTTTTTCACTTGAAACTTTTGTTATTGTGTTTTAATGGAAATTGGTGATTTTTTAACTTGAAACTTTTGTTTTGGTTTTATTAGTGAAATTGGTGAGTTTTTTTAACTTGAAACTTTTTTTATGGTTTTATTAGTGAAATTGTTGAGTTTTTTAACTTTAAACTTTTGTCATGGTCTTTATAGTGAAATTGGTGATTTTTTTTAACTAGGAACTTTCTTTATGGTCTTCATAGAAACTTGGTGAGTTTTTTCACTTTAAACTTTTTTTTGTAGTCTTTATAGTGAAATTGATGTGTTTTTTTAACTTGGAAATTTTGATTTTCTTTTTATAATAAAATTTGTGAGTTTTTAAACTTGGAACTTTAGTTATGGTTTTTAGAGTGAAATTGGTGTGTTTTTTCTTTTTGAACTTTTGATATGTTCATTATGGTGAAATTGTTGTATAGTGAAATTTATGAGTTTTTTAACTTGCAACTTTTGTTATTTGTTTTTAAATGGAAATTGTTTAGATTTTTATCTTTGAACTTCTATTTTTCATTTTATATCGAAATGCGTGAGTTTTATAAATTGGAACTTTTGTAATGGTTTTTTATAGTGAAATTGTTGACATTTTTTAACATGAAACTATTGTTCTTTACAGTAAAATTTGTGTTTTTTTTAACTTGTACCTATTTTTATGGTCTTTATAGTGAAATTGGTTAGTTTTTTTTTACTTTTAGCTTTTGTTATGGTCTTTATAGTGAAATTCGTTATTTTTTAACTTTGAGCTTTTGATATACCTTTTTGAGTAAATTTTATATGTTTCTTAACTTGGAATTTTTGTTATTGTATTTAAAGGGAAATTGATGATTTTTTAGCTTGAAACTTTTGTTTTGATTTTTTTTTTTACTGAAATTGGTGAATTTCTTAACTTGGAACTTTTGTTATTGTCTTTATAGTGAAATTGGTGAGATTTTTAATTTGGAACATTTGTTTTTCTTGTTATTGTTTAATTTGTGAGTTTTTTAACTTGGAACTTTTGTTTTTGTTTTTAGAGTGAAATTTGTGAGTTTTTTCACTTTGTACTTTCGATATGGTCATTACAGTGAAATTGGTGAGTTTTTTAAACTTTAGCTTTTTTTAATGGTTTTATTGTGAAATTGATGAGTTTTTTAACTTGGAACTTTTGTTATTGTTTATAAAGGGAAATTAGTGTGTTTTTTTTAACTTTGAACTTTTGTTTTTATTTTTATAGTGAAATGCGTGAGTTTTTTTAACTTGAAACTTTTGTTATGGTTTTTATAGTGAAATTGTTGATTTTTTTAACATGAAACTATTGTCATGATATTTACATATAAATTTGTGAGTTTTATAAGTTGTAACTTTTTTTATGGTCTTTATAGTGAAATGCGATTATTTTTTTGACTATAAGATTTTGTTATGGTCTATATAGTGAAATTCACGAGTTTTTTAATTTAAAACTTCTGATATGCTTTTTCGAGTAAAATTTGTGAGTTTTTTAACTCGAAACTGTTGTTATTGTATTTAAAAGGAAATTGGTGATTTTTTAGCTTGAAATTTTTGTTTTGAATTTTTTAGTGAAATTGGGATTTTCTTAACTTGGAAGTTTTGTTATGGTTGTTATAGTGAAATTAGTGAGTTTTGTAATTTGGAACTTTTGCTTTTCGTTTTATAATTAAATTTGTGAGTTTTTTTTTAACTTTGAACATTTTTTTATGGTTTTAGAGTGAAATATGTGAGATTTTTCGCTTTGAACTTTTGATATGGTCATTATAGTGAAATTGGTGAGTTTTTTTTTTTTTTTTTTACTTTTTATCTCTTGTAATGGTTTTATAGTGAAATTTATGAGTTTTTTAACCTGGAACTTTCGTTATTGTTTTTAAAGAAAAATTCGTGTGTTTTTTAAATTTGAACTTCTGTTTTTGTTTTTATAGTGAAATTGGTGAGTTTTTACTTTTAGCTTTTGTTATGGTCTTTATAGTGAAATTCGTTAGTTTTTTTAACTTGTAGCTTTTGATATACCTTTTTGAGTAAATTTTGTGAGTTTCTTAACTTGGAATTTTTGTTATTGCATTTAAAGGGAAATTGATGATTTTTTAGCTTGAAACTTTTGCTTTGATTTTTTTTTACTAAAATTGTTGAATTTCTTAACTTGGAACTTTTGTTATGGTCTTTATAGTGAAATTGGTGGGATTTTTAATTTGGAACTTTTGTTTTTCTTGTTATTGTTTAATTTGTGAGTTTTTTAACTTGGAACTTTTGTTTTTGTTTTTAGAGTGAAATTTGTGAGTTTTTTCACTTTGTACTTTCGATATGGTCATTATAGTGAAATTGGTGAGTTTTTTAAATTTTAGCTTTTTTTAATGGTTTTATTGTGAAATTGATGAGTTTTTTAACTTGGAACTTTTGTTATTGTTTATAAAGGGAAATTAGTGTGTTTTTTTTAACTTTGAACTTTTTTTTTTTTTTTATAGTGAAATGCGTGAGTTTTTTAACTTGAAACTTTTGTTATGGATTTTATAGTGAAATTGTTGATTTTTTTAACATGAAACTATTGTCATGATATTTACATTGAAATTTGTGAGTTTTATAAGTTGTAACTTTTTTTATGGTCTTTATAGTGAAATGCGATTGTTTTTTTGACTTTAAGATTTTGTTATGGTCTTTATAGTGAAATTCACGAGTTTTTTTATGGCATTAGTTAAACAAACAGGCATCGAACCCGAAGGCCGGCTCAACACGAAGTTGAGAGGAACATCTGACCTCAATGTCAGGCATCTGTTAAACAAACAGGCATCCAACCCGAAGGTCACCTCAACATGAAGTTGAAAGGAACATTTGACTTCACTGTCAAGCATCTGTTAAACAAACAGTCATCAAATTCGACGACCGGCTCAACCCGAATATGAGAAGAACATATGATCTGCCGTCAGGCATCTGTTAAACAAAAAGGTATGGAACCCGAAGGCCGACTCAACCCGAAGTTGAGAAGAACATCTGACCTCGCCGTCAAACATCTGTCAAACAAACAGGAATCGAACCCGAAGGCCGGCTCACCTTGAAGTTGAGAGGAACATCTGATCTCCCCATCAGGCATTATTAAACAAACAGGAAGTTGAGAAGAACATCTGAACTCGCCACCAGGAATTTGTTAAACAAACAGGCATCGAACCCGAAGGCCGGCTCAACACCAAGTTGAAAGGAACATCTGACCTCGCCGTCAGGCATCTGTTAAACAAACAGGCATCGAACCCGAAGGTCGGCTCAACATGAAGTTGAGAGGAATATTTGACTTCACTGTCAAGCATCTGTTAAACAAACAGTCATCAAATTCGACGGCCGGCTCAACCCGAAGTTGAGAAGAACATCTGACCTCACCGTCAGGCATCTGTTAAACAAACAGGCATCGAACCCGAAGGGCGGCTCAACCCAAAGTTGATAAGAACATCTGACCTCGCCGTCAGACATCTGTTAAACAAACAGGCATCGAACCCGAAGGCCGGCTCAACACGAAGTTGAGAGGAACATCTGACCTCGATGTCAGGCATTTGTTAAACAAACAGGCATCGAACCCGAAGGTCGGCTCAACATGAAGTTGAGAGGAACATTTGACTTCATTGTCAAGCATCTATTAAACAAACATACATCAAATCCGAAAGCCGACTCAACCCTAAGTTGAGAAGAACATCTGACCTCACCGTCAAACATATGTTAAACAAACAGGAATCGAAGCCGAAGGCCGGCTCAACTTGAAGTTGATAGGAATATCTGACCTCCCCATCAGACATCAGTTAAACAAACAGGCATCGAACCCGAAGGCCGGCACAACACGTAGTTGAGAAGAACATCTGACCTCGCTATCAGGCATATGTTAAACAAACAGGCATCGAATTAGAATGGCCGGCTAAACCCGAAGTTGAGACGAATATCTGACCTAGCCGCCAGGCATTTGTTAAATAAACAGGCATCGAACCCAAAGGCTGGCTCAACACGAAGTTGAGAAGAACATCTGCCCTCGCCGTCAGGAATCTGTTAAACAAAAAGGTTTGGAACCCGAAGGCCGGCTCAACCCGAAGTTGAGAAGAACATCTGACCTCGCCGTCAGGCATTTGTTAAACAAACAGGCATCAAACCCGAAGGCCGTCTAAACCCTTAGTTGAGAAGAACATCTGACCTCGCTGTCAACAATCTGTTAAACAAACAGGCATCGAAACCGAAGGGCAGCTCAACCCGAAGTTGATAAGAACATTGGACCTCGCCGTCAGGCATCTGTTAAACAAAAATGTGTGGAACCCGAAGGTCGGCTCAACCCGAAGTTGAGAAGAACATCTGACCTCTCTGTCAAACATCTGTTAAACAAACAGGAATCGAACTCGAAGGCCGTCTCAATCCATAATTGAGAAGAACATCTGACCTCACCATCTAACATCTGTTAAACAAACAGGCATCAAATCCGAAGGCCGGCTCAACCCGAACTTGAGAGGAACATCTGACCTCACCGTCTGGCATCTTTTAAACAAACAGGCATCAAACCCGAAGGCCGGCCCAACACGAAGTTGAGAAGAACATCTGAACTCGCCGTCAGGTATCTGTTAAACAATTTGGCTTCGAACCCGAAGGCCGACTTAACACGAAGTTGAGAGGAACATCTGACCTCGCCGTCAGGCATCTGTTAAACAAACAGGCATCGAACCCGAAGGTCGGCTCAAAATGAAGTTGAGAGGAACATTTGACTTCACTGTCAAGTATCTGTTAAACAAACAGTTATCAAATTGGAAGGCCAGATCAACCCGAAGTTGAGAAGAACATCTGACCTCACCGTCAGGCATCTATTAAACAAACAGGCATCGAACCCGAAGGGCGGCTCAACCCGAAGTTGATAAGAACATCTAACCTCGCCGTCAGGCATTTTTTAAACAAACAGGAATCGAACTTGAAGGACGGCGCAACACGATGTTGAGAGGAACATTTGAACTCGTCGTCAGGCATTTGTTAAACAAACAGGCATCGAACTCGAAGGTCGGTTCAACATGAAGTTGAGAGGAACATTCGACTTCACTGTCAAATATTTGTTAAACAAACAGGCATCAAATCCGAAGGCAGGCTCAACCCAAAGTTGAGAAGAACATCTGACCTCACCGTCAAGCATCTGTTAAACAAACAGGCATCAAACCCGAAGGGCGGCTCAACCCGAAGTTGAGAAGAACATCTGAACTCGCCGTCAGGCATCTGTTAAACAATTAGGCTTCGAAACCGAAGACCGGCTTAACACGAAGTTGAGAGGAACATCTGACCTCGCTGTCGGGCATCTGTTAAACAAACAGGCATTGAACCGGAAGGTCGGCTCAACATAAAAGATGAGAGGAACATTTGACTTCACTGTCAAGCATCTGTTAAACAAACAGTCATCAAAGTCGAAGGCCGGCTCAACCCGAAGTTGAGAAGAACATCTGACCTCACTGTCAGGCATCTGTTAAACAAACAGGCATCGAACCCGAAGGGCGGCTCAACCCGAAGTTGATAAGAACATCTGACCTCGCCGTCAGGAATCTGTTAAACAAACAGGCATCGAACCCGAAGGCCAGTTCAACACGAAGTTGAGAGGAACATCTGACCTTGCCGTCAGGCATTTGTTAAACAAATAGGCATCAACCCGAAGGTCGGATCAACATGAAGTTGAAAGGAACATTTTACTTCACTGTCAAGCATCTGTTAAACAAACAGGCATCAAATCCGAAGGCCGGCTCAACCCGAAGTTGAGAAGAACATCTGACCTCACCGTCAGGCATCTTTTAAACAAACAGGCATCGAACCCGAAGGCCGGCACAACACAAAGTTGAGAAGAATATCTGAATTCGCCGTCAGGCATCTGTTAAACAATTAGGCTTCGAACCCGAAGGCCGGCTCAACACGAAGTTGAGAGGAACATTTGACCTCACTGTCAGGCATCTGTTAAACAAACAGGCATCGAACCCGAAGGTCGGCTCAACATGAATTTGAGAGGAACATTTGACTTCACTGTCAAGCATCTGTTAAACAAACAGTCATCAAATTCGAAGGCCGGATCAAGCCAAAGTTGAGAAGAACATCTGACCTCACTGTCAGGCAACTGTGAAACAAACAGGCAGGGAACCCGAAGGGCGGCTCAACCCGAAGTTTATAAGAATATCTGACCTCGCCGTCAGGCATCTGTTAAACAAACAGGCATCGAACCCGAAGGCCGGCTCAACACGATGTTGAGAGGAACATCTAACCTCGTCATCAAGCATTTGTTAAACAAACAGGCATCGAACTCGATGGTCGGTTCAACATGAAGTTGAGAGGAACATCTGACTTCACTGTCAAGCATCTGTTAAACAAACAGGCATCAAATCCGAAGGCCGGCTCAACCCAAAGTTGAGAAGAACATCTCACCTCACCGTCAAGCATTTGTTAAACAAACAGGCATCGAACCCGAAGGGTGGCTCAACCCGAAGTTGATAAGAACATCTGACCTCGCCATCAGGCATCTGTTAAACAAACAGACATCGAACCCGAAGGCTGGCTCAACACGAAGTTGAGAGGAACATCTGACCTCGCCGTCAGGCATTTGTTAAACAAACAGGCATCGAACTCGAAGGTCGGTTCAACATGAAGTTGAGAAGAACATTTGACTTCACTGTCAAGCATCTTTTAAACAAACAGGCATCGACCCCGAAGGCCGGCACAACACGAAGTTGAGAAGAACATCTGAATTCGCCGTCAGGCATCTGTTAAACAAACAGGCATCGAAGTTGAGAAGAACATCTTACCTCGCTGTCAGGCATCTTTTAAACAAACAGGCATCGAACCCGAAGTTGATAAGAACATCTGACCTCACCATCAGGCATCTGTTAAACAAACAGACATCGAACCCGAAGGCTGGCTCTAGACGAAGTTGAAAGGAACATCTGACCTCGCCGTCAGGCATTTGTTAAACAAACAGGCATCAAACTCGAAGGTCTGCTCAACATGAAGTTGAGAAGAACATTTGACTTCACTGTCAAGCATCTTTTAAACAAACAGGCATCGACCCCGAAGGCCGGCACAACACGAAGTTGAGAAGAACATCTGAATTCGCCGTCAGGCATCTGTTAAACAATTAGGCTTCGAACCCGAAGGGCGGCTCAACACGAAGTTGAGAGGAACATCTGACCTCGCCGTCAGACATTTGTTAAACAAACAGGCATCGAACTCGAAGGTCGGTTCAACATGAAGTTGAGAAGAACATCTGACCTCACCGTCAAGCATCTGTTAAACAAACAGGCATCGAACCCGAAGGGAGGCTCAACCCGAAGTTTATAAGAACATCTGACCTCGCCATCAGGCATCTGTTAAACAAACAGACATCGAACCCGAAGGCTGGCTCAACACGAAGTTGAGAGGAACATCTGACCTCGCCGTCAGGCATTTGTTAAACAAACAGGCATCGAACTCGAAGGTCGGTTCAACATGAAGTTGAGAAGAACATTTGACTTCACTGTCAAGCATCTTTTAAACAAACAGGCATCGACCCCGAAGGCCGGCACAACACGAAGTTGAGAAGAACATCTGAATTCTCCGTCAGGCATCTGTTAAACAATTAGGCTTCGAACCCGAAGGGCGGCTCAACACGAAGTTGAGAGGAACATCTGACCTCGCCGTCAGGCATCTATTAAACAAACAGGCATCGAACCCGAAGGTCGGCTCAACAAGAAGTTGAGAGGAACATTTGACTTCACTGTCAAGCATCTGTTAAACAAACAGTCGTCAAATTCGAAGGCCGGATCAACCCGAAGTTGAGAAAAACATCTGACCTCACCGTCAGGCATCTATTAAACAAACAGGCATCGAACCCAAAGGGCGGCTCAACCCGAAGTTGATAAGAACATCTGACCTCGCCGTCAGGCATCTGTTAAACAAACAGGCATCGAACCCGAAGGCCGGCTCAACACGATGTTGAGAGGAACATATGACCTCGCCGTCAGGCATTTGTTAAACAAACAGGCATCGAACTCGAAGATCTGTTCAACATGAAGTTGAGAGGAACATTTGACTTCACAGTCAAGCATCTGTTAAACAAACAGGCATCAAATCCGAAGGCAGACTCAACCCAAAGTTGAGAAGAACATCTGACCTCACCGTCAAGCATCTGTTAAACAAACAGGCATCAAACCCGAAGGGCGGCCCAACCCGAAGTTGAGAAGAACATCTGAACTCGCCGCCAGGCATCTGTTAAACAATTAGGCTTTGAAACCGAAGGCCGGCTAAACACGAAGTTGAGAGGAACATCTGTCCTCGCTGTCAGGCATCTGTTAAAAAAACAGGCATTGAACCCGAAGGTCGGCTCAACATGAAGTTGAGAGGAACATTTGACTTCATTGTCAAGCATCTGTTAAACAAACAGTCATTAAAGTCGAAGGCCGGCTCAACCCGAAGTTGAGAAGAACATCTGACCTCACCGTCAGGCATATGTTAAACAAACAGGCATCGAACCCGAAGTTGATAAGAACATCTGACCTCGCTGTCAGGCATCTGTTAAAAAACAGGCATCGAACCCGAAGGCCAGTTCAACACGAAGTTGAGAGGAACATCTGACCTCGCCGTCAGGCATTTGTTAAACAAACAACCATCGAACCCGAAGGTCGGATCAACATGAAGTTGAGAGGAACATTTTACTTCACTGTCAAGCATCTGTTAAACAAACAGGCATCAAATCCGAAGGCCGGCTCAACCCTAAGTTGAGAAGAACATCTTACCTCACCGTCAGACATCTTTTAAACAAACAGGCATTGAAATCCGAAGGCCGGCACAACACGAAGTTGAGAAGAACTTCTGAGTTCGCCGTCAGGCATCTGTTAAATAATTAGGCTTCGAACCCGAAGGCCGGCTCAACACGAAGTTGAGTGGAACATTTGACCTCGTCATCAGGCATCTGTTAAACAAACAGGCATCGAACCCGAAGATCAGCTTAACATGAAGTTGAGAGGAACATTTGACTTCACTGTCCAGCATCTGTTAAACCAACAGTCATCAAATTCGAAGGCCGGATCAACCCAAAGTTGAGAAGAACATCTGACCTCACCGTCAGGCATCTGTGAAACAAACAAGCATCGAACCCGAAGGGCGGCTAACCCCGAAGTTGATAAGAACATCTGACCTCGCTGTCAGGCATCTGTTAAACAAACAGGCATCGAACTCGAAGGCCTGCTCAACACGATGTTGAGAGGAACACCTGACCTCGCCGTCAAGCATTTGATAAACAAACAGGCATCGAACTCGATGGTCGGTTCAACATGAAGTTGAGAGGAACATTTGACTTCACTGTCAAATATCTGTTAAACAAACAGGCATCAAATCCGAAGGCCGACTCAACCCAAAGTTGAGAAGAACATCTGACCTCCCGTCAAGCATCTGTTAAACAAACAGGCATCGAACCCGAAGGGCGGCTCAACCCGAAGTTGATAAGAACATCTGACCTTACCATCATGCATCTTTTAAACAAACAGACATCGTATCCGAAGGCTGGCCCAACACAAAGTTGAGAGGAACATCTGACCTCGCCGTCAGGAATTTGTTAAACAAACAGGCATCGAACTAAAAGGTCGGTTAAACGTGAAGTTGAGAAGAACATTTGACTTCACTGTCAAGCATCTTTTAAACAAACAAGCATCGACCCCGAAGGCCGGCACAACACGAAGTTGAGAAGAACATCTGAATTCGCCGTCAAGCATCTATTAAACAATTAGGCTTCGAACCCGAAGGCCGGCTCAACACGAAGTTGAGAGGAACATCTGACCTCGCCGTCAGGCATCTGTTTAATAAACAGGCATCGAACCCGAAGGTCGGCTCAACAAGAAGTTGAGAGGGACATTTGACTTCACTGTCAAGCATCTGTTAAACAAACAATCATCAAATTCGAAGGTCGGATCAACCCGAAGTTGAGAAGAACATCTGACCTCACAGTCAGGCATCGAACCCGAAGGGCGGCTCAACCCGAAGTTGATAAGAACATCTGACCTCGCCGTCAGGCATCTGTTAAACAAACAGGCATCGAACCCGAAGGTCGGCTCAACATTATGTTGAGAGGAACATCTGACCTCGCGGTCAGGCATTTGTTAAACAAACAAGCATCGAACTCGAAGGTCGGTTCAACATGAAGTTGAAAGGAACATTTGACTTCACAGTCAAGCATCTGTTAAACAAACAGGCATCAAATCCGAAGGCAGGCTCAACCCAAAGTTGAGAAGAGCATGTGACCTCACCGTCAAGCATCTGTTAAAAAAACAGGCATCGAACCCTAAGGGCGGCTCAACCCGAAGTTGAGAAGAACATCTGAACTCGCCGTCAGGCATTTGTTAAATAAACAGGCATTGAACCCGAAGGTCGGCTCAACATGAAGTTGAGAGGAACATTTGACTTCACTGTCAAGCATCTGTTAAACAAACAGTAATCAAATTCGAAGGCCAAATCAACCCGAAGCTGAGAAGAACATCTGATCTCACCGCCAGTCATCTATTAAACAAACAGGCATCGAACCCGAAGGGTGGCTCAACCCGAAGTTAATAAGAACATCTGACCTTGCCGTCAGGCATCTGTTAAACAAACAGGCATCGAACCCGAAGGCCGGCCCAACACGATGTTGAGAGGAACATCTGACCTCGCCGTCAGGCATTTGTTAAACAAACAGGCATCGAACTTGAAGGTCGGTTCAACATGAAGTTGAGAGGAACATTTGACTTCACTGTCAAGCATCTGTTAATCAAACAGGCATCAAATCCGAAGGCCGGCTCAACCCAAAGTTGAGAAGAACATCTGACCTCACCCTCAAGCATCTTTTAAACAAACAGGCATCGAACCCGAAGGGCCGCTCAACCCGAAGTTGAGAAGAACATCTGAACTCGCCGTCAGGCATCTGTTAAACTATTAGGCTTCAAAACCGAAGGCCGGCTCAACACGAAGTTGAGAGGAACATCTGACCTCGCCGTCAGGCATCTGTTAAAGAAACAGGCATTGAACCCGAAGGTCGGCTCAACATGAAGTTGAGAAGAACGTCTGACCTCGCCGTCAGGCATCTGTTAAACAAACAGGCATCGAACCCGAAGGCTAGTTCAACACAAAGTTGAGAGGAACATCTGACCTCGCTGTCAGGCATTTGTTAAACAAACAGGCATCGAACTTGAAGGTC
>OZ012735.1:522046900-522054400 GCA_963859935.3 Lathyrus sativus | reverse complement strand
CACTAAAAGCATAGACAGAAGCAAAATGGCTTCTATGATCTATGGTGTTAGTGGGAACAACAGAAGAGGCATTGGATGTGAATCCTCCTCTGGAAGCAATCCAAAATCTGTTGATAAACTCTTCATCAAGAAGACTCCTCTGTATTCTCATTTTAAGTTTGGTCATCTGAATGATATTAAACATACAAGCTCTGAAAAGAGTACTTATGTGTTTAAGCCAAGGGTTAGCCAAAATAAACACTATGTTGAAAAACAGAAGTTTAGGCAAAACCACAGAACATCTAACCCCAAAGGACCCAAGAAGATCTGGGTACCTAAAAGTCAAATAATACCTGTTGCAGATGTTCTTAGCAGCAAAATCCAGACACCAATCATGGTACCTGGACTCTGGATGCTCACGACATATGACGGGCGAAAGGTCTATGTTCCAAAGCCTGGAACTTAGATCTGGAGGGGACGTGAAATTTGGAGGGAACCAGAAGGGCAAGATCATTGGCTCTGGTACAATAGGTAATGGTAACCTACCCTCTATTTCTAATGTTCTGTTAGTTGAAGGATTGAAACATAATCTATTGTCCATAAGTCAATTAAGTGACAATGGTTATGATATCATCTTTAATCAAAAATGTTGCAAAGCTGTATGTCAAAAGAATGGTTCAATCCTGTTCAGTGGAAAGAGGAAAAACAACATTTACAAAATTAACCTTTCAGAACTTAAAGTTCAAAATGTAAAATGCCTTTTATCTGTGAATGATGAGCAATGGGTCTGGCATAGAAGATTGGGACATATTAATATGAGACGTATATCTCAGATTAATAAACTCAATCTGGTCAGAGGACTCCCTAATCTGAAGTTCAATTCAGATGCTCTGTGTGGCGCATGTCAAAAGGGTAAATTTTCAAAATCCCATTTTAAACCAAAAAATGTTGTTTCCACTTCTAGACCATTGGAATTACTTCATATTGATCTGTTTGGACCAGTGAAAACTGCATCCATCAGAGGCAAGAAGTATGGGTTAGTCATTGTAGATGACTACAGCAGATGGACATGGGTAAAGTTTCTAAAACACAAGGATGAGTCTCATTCTGTGTTCATTGACTTCTGTAATCAAGTCCAGACTGAAAAAGAATGCAAAATTATTAAAGTCAGAAGTGATCATGGTGGTGAATTTGAAAACAAATATTTTGAAAAATATTTTTCTGAAAAAGGAATTGCACATGATTTCTCCTGTCCTAGAACTCCACAACAAAATGGAGTTGTAGAGAGGAAAAATAGAACATTGCAAGAAATGGCCAGAACCATGATCAACGAGACAAATCTGGCAAAATACTTTTGGGCAGAAGCAATAAATACAGCATGTTATATTCAGAACAGAGTGTCTATAAGACCTCTTCTGGAAAAGACTCCCTATGAATTGTGGAGAAACAGAAAGCCCAACATTGCTTATTTTCATCCATTTGGATGTATTTGTTATATGCTTAACACTAAAGATCATCTGAACAAGTTTGATTCCAAAGCACAGAAGTGTTTCATGCTTGGTTATTCTGAACGCTCTAAAGGCTACAGAGTATTCAATACTGAAACACAGATTGTGGAAGAATCTATTCATGTTAGATTTGATGATAAGCTTGGCTCTGAAAAGCCAAAGCAAGTTGAAAGTTCTGCAGATAGAGAAGTTATTCTCACAGACTCTGAAGGCTCAGAGGCAGACAAGACTGAAGACAAAGACTCTGAAGCAAATCCAGATGCTACGCCTCTAACTTCCCAACTTGACAATCTGCATATTTCTGAAAGACCAACAGTCAGAGGATCTTCTTCCAGAATGAAAGCTTCTCATCCAGAGGATGTGATAATTGGAAAGAAAGATGATCCAATAAGGACAAGAGCATTTCTCAGAACTTCTGAATCTTCCTTCTGTGGCTTAGTGTCAATTATAGAACCAACATCTGTTGATGAGGCTCTGGAAGATAATGAATGGATTTTAGCTATGCAAGAGGAGCTGAATCAATTCACAAGGAATGAAGTCTGGGATCTGGTTCCAAGACCTAAAGGTTTCAATGTCATTGGAACAAAATGGGTTTTCAGAAATAAACTAAATGAGAAAGGAGAAGTTGAAAGGAACAAAGCAAGACTGGTTGCTCAAGGCTACAGTCAACAAGAAGGCATAGACTACACAGAAACATATGCTCCTGTTGCAAGGTTAGAGTCTATACGCTTGCTTATTTCATTTGCTGCACAACATAACATCACTCTTTATCAGATGGATGTTAAAAGTGCTTTTCTTAATGGAATTATAGAAGAGGAAGTGTATGTCCACCAACCTCCTGGTTTTGAAAATGAAAATTTTCCAGATCATGTTTACAAACTGAAAAAATCTCTTTATGGACTAAAACAAGCTCCCAGAGCTTGGTATGAGAGGTTGAGTAATTTTCTTCTGAAGAAAAATTTCATCAGAGGAAAAGTGGATACCACACTATTTTGTAAAACCATTAAGAAAGATTTGTTGATTTGTCAAATTTATGTAGATGATATTATTTTTGGATCAACAAATATTATGCTTGGAAAGGAGTTTGCTAAATGTATGCAGGAAGAATTTGAGATGAGCATGATGGGAGAACTGAGATTCTTTCTGGGAATCCAAGTAAATCAGACTCCAGAGTGCACCTACATACATCAGACCAAGTATGTTAAAGAGCTTCTGAAGAAGTTTAACATGCTGGATAGCAAAATGGCAAAGACTCCAATGCATCCTACAAGCACTCTAGGTAAGGAAGAGGTAAGTAAGAAGGTAGATCAGAAACTCTACAGAGGTATGATAGGATCTCTTCTTTATTTGACTGCTTCTAGACCAGACATTCTGTTTAGTGTTTGTTTATGTGCTAGATTCCAATCAGATCCTAGAGAATCACACTTAACTGCTGTTAAGAGGATTCTAAGGTATCTGAAAGGTACTGCTAATGTTGGTTTGTGTTACAGAAGATCTGACGAATATTCACTAGTTGGATTCTGTGATGCTGACTATGCTGGAGATAGAGTTGAGCGCAAAAGTACTTCTGGAAGCTGTCAGTTTCTTGGAAGTCATCTGATCTCGTGGTACAGCAAGAAGCAACCAACAATTGCACTATCAACCACAGAGGCAGAATACATTGCTGCTGCTGGATGTTCCACTCAGATGCTCTGGATGAAGAGTCAACTAGAAGATTATCAAATCTATGAGAGTAATCTTTCTATCTTCTGTGACAATACTTCAGCTATATGTTTATCCAAAAATCCAATTTTACACTCTAAGGCCAAACATATAGAGATTAAACATCATTTCATCAGAGACTATGTTCAGAAGGGTGTAATAAATTTAGCCTTTGTTGATACAGATCATCAATGGGCAGATATTTTCACAAAACCCCTTGCTGAAGATAGGTTTAAGTTTATTCTGAAAAATATTTGTATGGATTTTTGTCCAGAGTAATATTTCTCAGAGTCAACTTCTCAGATGCTAAGTGTTTAACACTCTGAAGTATTTCATCTGTTTTGCTTGTTTAATTTATTTGTGAATTATTTTTTTTGTGTGAAACTCTATACTGACCATCTCAGAGGATCTGAAAGTTGAAAACGTTTCATTTCTTAAGAGTTATAGAATCACATGCAAGCAAACACGTGTCACTCAGAATCTGAAAAGATGGAGTACACCTACTGATTATGACGTTTAAGGTATTGCTTTGAAAATCTCAATCTGTCTTGATTTTCCCCCCAAATGTCATATCATAATTAAAAATGATTACTTTTCATTTAATGCAAACGTGCGTATGTGTCCTATGTGTACCTGTTGTGTTTCCCATGCGTGCTTTATTTGTCTATATAAACCACTCTCTTAACACATTCACACTTTTCACATTCTCAAACACATATGCGTTTTTGTTTGTTGTTCTCTCTCTTTGCAAACCCTAAAAAAACTCAGAAACCTTCATCTTCTTCATCATCATCAACAATGGCATCTACTTCAAAAGCTGTTACTACCAAAGATGCTACCACTGTCATAGAACCAGTACGCACTCTCCTAACTCCTGTTGATTCACTAGAAGTACTGTGTGAAAGCTTCGTGGACTTAGAAGATCTTGCTGAAAATGGGTTTGATCTGATTTCTTCAATCAAAGCACAAGGCTGGGACGGTTACTTTGACAGGCTTATGGGTCCTGTGTATCCAAAGTTAGTGAAGGAGTTCTGGATCCATGCATTTGCTACTCCAAAGTTCATTCACTCCTCTGTGCTGGGGAAAAAGATTGTTATCACTGAAAATCTGATAAGGAAACTCATTGGTTTTAAGGCAACTGATGGAGTAACCTCTCTGTCTTCTGCGCGTGAAGATCTGAAAGATGTTTGTCAAGAAATCTGCACTACTGGTGAACCTTGTAAGAAGGTTAAGTTCTTGAAACCCACTTACAAGATATGGGCTAAGATTTTCATGAACACCATCTTTCATAGACCCTCTTCAAACTCTTCTGATTATGTTAATGCTGAACAACTTTACTTCATGTATTGTTTACACCAAAACATTCAGATTGATCTTCCATATCTGTTGTTTAATCATCTGGTATCTCACGTCAAGGAAACAAGGGAAACAGCTAGAGATAAATCTGGAAAAGTCAGAACATGGATTCCTATGGGAAGGCTGATTTCAGATATTCTGATAGAAAACCAACTTGTGGCGCATCTGCAAGAGGCTGGGTTGACAGAAGATCTGAATTATATCATTGGCTCTGAAATAAATGGTTTAACTCTGAGAAGGATGAAACTGGTTGAAGATTTATCTGAGAAACCAAGGAAAACTAACTCTGAAGAAGTTAGGGGAAGAAGGATTCCTGTTGAGGATTTTCCTTTATTCACATCAGATGAACCTAGAGAACTTATTGCTGAGTATGTTGCTCGCTGCATAAGAGATGGTGTTGAGATTCCTGCCAATCTTGTGCAGAAGGAAGGCCAAGTTCTTCCTGATTTGACAAGGGAAAGAAGACGTAAGAGAAAAATGGATAGTGAAGGTCATCAGAAGAAAAGGAAGCATTCAGATGCTGAAAAGAAGAAGAAAAGGAAGAAGCTGAAGAAGGTTCAACCAAATCCTCCTGCAGCAACTTTTGAAGAAATTAGAGATACTCTGAAACAGGTATTTAACACTGATTCTAATCCTGTTCATCATTCTGCTACCCCCACACCATCTGACTCACCCCTCATATTTAAAAGATCTAGACCATCTGAGACTCATACACCACAACCAACAAACATACAAACAGAAATTCCACAACAAACTCAACAAACAACACCACAACCACAAAACACTATCCCAGAACATACCATTCCAGAGGATGTTCACCCTGAACACTCTGACCAACCTGAAAATCTCATTAATCCTAATGAGATATTAGATATCACACCTTTAAACCAGTCTGTCATTTTATCTTCAACTTCTGAAAAATCTAACCACTCTGATACATCATCTGATGATGAATCATCTGGTTACATTAATGAATGCTTGAATGATCTCAAACAACCTCGTTCTGAGAGTGTTTGGAAACAGCTGTTTAAATCTCCACCTTCTCCACAAAATTCCCCAACTCAAACTCTCACTCCACAACCTATTGAAATTCAAAACACTCCACAACCAACAGAAACCCAACAAACATCTGAACCACAAAACAACCAACCAACATCTGAACATCCATCTTCACAACCTCAACCTTCTGAACCACAAACATCTGAACATCCATCTTCACAACCTAAACCTTCTGAACAAACACCACAAACACAACCAAGACAACCCAGAATCCCTGATGAAGCAGAATTGGGATCAAGTGTTTATACTCTGTTAAGAGATTTTGATAAGGATAATGTCTCAGACTTTGCTGACATTATGGATGTTTGCATGACTACTATGGACAAAGAGGCTGCTAATGCTGTTTGGAAGAAATATCTTTACAGACTGAATAGGGAGGCTTTGAAAATCAGGATTCAATGTCTTAGATTGTCAAAAGTAAGGCTTGCTGCTTATCAAAAACGGATTAAGAGAAACCCTCCTCCTATTCTTCTTCTAGAAGCTCCTCCACCTCCAGAAATTCCTGCACCTGATGTCACTAAGATTGTCTCAGAATCTATTGTTTCAGAATCTGCTATTTCAGAATCTACAGATCTTCAGAAGGATGTCAAAGAACTTAAGGATTTTATGGTTGATCAAAAGAAAACAAATGAAGAAATGAAAACTTGGATGGCGAAGCAAGATGAAAATTCAGAAAGGATTACAGCACTGCTGCAACTCATTGCTTCTCAACAAGCCTCATCTGCTAAACCTTCTTGATGTTTTGCACAAGTTTTTCATGTTTTGCTTTGTTTTGATTTTCTTCTGATATGTTTTGTTTGTTTTTATCTAAATCTGAATGTTCTCTTGACTTAATGACAATGATCTTTTTGCTTATCTGGACATGTGTTTCTTCTGCATCTTTACTGTCTTTTAAAATTCTTTTTGATTATGACAAAAAGGGGGAGAAACAAAATAGAATCTGATTGTTCAAATCTATAAGCAATTATCTGAACTAAGTCAGACATGTTACTAACATTCTTTAAATCTAACAAGACTCTGACAAATTTCATTGAAGTTTTTCCTGAGATCTATCTTTTCAGAACCTGATCAAAAATAGCTAAATCTGAGTAGACCAGACTCTGATATCTAACCTTGAGTACTATGATCTAAAAGATAACTCAAGACAGGAAATGGCAAGATAAACAACCAGGTGTTCTGAAGTTGTTCATCTGGCATCAAGCTTTAATATGGCATCAAGCTTTGACTCTAGAAGTCAAACATATGTCAACCAGGCTTCAATCAGGATGTTAACCAGGATTCAATCAGGCTCTGAATCTGAAATGTAATCAGGCTCTGAATCTGAAATGTACTCAACCAGAAAGGGAAGTATCTAATTCCATTAGAGTATTCATTTCAGGGGGAGATTGTTAATCTCAGGGGGAGTAATTTTAATTCATACTTTTATTGAACAAATTGCTCATGTTTTGTCATCATCAAAAAGGGGGAGATTGTAAGAGCACAGATTGTGTCTTAGTAATATCTCTATGTTTTGATGATAACATTAATGATAATTTGTATACAAGAATTATACTCTCTAAATTTGTTCTAAACTGTTTTCTACAGGCACAAAAGATTTTAATCTTAAAGAGCAAATTTGATGTGAACAATAAATTCTGAATGGCTCAAGAGCATCTGAAGATTAGAAGAATCTGAAGTATAAGAGCTTAGTCATCAAGATTCTGAAGATACAACACGCTGCATATTTTATCAAGAATCTGAATGAAAGAAGACTCTGAGTGAAGAGACTCTGAATGAGAAAAGACTCTGATCTGAGTGAAGACTCTGATCTAAGAGCATGTTACGCTTCAAGCACACAGCTGCACCAGACTCTGATTCATCAACATATGAAGAACATCTTATGCTCTGAAGTTTCCAG
>OZ012735.1:521870003-521909380 GCA_963859935.3 Lathyrus sativus | reverse complement strand
CGATCATGACGATCTCTATCAACATTGTTTCTACCAAATGACTTATTTCTAGATGCAAATGAAAAAACATTACTAGAATCTTCATTACTATCATCAACCATACCAATAGCCAAATCAACAAGAGCTTTCTTAGCGCGACGAAATTTGCCTTCACTAATGATTCTTTTATGATCCAAAGCACAATGAACAATCTCCAATAGCTTCTCCCACTGTCTAACTATTTCAACACCATCACTAACAGCATTGCATATATCCAATGCCTTCACACTCCTCTCATAAAACTCATTCACCAAACGATCCAAAGGTGGTTTACACACTTTCGATCTATGGTTATGAAGAATCATTCTGAATTCCTCTTGGCAACAAAGGAATGTATCTAGAAGCTTCCTAACCCAAGAAAGTGACAACAAATCATTATTGGAAACTGAAGATAGTTCACTGAACCTATCAGTAACATGATTTTGAAACAAATTAAGCTCTTGTTCTAAGCTCGAATTTTCCATAGAGTGAACTTGAGTACTACGTAGATTCAGAATAGAAGAACCAAGATATTCTGTTGTAAAACGCATTCTTGCTTAACACAAATATCACAGAAGCTTCTTTATAGTATAAGCATAAAACAATCACTGACCCAGTTATCAAATTTAACAGAAAATGAAAATTTTCTGTCAAATTTGAAAACTTTTTCAGTAAATTAAAATACCCAGATGGAATTTCCAAGACGATTTTCTAGAATGAGTGATTAACACTCTGGGAAAAGAAAATTAAGCTTTCACTTGGGAATTTCAGGGTTTTGAAATTGGTGAAACAGAGGAATGAATACTTGAAATTGATTGAAAAGGAAGGAAGGAAATGGGGAATGGTTTGAGAGAAAGTGGAAAGTGAGAAACTTGATATAGAAATCAAAGTGGGAATGAGAAGAATTTGGAAATGGCTTGTTGTTATATTGGGGATAATTGGACCGCGTTTAATAACGGTTGTTGAAAATGAAATTATAAAAAGAAAGAAAAAGAGTGAATAAATGTAAGATTAACGAGTAAGGATACTCGGTGAGAAAAAGACAATTAAAATTGTTTTCAATTAAAATTAAAATTTATTTTAATATAAATTTAGTTTATATATGGGTATATTATGTTGAATAAGGCTTTACTAGTGTGTACATTTTTTATTTGAATGCGAGTGTGAATGCTAATTCTCTCTTATACACTCATTAATGTATGGTGTCACGTCGCCTTTGTTTTTTAATTGCTCAGTTACTTACCGGGTGAGAGACTCTTATGCTAGCTTGAGCCATTGTTATCATCACTATTTTAAAACAAAGTACTATATCATTTGAAAATGGATTTTTTATAGTCATCAAGTCTCGAGAATGTCATAGTAACTTTCTCACTTTTCTACTATATGATATTTCTAATCATTGAAATGCTTCCACCTGGTTTTATTAACAAATAAACTAGAACCTGCATAGAAAAAGTAGTGAGTGAGAAAACTTTTCACTTTTAGCTCCTTCGTCAATTGTGTATTGCTCAACCATCGTATAGCTGTTGATTGTTATAATATTGTCGGTTGTTATTGTTGGTGTACAAGGTTAAAAAAAATGAATAAAATGAGAGAATGTGTTTATATTCTACAAATGACGGCTACAAAGTTGTAAGAAAAAATTATTTAAAAGTGACATCTACCATTAGTCTATATACACAGAAAATTAGGGCCACATAAGTAACATCATAAAATACAAAAATACCCTCTAACAAACTTGGTCACTAAGTTTGTAAAATATAAATTATTTCTAACATCATCCTTTAATTTATATTTATCCAAAACTGACAACATCAATTTCATCCCTTAAGCGAAAAAATTGATCAGTCTTGATAGCCTTCGTCAGAACATCTGTCACAATGTTCAAAAAGTTAAAGATCAATATGCCTTTCTTTGAAGCACTCGAGCAAATGCCCACATACAAAAAATTTATGAAATAGGTAATCGGTAGAAAGAGACCAATGGGAGAGGTCAAACAACAAAGTGTGGAAGCTGAAGTACCTCCCATAAAAATGAGGAGTGAACTGTCGAGCCATGCGACGTTAAGTAAAGCGTTGCATAAGAGGCAACCCACGTTTTTAATGAGTGAGCATTTTCTTTTTGTTGTTTAATTTGTTTCGTTTGCAGGTAATAAACAAGACCTTACAGGTGCAAGCTATGATGTCGCAATTGGTGTTATATTACCCTCCGCCTCCTCAGTAAGGATCTCTGTGAGTAACCTTTCTCGCTCTTGATCTAACACATTAGGGGCCAATGTGTAGTTCAAGTTTTGGGAAGGTTTACTATTTTTTTTCCTTTTAGTATTTTTGTTTTTATGTGTTGTTTTATTGAAACCACTTTGAGTTCTCCCTGAACTAGAGCCGTAAAAAACATTTCTTGTGAATACTATGATTGTGAGGCAGTCAAGAAAGTATATAGAGGTTGAGGGACGAGGAGCTAGAATTAGGGACATTGGAAAAGTTTGGAAAGTGAGGTATAACATGAACACCTTAGATTCCCCGGAGTAAGGAAACAAGTCCAACGTGTAGATTTGTGCCATAGTACTTGGATTTTAGAAGTATTCCCCGATTAGCTCTTAGTGATAGTCTGACATGATTAAAAAGAATTTCATGTATATGGTTGATTGAGAGAACAAGTTAAGGCACCGAAAGAAAAAAAGTGAATAATGGCGATAAAGATAACTAGTCCTTCTAAGTTGGGTAACCCTCACCCGATTATTTAGCCTAACGGCGGTTGGGTCTCAATAGTCGTCCCAAAGTGGACTAATAAACATCAATGCGTGAGAAAAAAAGAATAAAGGTGCCTAGAAAAGTTTCAATCAATCTTGTACATGTGAGGGAAAACGATAAAAAATTCCTTAATCTGATTATCCGAATGAAAGGGGTAGAAAATCGAAGAAAAGACTTAAGCCCAAAGCATAGTTGGAGAGGTAACTGAAAATGGGATTTAGGTATGTGGTCTTACCGCGATATGTATTTGTGTAATACCTTCATTAACGAACGATTACAAAGAGAATTAGTTTTAGTCGATAGGAACAAAGACTCACGTATGAGTATCGACACACCTTACCATCACAAGTCTTTCATTTGATGTGTATCGTTTGATCTGAAAAATATTTAGGCAAGTTTGTTGCTTCAGGTCAAGCAACGGTTTAAGTTTGGGGGAGTTTGATCGGTGGTTTTTATGCGTTATTTTACTGTTAGTTTTAGTTAATCTTCTTATATGTTCAGTTGCATTTTATTTCTGTTTACTGCATTTTATGCTTTGTTTGTGTCTTTCCAATGTTTTTAGGTTCAAGTAAGCATTCAGGAAGAATTGGAGCGAAAACCACGAAAAATTGCAAGAATTCCGAAATCCAAATTTTGGAGTACGGGAGGCCTGACACGGTCACCCGTGTCACCTGACACGGACCGTGTTAGGAGGAGGAACCGTGCCAAGGAAAAAGAAGAAGAAAGTGTGGAACCAAGGGGCTGACACGACCACCCGTGTCAGGTGACATGACCCATGTCGTCATGTCTGGCACTGAGAAAGTTTTGTACAGATTACAGGGAGCCCTCACGGCCACCTGTTTCATCTGACACTGCCCGTGTTGGCTTGGACGCTGATTTTCCCTTTTTTTTTTAATTTTCACTGAATGTTGACCTAGAGGGAATTTTTGGGATTTTCACCTACTGTTATTTAATTTTTTGATATTTAGAAGAGTTAAAGAAAAGAGAAGAGACACTTTTGACTGGGGAAGAATTAATTGATCAAGATTGTAGAGATCAAGGTGATTGGAGAACTGAAGGTTTTCATGAGCGAAAGCAATTGAAGATTAAAGTAATCCTATTATCTTGTAATGTCTAGTTTTTATTTTGTATTTTCTTTGAATATTATGAGTAGCTAAACCCCCTAATGCTAGGGGGTGTCCCTGATTTGAATTTGTAATGACTCTGATATTAGTATTGTAATAACAATCTCTTTGTTTTCTATAATTTATTTGATCTCTAGCTATTCTTAATGCTTTTCCTATCGGACAAACATGGTTTGATTTTTCGATTAACGATTAGGCTGAACCGCCATTGTTAATGCTTTTCTTTAGATCACTCTATAGTAAATACCACCTAGGACTAGGGATACCCTATAGGAACCAGAATATTCTTGATAATTGATTGCTTAATTTCATCTGTAATTCTCTATGGACATAGGAATTAGGGTGAATGATTAAAGATTTTCTCATTGTCGCTACTGCGAAAATCGGCGCCGGCTGAACAGAAGAGTCGCCACCGTGCGTTATTTATCCCAACGGAGGGAAAGGAAACGCTCAGAGTAAACCTAACGCAAAACGGGGAAAGGAATGGTCATGGCAACCAGAACCTGGATTCGGGAGTCGGTTACGCAAGGGGAAGGTATTAGCACCCCTCACGTCCGTCGTACTCGACGGGATCCACGCTTGTTTTCGGGTATGGATTGTTATTCTATCTATTCTAAGGGTTAAGGGTTAAAAGAAAAGAAAATGACTCGGCAAAGTATCGCACTTTATGCCTACGTATTCCCGTCTGGAACGAGAAATCAGAGTCAACGTAGTTCGCCTACCTACGGGAAAGGAGGGGAAGGTTGCTCGCTAGGATATCGCATCCTATGCCTACGTACTTTCATACAGCATGAAAGATCAGAGCAAACGTAGTTCGGGCCACGTACGACACAAGTCTGTTTTGATTGTTTTTATTCCTTCTGAAAAAGGGTTTTTCTGATTACTGGTCCAAGCGAACAAAAATGACGTTTTGATGAGTTCACATTCTTTTACGGAAGAAGTGTCTTTTATTGTGTTTGAAATCTTATTGTGTTTTTCTGTTTGTTTTGAGAAAGAAGAGACAGAACTCTATCCTATGGTTGAAAAGGGAATCAGACTATCCTAATGTTATCATGCATGGGTTAAGACCTAATGTCTATCATGCTCCTCTCTTGCGCAGAGAGAAACAGAGATCCTAAGGGATAAACGGAAACAGAAACAGTAGCATATATACAATAAAGCAGTAAAATGCATGGATGCAGCAATACAAGCGAGGCAAGGGAGTCCCACTCAACCTCGAACCTAGAAAACAATAGGCGAAAGTGAACAGAATTCACCTTCAACCTAACAGGTTAAACAGCAAGCAATACAGTCAGGGAAATTCAATCAATACATCAAGAATTATAAACAGCAAAAGCAGTCTTCATCAACATCTGTCTTCAAGTCATCATCAAACACCTACAAGCTTCAAGCAAGCATCAGTCTTTATCTTCACAGCCTTCAAGCAAGGTCTTTGTCTTCAATCTCTCAGGGATTTTCTTCAAGTCCCAATCTCCAAGATGAGAAACAGTTAAGAGGATGAACTGGAATGTTAAACAGTTAGTTGACCACCAAAGGTGGCAAACAGACTGTTAACAATAGATAGAAGGTTTTCTCTCAAGAGTTCTATCTCTTAGACACTATCACCAAGCCTTCCAAAGGAAGGGGGTGAATGTCTTAGAGAGACTCTGCATCATAGAGAGGGATGGAGGTAACCAAGACCTTCCATGTTTGTGAACCAAGTTTTCTACTCTAGAGCTCTGCCTAACTCCTAGATCCTATAACCTTCAACAGCTGCCAGCAAGAGATACTCCTCCTCAACTCTGGAAATTGGTCTTCATTCTTTATTCTTCAATGGGCTTCATCAACACAGTCTTCAGCTCAGACCCAAACCCCAAGCAAGCCCAATACCCCACACAGTCAAATAATAACCCTAGAGAGGGCACACCACACAATCAATCAAATACAAGCAATATACTAATAGTAATAGGGGAAGCCTAATATTTTCTAAGGGATCTATTATCTACCCACAATACCCCTATAGTCCCATACCCCAAAATTCAAACTACAAATCTTAAAAGAAATGATTTATTACACCTATGTTATCTCTAAACCCTAGTTTTGATTCTCCTAATCACACCTAAACAAATCATCTAAAATTAAGTCCTAAAATCATGAATTAAATTTTATATACAAGCTAAAGTTCTAAGTGAAATACTCTAAAAAGAATAGGCCCAAAATATAAAAGTATCTAACTAAACTAAAATCAACAATATCATGTATAAACCTAAAATTAATTAAAACCTATTTAAAAGAAAAATGTACTAAAAATGCAAAAATAAAATAAAATGCTAATTTTATTGTATGACAATTTTCTTAACAGAATTATGAAAAATATGCAAAAACCACCATTTAAAAACATGCAATTTCCAATTTGTTATGATTTTTCAAAGAATTAACAAAAATTGAATGAAATAAAAATGAATTAAATTGGGTTAGGGTGCAGTTAGTATGTATTTCAGTTAAAAAAAGAATGATGGGCCCAGACTGGGGGGCGCGCATAGCAAAGCGCATCTAGGCCCAGCTAACCAGAAAACACAAAAATAAAATAAAAAATGAAAACGGTGCGAAAAGTAAAAATTTCAGTGCAAATGGTTGGGCCTTGGCGTTTGGGGGGTGTGAAAAGCAGGGGCAACTTAAGCCCATCAGAGTGATTTAATGAAATGGTGCGCTTTGGCACCCAGCTTCCCTCGCGTTTTCAACTTTGAATCGTGGCCTTTAGATCATATGCTGAGTCAAAGTCAAGTGAAGGATCCAACGATCCTCACGTTTCTTCTCCAAAGAATTAGGGTTTCAACCATTATTGAACCCTGCATGCAGCTTCATGAATCAATCTTCCACCTTCTCATACGACCTCGTTCCTCCATGAAATCCAATTCTGTAAAAAGCAAAAATGTCCTACATCCTCTCCTCTACACAGCCATAGATTCAGTTTCCTCCAAAACTCAATCAATATTCAAACCCGATAGGTAGAAAATCCTGGTTCCACCATTTTGCACTGATATCAATCATGCCAATTCTTGCTAACTCTTACACTAATACAATCTACATGCTATGCTGGTCATTTTAATCCATCTAACCAAGATCATTATGCCCTAACCTAGGTGTTCTAAGCCAACACAGTTTTGGAGCTCCAATGGTGAACTTCATGAAATGTCTTCAAACTCATCAGAAATGATCCTCTACTTATGCCTAACCATTCTAACCTAAAGATTCTTCATTATTATAACTAATTCTAGCCAATTCGAAGAAAACACCAACCTGGTTTAAAGATGAAAACAGATGCAGAATTCCTTGGATCCAAAGCTTGCAATGCTCTGGACTTGATCAACAAACTTGATTCTTGGTTCTGTATGCAATAGCACTTGCTCAAATGTCCTTGATCTTGCAATCACAATCTTCTTGCACTTTGGATGATGAAGTTGGATAGCACGAATTCTACTTCAATTAAGCCAAATCTTGCTGGAAACTTGATCTAGTATGGATGTAGATGATGATAGGATCAAGAATTGTGGAGAATGATGAAGATTTGATAGAGTTTGGAATGAATTTGCACAATTGAAGAATGAGATGTAACTATGTGTTTTGATCAAAATGAATCACCAACCCTTGAATGAAGCCACTCTACTCAATATATAGACACTCATAGAACAGTCTAGAACTTGTTAGAACCTTCTTGTGCACAATTTCCTTGGATTTTGGATATGTTACTTCCTTGGTAAGCCAACTAGCATAACTTCCAAATTTTGAACCAAACTCAAAAATCCACTTTTACCAATGTTCTCAAAACATTTTTTCCAATCAAAATGACCTATAATTTAATCCCATTTGGCCATGTTATGAAAAATCTCAATTTTAAGTCACTTTTATTCATTAAATTCATCTTTTAAATGACCAAATTTGGAACCTTGAGCTATGAGCCTTTCCAAACTTTCATGATCACTTTTCTAGACTAAAAATGTCATTTGGAGCAAGTTTGATGTTGTGAAGTTTTTCATTTGAAGCTTCCTTGTATGAGTTTTAGGCATAGGCTTGAAATGACCTGTAATTCTCAAATGACCAAAATACCCTTTGCTTGCCAAGGTCATAAGTAGAGTTCCACAAATCAGATGAAGGCATACCATACCTTTATAGAAATCTAAGACAATGAGGAACAACTCTTATGTTGACCAGAAATTCATTTGAAATCTCCTTTAGTGGTAAACGTTGCTTGGAAGACAAGTAACTTTCACAGACAAAATTTCAGATACCTCAGATGACCTGTAACTTGCAAGAACCATAACTTGAGTTCTATAAATATCCTTGATGTCTTCCACCACTCAAATTAAAGGTCTTGAGATCCTCTACAAGTTTCATGTTGGCCAAGGATACATTTGAAGCTTGCATTTTGAATTATCTAGCTGGGAAGTTTGCCCTAAATCAGGGGATTTCACACAGAAACCCTAATTTAGAAACTTCTCTTCTTCTTGATTTCTCTTGATTTCTCCTTGGCACAACACCACATCCTTATATACATGTCAAATGATGAACCCCACATCTCTCAGATAGACCTTGATGCCTTTCAATCAATCATTTGACCTAGGGTTGACCCAGGGTTGACCCAAATGAGACCCTAATTGACTGTCTTCAACTACAACTCTTGTGATCACATCAATGAATTGTCTCACTTTCAAAATGACCCTCTAGGTCTTCCATGATTCCTATATACCCTCCATGCTCAATTCACAGCTCACAACTTCTTTGATGATCTTCAGATACCCTCAGATAGGAGATAGATTCACTACTTGATCCACAGACTTCTTAGGTTTCAATTTCTCTCTGATGACTTAGATAGGCCTGAATTTAAACAATAACCTCTTGATAGGCTCATAGAGATGAGAATAGTACTTGGTCCCTTGTTGGATGACTTGCTATGCTATGCTATGCAGATGATTAGACTATGTACATGACTCTATATGCAAAATGCTAATTTAATTGAAACATAAACCAAGTGAAAGAGGTTGAGCAAATTTTAGGGTGCAACAGCTGCCCCTATTCAAGCGACTTGGACCTGATTGGGTGAAGAGCAAACGGCCTTCAAACATTCGAGGTACGAGACGGTTGAATACTAAGAACCCGAAAATTTGCCAACCGCAGAAATAAACTGCATTACTGCTTGAATAATAACATCTGCTGACTGGATCTGGCAGTTACGGCAACCAACTGATCCATTAGCGACCGTGCTGGGGATTATTTTCATCAGCCTGAAAAAGATTCTATCATCGCAGGGATAGAACTTTGTCCATGTTAGGACGCCTGTGTCGTCAACACGAAGAAATCTCAACTAAACTTGTCCACGTTAGGACTCCACCTGCCGTCAACACGGAAAAATCTCGGCGACTTCGCTGGGGGTGACTCGTCTGCATTTCATCAACACGAGGGGATCCTATCAACATAGGGATGAATTGTCCACGTTAGGACTAGCACATCTCGTCAAGAATAAATCGTCCACGTTAGGCATAAAGTTTCCACGTTAGGAACAAACTGTCCACGTTAGGAATACATCGTCCACGTTAGGACTAAACTTTCCCACGTTAGGAATAACTTTTCCACGTTAGGAATAACCCTTTCCACGTAAGGAATACATCTTTCCACGTAAGGAATACATTGTCCACGTTAGGACTAAACTTTCCACGTTAGGAATAACTTTTTCCACGTTAGGAATAACCATCGTCCGCGTTAGGACTAAACCTTCCACGTTAGGAATACATCGTCCACGTTAGGACTAACATTTCCATGTTAGGAATACATCGTCCACGTTAGGACTAACATTTCCACGTTAGGAATACATCGTCCACGTTAGGACTAACCTCGTCTTGATTTGTCCACGTTAGGACTCACATCTTCGACCCGCTGATGAAATAAAACTTGTCCACGTCAGGACTCACGCTTCGTCTTGATTTGTCCACGTCAGGACTCGCGCATCTTGTCATCACGAAGAACTATAAACTTGTCCACGTCAGGACGCACATTTCACCATTACGAAGAAAGATATCTGCTGGGAATAAATGGTCCACGTCAGGATACCAACACGAAGAGTAATCAATTTTGTCCACGTCAGGACTTCACATTCAATCAATACGGAGAAATCGAATCTGTCCATGTTAGGACTAGCACATCTCATCCACCCGGGGAAATAAATTTGTCCACGTTAGGACACCCATTTCTCTAGCACAAAGGAATCCCGTCAATCTAGGAATAACTTGTCCACGTCAGGACTCATATTTCGTCAACGCGAGGAACTCTTATCAACATAGGCAATAAAATTTTGACGACTCCGGGGAAATACTCCTGTCAACCAGTAAGAAAATACATCCGTCTGTTCCTACGGGAAGATACTCTGCTTATCTCCACAGTAACTAACTCCATTGGTCCCAACCCACAAACCTTTTAGCACTGACATGATAGCGACTTTGAGGCGGACTCTACTGGGGATATTTGGAAACCAAATTACCGGACGCCCGTTCTGATAACCGGTGGCAGCCTCTGAAATTCTGATTCACGAAACCCTTTGATGCTGACGTAACAACAAATTTGAAGAAAATGATCCGTTGGCCGGACTAGAGAAACTTCAACAAGCAACTCTGACGGGGAAAACAAGAGACATTTACACAAATAACTCTGCTCGGGGACAAAGAGAAATTTATCATGATAACTCTGTGGGGAAAATAGTAAGATGAACCGTATCATCACACGTCTCACGGCGAGACCTCGAATGTCTGGTAATTCATTTGGGCGAGAGCTCCCTCCACCTGTAAAGAAAACAATACTCGAAACAAACAGTTAGCCAACCTAGTTTATGTTTCAAAATGCATATGTTTGACAATGACGCAATGCTCCACTCGACATGGAAATGCTACGCGCTTTTATTTGGTGGATGCAAGTATGACACTATATGCCGATGCAAATGCAGACTCGAACTACTGGGATACAGAAACTGCTTCAGCAAAATAAATGCGGAAGACAATGCCAACTCCGCTGGGGGTAGCCAAGTGCCACAGAATTATTCCGGCAAAGTAAATGCTGGAAGAATGAAGCCCGCTTCGCTGAGGAATAACTGAATGCGTCAATCAAGATTGGACTTCTGTTGGGGAGTGAACGGGTTTCACACGGTATTCTGACAAAATAAATGCCGGGACACACAACCAACTCTGCCGGGGAGAGTCTTAATCTTCGAGTTCCACTGGGAGGAAAGAAAACACTTGCTAGAAAGAGAACTCCGCTGGGGACGAAATGATTCTCTTGGGGGAAAATCCACTGACTCCGCTGGGGGAGAGTAAATGACCCTACTGGGAAGGGTAGACTGCCTGAGTGCAGCTCACAAGTTGGAAATATTAATCTTCTGAGGCTAAACCACTCTGCTCGGGATGGGGAATCCTTCTGGGGGACACCACACCGTCCGAATACATCCTACAATCTTGGAATTGCCAAACTCTACTGAGGATAAACGACTTGGCTGGAGAATGTCCTTTGGATAAGCTACGACTAGCTGGAGAATTTGATCTTTCTTTGGTAAGGAACATTGTTATCTTGGAAGCGCGACCTGCGTGGGGATTCACTTCACTTAACAATCACGTCTCTTCGTTATGAACTTCTGGTCCATACTGCAATCCTTTGATCGTCCTTTTCATACGGCTACGAACCCTGCAACACCACAAACAAGACAAGACAAGTCTACGCAACCAAATCTATTCAGGTTAGCGTTAGTGACATTATTTTCAGTTAATTCAAAGTTTTAACAATTATTGGCAAGGGCCAACGACGTTATGTACTTGCTAGTTTCATGAAACCTAGGCGTTTATCATGCACAAAACAGTAAAGAACCAGCATCAAGTACTGAATGACATATTTTATTGATAGGGCCCCTAAATGGGCAGATTTTTGTACACGGGATGTAACTCCTGAAAAGAGGAAGCTACGCGCAACAAATATACAAGTATGCACAAGAAGCATAATTATAATGGCAACTCAAATTTGTACACATGTCGGCAACGGGATGCAGACGAACACCACGAGCTGATCCTCCTATGACTCGCCCGACTCTAATGCTTTCCCGGTATCCACACTTCCGAAGAGATTGTATCTGATAATCGACCCCTCAGGCATGTCCTCCCGCACCAATGCTCACTGCAGTATCAAATTCGGACCGCAGTCATTTGCTTTTCAAATCCCTAACTTTTGCGTGAACCGCCCTTTACGGGTTTTTAGTTCACTGGGATACCCTTTTTTGCCGAAGCCTCCCAGTGTAGGTTTTCAACTTCGCGGGTGTACATTTTTTCAATTTTATCCCTAACTTTTGCCCGAACCTTTTATTCTGTTTTTGGTTCGCCAGGATGCCCCATTTTTTGCCTGGACTCTCTTTTTTCTGTCCAGCGGGTCAATTTCAAGCAAAGTATTTTTTAACTGCGTCTGAATTCACAGGTGACGTAAAGTCTTCACCGTCCATGGTGGACAACAACAACGCTCCTCCTGAAAAGACTTTTCTGACAACGTATGGCCCTTCGTAGTTGGGGGTCCACTTGCCCATGTGATCTGCCTGCGGCGGGAGAATCCTTTTCAGCACAAGGTCGCCCGTCTGAAAGCTTCGAGGACGTATCTTCTTATCATATGCTTTCTTCATTCGGCTCTGGTACAAACGACCGTATGCTAGAGAAGCTAGCCTCTTCTCGTCCATTAAACTCAGCTGATTCAACCTGTCTTTCACCCATTCTGCCTCGTCTAGTTGCACATCTCGTAGTACTCTCAGGGAAGGAATCTCAACTTCCAGTGGTAGTACTACTTCCATTCCATATACCAACGAGAACGGGGTTGCCCCGGTTGATGTGCGTACCATCGTACGATAACCGTGCAAAGCGAAGGGTAGCTTCTCATGCCAATCCTTATAGGTCACCACCATCTTCTGAACGATCTTCTTTATATTCTTATTGGCCGCTTCAACAGCGCCATTCATCTTGGGTCGGTAAGGGGAGGAGTTGTGATGCTCGATCTTAAAATTCTGACAGAGCTCCTTCATCATTTTGTTATTCAGGTTTGAACCGTTGTCAGTGATTATCCGCTCGGGGATTCCATATCTGCAAATGATATCTCTCTTGATGAATCTGGCTACCACCTGCTTAGTTACATTTGCGTAAGATGCCGCCTCCACCCATTTGGTGAAGTAATCGATTGCTACTAGAATGAACCGGTGTCCATTAGAAGCTGTCGACTCGATCTTTCCAATCACATCGATTCCCCACATCGAGAATGGCCATGGCGATGACATCATATTCAGAGGACTCGGAGGCACATGGATCTTATCTGCATAAATTTGGCACTTGTGGCACTTCCTCGCAAACTTGAAACAATCAGTTTCCATAGTTAGCCAAAAATAACCTGCCCGCAGCAACTTCCTCGTCATAGCATGCCCACCAGCATGCGTACCAAAGGTACCCTCATGTATTTCCTCCATGAGCAGCTTCGCCTCTTTTTCGTCTACACAACGTAGTAGCACCAAGTCGTGATTTCGCTTGTACAGGACACCGTCCGGATTCAGATAGAAATTACCCGCCAATCTCCTGAGAGTCTTCTGATCGTGACTGGATGCCCCAGCCGGATACTCTTTATTTTTCAGGAAATTAAGGATATCAAAATACCACGGTTTATCATCAGATGCTTCGTCAATGGCAAACACGAAAGCGGATCTGTCAAGCCGAGAGATAACAATTCTGGGAGCCTCATTCCAAAAGTTGACTTTATACATGGAAAACAAAGTGGCCAGGGCGTCGGCCATTTGATTCTCTGCTCGCGGCACATGATGCAATTCAACCTTGTCAAAGAAAGGCAACAATCTCCTCGCGTAATTCATGTATGGTATCAAATTAGGCTGACGTGTCTCCCATTCTCCTTTTATTTGATTCACCACCAGAGCTGAGTCTCCGTATACATTCAGATTTTTGATTCGTAAATCAATGGCTTCTTCAAGCCCCATGATACAAGCTTCATATTCGGCTTCATTATTGGTAACCAGAAAGGTCAATCGAGCAGTAAACGGGATGTGCGACCCGTGTGGAGTAGTGATGATTGCCCCTATTCTTCTACCGTAAGCGTTTATAGCTCCGTCAAAGATAAACTTCCATTTGGAACCCAATTCCGGTCCTTCGTCTGGCAACGGCTCTTCGCAATCTTTCATCTTTAGGTACATGATATCCTCGTCAGGAAAATCAAACCTCATCGATTGGTAATCCTCAATAGGCTGCTCTGCCAAGTACTCAGACAGTACACTCCCCTTTATAGCCTTCTGCGAGACATACTGGATGTCATATTCGGTCAAAACCATCTGCCAACGGGCAATTCTCCCCGATAACGCCTGCTTTTCGAATACATATTTGATAGGATCCATCTTCGAGATGAGCATGGTTGTATGATTCAGCATGTATTGCCTCAAACGCTTAGCGGCCCAGGCCAGCGCGCAACAAGTTTTTTCAAGCATTGAATATCGAGATTCACATTCAGTAAACTTCTTACTCAAGTAATAGATCGCATGCTCTTTTCTTCCTGTCTCGTCGTGTTGACCGAGAATACAACCCATACTTCCCTCAAGAACTGTCAAATACATAATCAAGGGTCTCCCTGCCACTGGGGGTATCAAAATAGGAGGCTCCTGCAAATACTGCTTTATTTTATCGAACGCCTTTTGACAATTTTCGTTCCACGTTACTGTTGCACCCCAAAATTTGCCCTCACAATACAAGACTTTGTGTTCCAAGAAGGTTCACAAGGTTCACAAAATTCACAATTGGTCAGAAGAGTTGACAATTCCCTCAGACAATGCACCTCCTAAGCAGTGCATCCAAAACTAGGGTTTTGACTTTAATCAGGCTAAATGGACTTCCAAGACTTCAAGTGAGCTTCATAACATCTTATATGTGTATAAGAACCCCCATGTCAAGTTTCAAGGCTTTTCTCAAAAGTTTGCTCAGTCAGATGATCAGATAAGTCAAAAGCCGTCAATGCAGTTAAAAGGACAAACTGAGGTCAACTGTGGTCAAACCAAAGTCAAACTTCATGATTTTTTTTGCCAACATCAAAGAGAGGTTGGGTGAGAAATATTATCATAATAACTGTAATACCCCAAATTTTGCCCTAAGATTTGTCGTCGCATTTCATTGCATTTAATCAATTACTAACAAATTTGTGTAGTCGTTTGACTTTTTGCAGGTAAATATCATATGGCATGCATTTTTTTTCTAAAAAGTAAAAATGGCACAATTGGCAGGAGGACATGTGTAAGGAGTTATGAGTGTGAGAGGTTGAGAGTTCGAATCTCACCTTTGTCATTTTTTTTGTTTTTTATTATTTTTACTCTAAATTTTTCTATCTTTCATTAAAAAAATAACAAAAATAGTTTTTTATTATTATTTAATTATTATTTTCGTATTTTAATTAAATCATTTTTTAAAATATTATTTTTTTCACTTTTTTCTAAATTATTCATAAAAATATCCAAAAAATCATAAAATAAAAAATATTGAAAAAAATTTTGTTCTTTTTATAATATTTTTTATTTTAGGAATCAATAGGATTATTAGTTTTTATTTTAAGTTTATTTTAATTATTTTAAATTATTTAAATTTTATTTTTTCTTAACTAATTATTTAGTTTGGGCTTTAAAATGGGCTTTAGGGACATTATTGACAATTTGGTGTTAACCCTAATTTGTTCCCTATATATACATGTGTTGCCTTGTTGGAAAAAAGGGAGAGAAGGAAAAAAACCTAAGAGGAGTGAGTGCCGTTTGCCGTTATTTAGTTTTCTTCTTCATCCATTACTATTGTTTCTTTTTCTTCATCGTTTACCGTTATTTCTTTTCCTTCATCTATTACCGTTGTTTCTTTTTCTTCATCTTTTACCGTTATTTCTTTTTCTTCATCTATTACCGTTATTTCTTTTTCTTTATCTATTACTGTTACGTTTATATATATATATATATAATTTTTAAATTGTTAGAGTTTATATATATAAGATTTTTGATCGAATTATGTCGATACGATGTTTGCACATTTGTGTGCATGACGCGTGACATTTGTGTTAGTTCGATCTGGTTGCGATGATCGCATTTTTGTGTGAGCAATAATACTATTTTTTGCTTAATTTCTTTTTCTTTGCGATAAATTTTGTTTCGTCCGATTTAGATCTGGTTGCGATGAGCGCATTTCTGCGTTAGCAACGTTGTTGGGTTATTTGGCACATTTAAAATTCATTATTGCTTTATTATTATTATTATTATTATTATTATTATTATTATTATTATTATTATTATTATTATTATTATTATTATTATTATTATTATTATTATTATCATTATTTATTATTATTATCATTATTATCATTATTATTACCATTATTATTATTATTGTTATCATTAATTTATTAAAATTTGTTATAATATAAAAATCTGTTTTTTAAAATAAATAACATTAACATCTTTTCCAAATTAATATGAAAACCTATTATTTTTAAGAAAAACTTTTTTTTTAGATAAATTTAAAATAATAACTAAAATCTTTTTTTTAAAATAATAACTAGAACCGTTATTTATTTTATTTTATTATTGTTCAATTCAAATTTCATTATCATATTGTATCTGCTCCTCTCATGTAACCTCGCGAACTTAACAATCGCTCTTTAAATTCTGCCTTTAAATTTCTGCTTGCATGGTTTAAATTATGACATTATCTCTCTGTTTGCATGATTCAATTATCTCACGCGTTTACTATTATTTCTGTCACATTGCACACATCCGAAGGTTAGGTCTAACTGTTTGGCCGCCGCGCCAATAGTCCATAAAACTTCACACATTCAATTTCAAATCCTCAAAACTACAAACTACAAACCCTAATTTTCACAAATGCCTCGCCGCAGGCAAAATTACAATTTTACCCTTAGCATTAGGTCAAAGAGCCGCCACGCTCATTTTAGGGTTTCCCGCCGTGGAATCCCTAATTTAACCCTAATTACAACTTAACAATTCAACGTAGAGATTTGGAGTTTCTACACTCCGCGTAAGCGTGTCCTTAAGATGCGTTTATTCCCCGTGAGACCTTGACCACAGTCAAGAAGTCTCTGACCTCCCTTTTGAGGGGAACTACGATTACTCTGATTCCACTCCCGTAAGGATACGTAGGCACAAGATGCGATGTCTTGCCGAGTAAACTTAGAATTAACCCCCTTTATTTATTATTGCTTATTTATATTTTATTTATCTTTGCTATTTAATTATTTTGCTTATTATTTTGTAATTATTTAATTATTATTATGGTTAGTAATTAGGGAGTGTAACAACATGTATGTAATATTAAAATAAATTTAGATCACTTTTAAATAAAGATAATTAAAATAAACACGTCACACACGTAAGTCGATTTTAATCGCCGTCTCACTTCCTAAGGATATCCCTCAAGTTGCCTACGAATAATGGTTAAGTGGGGTGTATAAAGCAAGTCCCTCAAATAGAAAAATCATCAAAGTCCCTTATGGTTGCCTTTACGAATCGAGTCCCTTTCGAAAAATGATGATGGTCCCTTATATGTGCTTATTACATCCCACAATGGCCTTCAAAGTCAAATTGTCCCTCACATGTCCCTTAACATCCAAAGTAAGGACTACCTACTCCATTATAGTAGGGATAGTCTTACTAAAGGAAAGAATGAAGAATAAGAAAGACCTTAAAACATTAGGGTAGGTTACTCCTAGGTGCTTGCTCACTTCAAAACTGTTTCACACTTAAACAAATTTTCAACAAGTTTTCAAACAAGTTCTTAACACATCCTTACATGGATTATTTATTAACTATTCTGAAAATTTTCTATTCACACACTACACTTTCAAAACAATTCAAAAGTGAGCTTAAGTACCTAAGAGCCCATGGATAACCATGGATGAAAAGGGTGCTAACACCTTCCCTTTTCATAACCTACCCCCCGGACCCAAAATATTCTCTAAGGTCTTTCCTGTTCTTTTATAACCTTTCCTTATGGATAAAATAAAAGTCGGTGGCGACTCTTGCTATCCGCAACATTGTTTAAAGTCAGTTCTCCCACCGTGTTACAGAACTGGCGACTCTGCTGGGGACCTATTTAAGAGGGGTACCCTTAGGAATTAAGATCACTTTAAATTGTTTGCCTTGTTTGCTTTATTATTATATTGTTGGGGTGCTCTTATGTGTGAAAGGTCCTAACCCGGATCTAGTGTACCTTAGGTAAATGGCAATAGACCAAGGAAACTGTACGACGTATATCGATACGGTTGATCTGGTGGCCATAGTTAGTGCGACTTCTTGGTTGGTGCTTATATTCCTTAAGTCAAGTTGAGGATAATATTGAGGCTGTCATATGTTGTCAATGCACTAACTGACTTTTAGAACCCTAGTTAACTCATCTTGGCCTTTAGAAAAGTAGTGAGGTAACCGGCTTTGGTGCAGACTGAAGTTGGTTGACACTCGATACTACGCTCATTGAGATCTTAAACTTGGAGGGTTTTGGTTGGCAAGTAAGTTGCCTTCTGATCAACCACCCTTGTGAAGGATCAATGATATTGAGATCCCTTAGAACCTGGTTACTTTTGTAGGACAGGATGAACCATCTAACTTCAGGGGAGGGTACTTACCTTTAAACCTCACGCAAGCCTTTAAACCTAGGGCAATTGTGTGACTTGTTTGTGTGTGCCACATGTTTGTGATTGAACATAACATCATGACATCATCATGCATCATGAGCATATCATTTTCCCTAACCATTTCAAGGACCAAGGGATTTATTTTTGTTCTTTGTTGCAGGTCATGGCTTCTGCTCGTAGAAACACCATCAGGATCAACTTTGTAGGGATACCTCCCAAGCTCAAAGAGTTGGTTTCCCAAGTGTCTGATCATTCCCAGTTCGTCCAGAGACATGGTCACCTATTGGATCTAGTTACTTCAGGGTTCAGTGAAGACATGATGAGTGTGCTGTTTCAGTTCTTTGACCCTAAGCACCATTGCTTTACATTTCCTGATTATCAGCTGGTTCCAACCATGGAGGAGTTCTCTAAACTTCTGGGTATACCTGTTCTTGATCAGAAGCCATTCACAGGCTTAGAGAAGGAGCTTAAACCAGAAGTTATTGCTGCAGCTCTACATCTGAAGAAGTCTGACATTGTTCTAGAGACGAGAAGTGGAGTTAAAGGTATTCTTGCCAAGGTATTAGTGGATAAAGCTCAAATGTTCTTGAAGGCTATGAGTTACGATGCTTTTGAGGAGATCTTAGCCTTATTGATTTACGGCTTAGTGTTGTTCCCCAATCCTGATCAGTTCATAGACGTTCATGCCATCAACATATTCCTGAGTCACAATCCAGTGCTTACCTTACTTGGAGACATCCTACATTCTCTTCACACCCGTACTACAAGGGCAAGAGGAACTTTGATGTGCTGCATACCTTTACTTTCTAGGTGGTTTATTTCTCACCTTCCTCGCTCAGTAATGAAGAACGAGCAAGGGTTCAGATGGTCCAAGAGGATCATGTCACTTTCTCACTCAGACATCCATTGGTGCTCCAGATCTATGGAGAATGTCACCATCATTGACCGTTGTGGGGAGTTTCCTAATGTGCCACTTCTAGGCATAAGAGGAGGCATCACCTACAACCCATCTCTAGCTTTACGACAGTTTGGTTACGCCCGGAGCGATGGTCCACATGACATGTTGATTCAGGGCATTGTGTTTGACTACGACAACGATCTTCAGGGTTACCGTCAGAGATTCATACGAGCTTGGGGAAAGGTAAACAGGATTGACAGCAAGACACTGGAGCCTAAATACACCATTCCTATGGAGGCTTATCTCAGATGGGTACGATTTCGTGCTCAGACACTCATGATGCCATATCCTGCCATCCTACCAGTTACCATGGAACCTGTTGCTGAAGGAGACACAGCTTATACCATCCTTCACCCAGACATGCCTACTGATATGGAAGACTTGCAGAGATCATGGATCCAACTGAAAGAGCAAAGGGATACTTTCGAGGCTCATTACAAAGCAAGCCAAGCAAGGATCCTAGAGCTAACAAAGCTACTTCATGAGGAACGAAACCTCAACTCATACCTCAACACAAAGAGGAAACGTCCATGGGAGACTTAAAACCCCATCTTTTGTACTTATTTCGTTTTCATTTTTTTGTAAGCCTAAAAGGCAAAACAAGTTATTACTAATAAAAAGTTACTTTCTTGTTTGTTTAAGCAAATTTAAATCCTGCGGTCCTTGAAAACATTGCATATGCATTCCCATATCATTGCATCACAGGTTTATAATTGTGCACAGGTTTCTCATCTTCTCGCTGTTTATGTCAGCAATGGCTCTTGAACAATCAGTTAAGGATCTCCAGGCACAGAATGCACAGTTCCAAGAGCTGATCCTGAACCTATCCAAGGGGCAGGATGAATTGAAGGCACTGCTGGCCAAGAAGACAAAGAAGACTAGAAGGTTTGCTGGGTTGCTCAACATGGGAAGAAGGTTCAAAGGTCCTGTCAAGACCAAGGAAGAGGTTGAAGACTATGAATCTGAGGAATCTGAGAAAGAGAGAGGCAGTCTCCACAACACTATGGGGGACTCTGATTCTGAGGCTAATTATTACCATGAGCCTAATGAAGACAAATTCAAGATGCTGGTGGATAGAATGGATGCTATGGAATTACAGAAATCATCTGGGCTGGATTTTGAGGATTTGAGTTTGATATCTGGGGTTGTGATACCCATTGGGTTCAAAGTTCCTACATTTGTTGTCTATGATGGGGTCTCTTGTCCCAAATTGCATCTGAGGTCTTATGTCAGAAGAATTCAACCCCACACTGCTGATAAAAAGTTGTGGATCCATTTCTCTCAAGAGAGTTTATCTGGAGCTCAGCTAGAGTGGTATTATCAGTTGGAGAGTGTCAACATCAGAGATTGGAATGACCTTGCTGAAGCTTTCTACAAGCAGTATCAATACAATGTTGATTTAGCCCCCACTCGCATGCAGCTTCAAAGCATGTCTATGGGTGACAAAGAAAGCTTTAAGGAGTATGCTCAGAAGTGGAGAGACTTAGCTGGAAGAGTTCAACCCCCTTTGACTGATAGGGAGTTGGTTGATATGTTCATGTGTACGCTGAATGGTCCGTTTTACAGTCATCTCATTGGAAGCTCATCATCTGGCTTCACTGAGTTGATCATGACAGGAGAGCGAGTAGAGAATGGCATCAAGAGTGGTAAGATCCAAATGGGCACTTCTTCATCAGGTGCTGCAAAGAAGCCTCCCACTGGGAAGAAAGAATCTAATGCTGTGTATGGTCATCCTGATCGTAACAGAAGGCATCAGTCTGTTAGTGCAGTTCATATTTCAAATCCAACTCCTGCAACAACAGAGCAGCCTCAAGGCAACCAACAGAGGGCTAGAAGACAGTTCACGAAGATCAACATGTCAATGGCTCAGGCATTGCAACACTTGTTGAAGGCTGAACTTATTACCCTGAGGGAGGCTCCTCAGAATCCCAATGTTACCTCTCCCAAGTACAATCCCAATGCACGATGTGCATATCATTCAAACTGTCCAGGACATGATACTAATAACTGCTGGGTCTTGAAGAACAAAATTCAGGATATGATTGATGCTGGAGAAATTGAGTTTGATCCACCAGGTACTCCAAATGTGATTACAGCTCCAATGCCAAATCACGAGAAGACTGTCAACGCCATTGATGAAGATATTGATGAAGATCTGCATGTCTATTCAGTTATGGAGTTGAGCACACCATTGTCTGTTATCAAAAAGAGGTTAGTACAAGCTGGGATCTTTCCAGGTTGTCATGAAGATTGTCTATATTGTACCTATAAGCCGGATAGTTGCTTCATTTTGAGAGATGGGATTCAACGTCTCATGGATAAATATACTATAGTGTTTGAAAGAAGACCAGCATCTGTAGAAAGTATGGTGGATCATCTGACTCAGGGTAAGAAGATTGAAGAGGTTGACATGGTTGACAAAGTACCACTAAGAATCACTTCAAAGGGTCCCATTAAAATCACTCATCAGGGCCCAATCAAGATTACTGCTGAAGGTCCTGTGAAAGTTGTTGCTGAAGCCAGAGTAGCTCCTCTGATCATTACCACTCCTGGTCCTATTCCTTATACATCTGACAAAGCTGTGCCTTGGCACTATGGGTATGATGTTTACATCCATGGTGTCAAGCAGGAGCCTTTACCTGATATGCCTGTTGACATTGATAATATTGCTGGATCTAGCAAGATCACTCGTAGTGGAAGAGTCTTCTCTCCTCCAGTTGCTTCTAAGAGTGCAGTTACTCCTGCTATTACTTCCACCACTGATGCTCGGGGCAAGGGTCCTGTTATTGAGCCTGTATCTACTGATGTGCCAGCTGCTGATGACCTCTCTAAGCAGATGGAAGAAGTATTGAAAATCATTCGCAAGAGTGATTATGATATTGTTGATCAGCTGGGGCATACTCCCTCAAAGATTTCTATGCTCTCCCTGTTATTATGTTCTGAGGCTCATGCCAAGTCGTTGATCAAGTTTCTAAAGATGGCTCATGTACCCAGTGCAATTTCTGTGGACCAGTTTGAGAATTGTGTTGCTCACCTGACCTATGACAACGGGTTAGGATTTTCTGATGCTGACTTGACCCCTGCCAAGAGGGATCATAACAGGGCCTTGCATATTTCAATTGAATGCAGGGGCACTACCCTGTCTCATGTGCTGATAGACAATGATTCCTCTCTGAATGTGTTGCCTAAGGAAGTCCTGAACAAGCTGAGTCCTGAAGATACGGTATTGAAGCCCAGTAATATTGTGGTAAAGGCTTTTGATGGTTCTAGAAGAGTAGTACATGGGGAAATTGATCTTCCAATCAAGGTTGGCTCTCAGGTGTTTACTGCTACATTCTATGTGATGGATATTCGTCCTTCGTACTCATGTCTGCTTGGTCGTCCCTGGATCCATGGGGCAGGTGCTGTGACCTCCACATTACATCAAAAGTTGAGATATCCGGTGAATGGAAAAGTTGTTACTGTCTTTGGAGAGGAAGAATACCTTGTCAGCCATGTAAACACTTTCAAGTATCTGGAAGTAGAAGGTGAATACATTGAAACTCCATGTCAGTCATTTGAAGTGGTTCCCTGGGCTGTTAAGGATTGTGTGACTCCTCCTGCTGTGAAGAAGGTTCCTGTGGTCATCAGAAACCCTCCAACAATGGCAATGGTCTCCCTCAATGATGCAAAAGCTATGGTGGAAGAAGGTGGTTGTACTATTTGGGGTCAGCTTCCTGATATTCCATACAAGTCTGACAAGTTTGGTTTGGGTTTCACTGCAGAGTCCCAGAAGGCTGTTCGTCGTGCTCGTGCTGTTCGTATCACCAATCAAGGGGTTATCAATGCTGTGGGAGATCAAGATGAAGACCACAACTTGGAGGCATGGATTTTTCCTACTGTGGGTGCTGGACTCAATAATTGGACAGCTGAAGATGTTATCCCTATCTCCTTTAGTCAGGAGTAAATACTATTACTGTGTTATGTTTTTAAATTTGTAATTTCTGGAACAATTAAAACTTTCAAGCCATGTGCCTTACCCGGGGCACAATGGTGTGCTTGTTACGGGTTGTCATTTCATTTGCATACTTCATTCCATAAAATCAAGGGACGTTTCGTTTTCGTAAATATTGTGTTCCTTGTCTTTCTTTTTCTTTTATTTTTGCTTTATCAGCTATGTGTTCTTACACACACCCACGTCACTAAAATGCCGATCCTCATCCACTCTGGATCCAGTTGATAACAGTTCTACTATTGCCAATTACAATTTCGAGAATCCGATCTATCAAACTGAAGACGGAGACGAGGACGATTGTGAAATACCTGTAGAGCTTGCTAGGTTGTTACAACAAGAAGAGAAAGCTATACAGCCACATGAAGAGCCAGTCGAAGTTGTGAATCTGGGAACTGAAGAAAACAGAAAAGAGGTCAAGATAGGGGCTGATTTAGAGGACAGTGTCAAGAGCAGGTTGGTTCAGATGCTACGTGGCTATGTGGAGATCTTTGCTTGGTCTTATGAAGATATGCCAGGGTTGGATACGGACATTTTGGTTCACCGTTTGCCAATGAAAGAAGATTGTCGTCCAAAGAAGCAGAAGGTTCGTCGTATGCGTCCTGAAATGTCAGAAAAGATCAAAGCAGAGGTAATGAAACAGTTCAATGCAGGGTTCTTGGCCGTAAATTCTTATCCTCAGTGGGTTGCAAATGTGGTACCAGTTCCTAAGAAAGATGGTAAGGTACGTATGTGTGTAGACTACAGAGATCTGAACAAGGCTAGCCCTAAAGATGACTTTCCACTTCCTCATATTGATATCCTGGTAGACAACACTGCTCAGCATAAGGTATTCTCTTTTATGGATGGTTTCTCTGGTTACAATCAAATCAAGATGGCACCTGAAGATATGGAGAAGACTACATTTGTGACACAGTGGGGCACCTTTTGCTATAAGGTAATGCCATTTGGTTTGAAGAATGCAGGGGCAACATATCAGCGTGCTATGGTGGCTTTGTTTCATGATATGATTCATCATGAGATAGAGGTATATGTGGATGATATGATAGCCAGGTCTCAGAATGAAGAACAACATCTTGATCATCTGCACAAGTTGTTTGAGAGGTTGAAGAAATACAGGTTGAGATTAAATCCAAACAAGTGTACTTTTGGAGTTAGATCTGGAAAGCTCCTGGGTTTCATTGTCAGTGGAAAAGGTATTGAAGTGGATCCTGCAAAAGTGAAAGCTATACGAGAGATGCCAGCTCCCCGTACTGAGAAGGAGGTTAGAGGTTTCTTGGGACGATTGAACTACATTGCAAGATTTATTTCCCAATTAACTACCATCTGTGAGCCAATCTTCAAGTTGTTGAAGAAAGATCAGGTGATGGAATGGAATGATGAGTGCCAGACTGCCTTTGATGAAATCAAGAGATATTTGCTAGAACCTCCAATGTTAATGCCACCAGTTGATGGAAGACCCTTGATTATGTATTTAACAGTATTAGACAACTCAATGGGGTGTGTATTGGGGCAACATGACGAGTCTGGTCGAAAAGAGCAGGCAATATACTACCTTAGCAAAAAGTTTACCGACTGTGAAACAAGATACTCACTGCTCGAGAAAACTTGCTGCGCTTTGGCATAGGCTGCTCGCCGACTAAGACGGTATATGTTGACCCATACTACCTTGTTGATTTCGAAGATGGATCCAATCAAGTACATATTTGAGAAACCTGCTCTCTCCGGAAGAATTGCAAGATGGCAAATGATCTTGACGGAATATGATATACAGTATACTACTCAGAAGGCCATTAAGGGGAGTGTTGTTGCTGATCATTTGGCTCATCAAGCAGTAGACGATTACCAGTCAATGAATTTTGAGTTCCCTGATGAAGACATTATGTCTGTTACCAAAGAACCTGGACAATATGACGGACCTGAACAAGGATCCCGATGGACTATGGTTTTTAATGGTGCCTCCAATGCACATGGTAATGGTGTTGGTGTTGTGATTAGTTCCCCTGAAGGTTGTCATACCCCGATTACTGCCAGACTTTGTTTCTATTGTACCAATAACATGGCTGAGTATGAGGCATGTATCATGGGTATGCAAGTTGCTATTGATATGAAGATTCAGTTCCTTGAGAATTATGAAGGATGCAGGCTTGGATGAAGATGAGTGGATTCAGACTCGACTTGACCAGATAAATTTGATTGATGAGAAAAGGTTAGCAGCAGTTTGTCATGGCCAGATGTACCAGAAACGGATGATCAAAGCTTTTGACAAGAAGGTTAAGCCAAAGGTATATCAGGCTGGTGACTTGGTAATCAAGCGTATCATATTACCACAGGGTGATCCTAGGGGCAAGTGGACTCCAACATATGAGGGACCATTTGTAGTCAAGACAGTGTTCTCAGGAGGTGCCATGATACTGACTACAATGGATGGTGAAGACTTCCCACAACCTGTAAACGCAGACATAGTTAAAAAATACTACGCATAAAAAGAGACCCGCTAGGTTGACAGGCCTAGGCAAAAATAAGGGCATCCCGGCAAACCAAAAGGGTTTGGGCAAAAATTAGGGATATATATATAAAAAGATGTACACCCGGCAAGTCGAAAACCTGAAAAGGCGGCTTGGGCAAAAAAGGGTATCCCGGTGGATTGAAAACCTGAAAGGGCAATCCAGGCAAAAGTTAGGGATTAAAAGCGTATGACTATGTCTCGTTTGGATCACTCATGAAACTGCAACCAGTTGTACTACTTACTCAAGCTCAAACAGATAAAGCTCAATCCAATCGTTTCCGTCTCAACAGCAAGAAGATGAGATACTTGAGTGGCAATAGTAGAATTGAAACTCAATAGGATTATTTCCCACATAGCTGATTCTTTTTGTAAAACTTCATGACAAAATTCTCTTACTAGGGTTTATGTCTCCTTGTACAAACTTACCCGTGTATGGGTCACTTTTGATATAAATAAACTCCATCTTTTGAATCCAGATTTACTTTTACCCTATTTACATAAGCGAAACGTCCATTGGTTGTGTTTGAATGTATGTATGTCTTTGAATATGATTGATGCTTTTAATATGATTGATGTTTACCAGAAATGCATGAAAATGCAGTAATAGTATTTACTAAGGACGAACGAGGGAAGGATTTCAACGAAGCTTCGCCGGTTCATCTTTACAAGACAGTAGGACTAATCCATTTTCACAAAGTCTAATCTCCCCTGGAATTTATATCCATCTCTTTTATCCTCATACGATATACGGGAAATTACTTTCCAATAAGGGCACGATGAACGAAGACGGGATGTTATACTTATCCTACTATCAAACGAAAACGAAGGTTATCTATACCTTGTTATCCCCAGCAGACGGAGGGTTATATATTCTTCAACAACGAATCGGGATTTATTTTCCTTGGCCAGCAGTTGTTATACAAGGATATCCAGACACTTCCAGCAGTGTCATAGCATACATACATCATTTACATCATACCATAACATATATGTCTATAATACATTACCTAAGTGCATCATGTCATACATGCATACATAAAGCATAAACTAATGTTGTTATACAGAATGCTACCTTGTTTTCAGGTTAATTATCCAACAAACAAGCTTATGATCTTTGGGACTGCTTTATTGTAACCTCAGGGTTACTTTATCCTCCTGATGAGCTTCTTATTACTTTGGAACTGCTTTATTGTAACCTCAGGGTTACTTTATCCTCCTGATGAGCTTCTTATTACTTTGGGACTGCTTTATTGTAACCTCAGGGTTATTTTATCCTCCTGATAGCCTCTCATGACTTCAAGACTGCTTTAGAGCTACTGATTGCTCTATCCTCCTGAAATCATCCTATTACTTCAAGACTGCTTTAGAGCTATTCATTGCTCTATCCTCATGAGGTCATATTACTACTTCAAGACTGCTTTAGAGCTATTCATTGCTCTATCCTCCTGAAGCCATCTAATTATTTCAAGACTGCTTTAGAGTTATCCATTGCTCTATCCTCCTGAAATTACATTATTATTTCAAGACTGCTTTAGAGCTATCCATCGCTCTATCCTCCTGAAATCATTACTTCAAGACTGCTTTAGAGCTATTGATTGCTCTATCCTCCTGAAGACATATCACGTTATTATTTCAAGACTGCTTTAGAGCTATTCATTGCTCTATCCTCCTGAAATCATTACTTCAAGACTGCTTTAGAGCTATTGATTGCTCTATCCTCCTGAAGCCATTATTACTTCAAGACTGCTTTAGAGCTATTGATTGCTCTATCCTCCTGAGGTCAGATTTATCACTTCAAGACTGCTTTAGGGTTATCATTATTGATTGCTCTATCCTCATGAAGACATGCTGTTACATCAGTATTACTCCAGACTCCTGACAGTTCTCATTATACTACTGAAGAACTTTCCCCTAGTGGCATCTTTAAGCCCACTCAATCATGTTCAACCAACCATCAATATCACTCCATGCACTGGTGAGTGCAAATTTTTGGGCTTTTGTGTTCAATCCCCTTCAACCTTCCAGGTTACGACTGGCAAATATACCAATCTAACCCCTCAGGTTTCAGAAAATTGAACAGGGGCAGCTGTTGCACCCCAAAATTTGCCCTCACAATACAAGACTTTGTGTTCCAAGAAGGTTCACAAGGTTCACAAAATTCACAATTGGTCAGAAGAGTTGACAATTCCCTCAGACAATGCACCTCCTAAGCAGTGCATCCAAAACTAGGGTTTTGACTTTAATCAGGCTAAATGGACTTCCAAGACTTCAAGTGAGCTTCATAACATCTTATATGTGTATAAGAACCCCCATGTCAAGTTTCAAGGCTTTTCTCAAAAGTTTGCTCAGTCAGATGATCAGATAAGTCAAAAGCCGTCAATGCAGTTAAAAGGACAAACTGAGGTCAACTGTGGTCAAACCAAAGTCAAACTTCATGATTTTTTTTGCCAACATCAAAGAGAGGTTGGGTGAGAAATATTATCATAATAACTGTAATACCCCAAATTTTGCCCTAAGATTTGTCGTCGCATTTCATTGCATTTAATCAATTACTAACAAATTTGTGTAGTCGTTTGACTTTTTGCAGGTAAATATCATATGGCATGCATTTTGTTTCTAAAAAGTAAAAATGGCACAATTGGCAGGAGGACATGTGTAAGGAGTTATGAGTGTGAGAGGTTGAGAGTTCAAATCTCACCTTTGTCATTTTTTTTGTTTTTTATTATTTTTACTCTAAATTTTTCTATCTTTCATTAAAAAAATAACAAAAATAGTTTTTTATTATTATTTAATTATTATTTTCGTATTTTAATTAAATCATTTTTTAAAATATTATTTTTTTCACTTTTTTCTAAATTATTCATAAAAATATCCAAAAAATCATAAAATAAAAAATATTGAAAAAAATTTTGTTCTTTTTATAATATTTTTTATTTTAGGAATCAATAGGATTATTAGTTTTTATTTTAAGTTTATTTTAATTATTTTAAATTATTTAAATTTTATTTTTTCTTAACTAATTATTTAGTTTGGGCTTTAAAATGGGCTTTAGGGACATTATTGACAATTTGGTGTTAACCCTAATTTGTTCCCTATATATACATGTGTTGCCTTGTTGGAAAAAAGGGAGAGAAGGAAAAAAACCTAAGAGGAGTGAGTGCCGTTTGCCATTATTTAGTTTTCTTCTTCATCCATTACTATTGTTTCTTTTTCTTCATCGTTTACCGTTATTTCTTTTCCTTCATCTATTACAGTTGTTTCTTTTTCTTCATCTTTTACCGTTATTTCTTTTTCTTCATCTATTACCGTTATTTCTTTTTCTTTATCTATTACTGTTACGTTTATATATATATAATTTTTAAATTGTTAGAGTTTATATATATAAGATTTTTGATCGAATTATGTCGATACGATGTTTGCACATTTGTGTGCATGACGCGTGACATTTGTGTTAGTTCGATCTGGTTGCGATGATCGCATTTTTGTGTGAGCAATAATACTATTTTTTGCTTAATTTCTTTTTCTTTGCGATAAATTTTGTTTCGTCCGATTTAGATCTGGTTGCGATGAGCGCATTTCTGCGTTAGCAACGTTGTTGGGTTATTTGGCACATTTAAAATTCATTATTGCTTTATTATTATTATTATTATTATTATTATTATTATTATTATTATTATTATTATTATTATTATTATTATTATTATTATCATTATTTATTATTATTATCATTATTATCATTATTATTACCATTATTATTATTATTGTTATCATTAATTTATTAAAATTTGTTATAATATAAAAATCTGTTTTTTAAAATAAATAACATTAACATCTTTTCCAAATTAATATGAAAACCTATTATTTTTAAGAAAAACTTTTTTTTAGATAAATTTAAAATAATAACTAAAATCTTTTTTTTAAAATAATAACTAGAACCGTTATTTATTTTATTTTATTATTGTTCAATTCAAATTTCATTATCATATTGTATCTGCTCCTCTCATGTAACCTCGCGAACTTAACAATCGCTCTTTAAATTCTGCCTTTAAATTTCTGCTTGCATGGTTTAAATTATGACATTATCTCTCTGTTTGCATGATTCAATTATCTCACGCGTTTACTATTATTTCTGTCACATTGCACACATCCGAAGGTTAGGTCTAACTGTTTGGCCGCCGCGCCAATAGTCCGTAAAACTTCACACATTCAATTTCAAATCCTCAAAACTACAAACTACAAACCCTAATTTTCACAAATGCCTCGCCGCAGGCAAAATTACAATTTTACCCTTAGCATTAGGTCAAAGAGCCGCCACGCTCATTTTAGGGTTTCCCGCCGTGGAATCCCTAATTTAACCCTAATTACAACTTAACAATTCAACGTAGAGATTTGGAGTTTCTACACTCCGCGTAAGCGTGTCCTTAAGATGCGTTTATTCCCCGTGAGACCTTGACCACAGTCAAGAAGTCTCTGACCTCCCTTTTGAGGGGAACTACGATTACTCTGATTCCACTCCCGTAAGGATACGTAGGCACAAGATGCGATGTCTTGCCGAGTAAACTTAGAATTAACCCCCTTTATTTATTATTGCTTATTTATATTTTATTTATCTTTGCTATTTAATTATTTTGCTTATTATTTTGTAATTATTTAATTATTATTATGGTTAGTAATTAGGGAGTGTAACAACATGTATGTAATATTAAAATAAATTTAGATCACTTTTAAATAAAGATAATTAAAATAAACACGTCACACACGTAAGTCGATTTTAATCGCCGTCTCACTTCCTAAGGATATCCCTCAAGTTGCCTACGAATAATGGTTAAGTGGGGTGTATAAAGCAAGTCCCTCAAATAGAAAAATCATCAAAGTCCCTTATGGTTGCCTTTACGAATCGAGTCCCTTTCGAAAAATGATGATGGTCCCTTATATGTGCTTATTACATCCCACAATGGCCTTCAAAGTCAAATTGTCCCTCACATGTCCCTTAACATCCAAAGTAAGGACTACCTACTCCATTATAGTAGGGATAGTCTTACTAAAGGAAAGAATGAAGAATAAGAAAGACCTTAAAACATTAGGGTAGGTTACTCCTAGGTGCTTGCTCACTTCAAAACTGTTTCACACTTAAACAAATTTTCAACAAGTTTTCAAACAAGTTCTTAACACATCCTTACATGGATTATTTATTAACTATTCTGAAAATTTTCTATTCACACACTACACTTTCAAAACAATTCAAAAGTGAGCTTAAGTACCTAAGAGCCCATGGATAACCATGGATGAAAAGGGTGCTAACACCTTCCCTTTTCATAACCTACCCCCCGGACCCAAAATATTCTCTAAGGTCTTTCCTGTTCTTTTATAACCTTTCCTTATGGATAAAATAAAAGTCGGTGGCGACTCTTGCTATCCGCAACATTGTTTAAAGTCAGTTCTCCCACCGTGTTACAGTTACCGCCTGGTCTTTTTTCAACAGGTTGAATAACGGTTCACACGTAGCCGTTAGGTGAGATATGAACCGAGCGATGTAGTTCAACCTCCCTAAAAACCCGCGCACCTCTTTTTCTGTTTTAGGCGTCGGCATCTCTTGTATTGCTTTTATTTTTGCAGGATCAACCTCTATTCCTTTTTCGCTCACGATAAACCCCAGCAGCTTACCCGATCTCACCCCAAAGGTGCACTTGTTAGGGTTCAGTCTCAGTCTGAATTTCCTAAGCCTTTTGAATAACTTCAGCAGATTCACCAAATGCTCTTCCTCCGTCTGGGATTTGGCAATCATATCATCGACATAAACTTCGATCTCTTTATGCATCATATCATGGAAAAGAGTCGTCATTGTACGCTGATACGTTGCCCCAGCATTCTTCAATCCGAAGGGCATCACTTTGTAACAAAATGTTCCCCAAGGCGTTATGAAAGTAGTCTTCTCCATGTCCTCTGGCGCCATTTTAATCTGATTATAGCCCGAGAAGCCATCCATGAAGGAGAATACGGAGAATTGAGCAGTGTTGTCAACCAGCACATCGATGTGAGGAAGCGGAAAATCATCTTTTGGGCTCGCTTTATTTAAATTACGGTAATCTACGCACATTCTCACTTTACCGTCTTTCTTTGGCACTGGTACAATGTTAGCGACCCATGAGGGATATTTTGTAACAGCTAGGAAACCAGCGTCCCACTGCTTTTGAACCTCCTCCTTAATTTTCACTGCCATATCAGGTCTAGTTCTGCGAAGCTTCTGCTTGACCGGCGGGCATTCTTCTTTCAACGGCAGACGGTGCACAACCATATCTGTATCAAGCCCCGGCATGTCTTCGTACGACCAAGCGAACACATCACTATACTCTTTGAGCATTTCAACCAGTCTTCGCTTGACGTCGCTCTGCAGCGCGGCTCCTATACGGATGTTCTTTTCGACCCCTTCCGACCCTAGGTTAATAATTTCGATGACCTCCTCGTGAGGCAGAATGACTCGTTCTTCTTGCTTCACCAACCAAGACAATTCTTCGGGAACGTCACCATCTTCAACAATCTCTTCTTCGGTCTGAAATACCGGGTGCTCAAAGTCGAGACGAGTCATAGGTGGTTCAATGATGTCATCTGAAAATGTTATCCTGCAAAAGGAATGGTTAAATGCTTCAAAATGCGTATAAAGCGAATAACCACGTTGCCATTTTATTATAAACACAAAACAAGAAAAATAGAGATCACAATATTTGTACATGAAAAACGCCTTTTATTTAATGTTAAACACGCAATGTTCATAACAGCACAGCCCTAAGCAAATCACGATGCCTCAGGTAAGACACCAGATTGTTCAACAATTAAGAAAACAAAGTATTACTGTTTGAGAGTCACAGGAACAATCTCCTGAATAGACTAATTGCATAATCCCTGTCCTGGCACGCTTGGCTGAATCCAGGTGTCCATGTCGCAGTCGATGTCTCTTTCGTCAGACTCTGAAGCAGCGTTGATGGTCTCGTGACACACTCTACTAGCAGTGATGGTTATCGGTCCTCTGAAACGGGGTGCCCCCACAGCAGGTGTTGATGACGACGGTTGATATCTCAGCCCAAATCGGTCCATCTTCACGGGAATATCCAGCACCTTGCCCCAGCCTTTTGTCCCACCAGTCTCTACTAGAGCTTGAGCTTCCTTATATGACGAGACAGTTACCTATGACGCTTTACTCGGCCCGGGACCTTTGTCTTTGATGCACAACCCTTCAAATGCCTGACAGGGTGTTTCGTGAATCTCGCCGTCGACCTCCACATACTTGAATGATGACAGATGGCTAACCAATATATCTTCTTCTCCACATATAGTGACCACGCTGTCCCCTACCATGTATTTCAGCTTTTGATGCAAGGTAGACGTGACTGCCCCAGCACCATGGATCCAGGGTCGTCCGAGAAGGCAGCTGTATGCCGGCTGGATGTCCATGATATAAAATTCAGTTGCGAAAACCTCCGGCCCCACCTGTAGAGGTAATGTTATGGATCCAAAGACTGTTCTCCGCGTACCATCAAATGCCCTGACCACCAAGTCACTGGGCGTGCACAGGATTCCCCTGACATCTAGTTTCATCATCGCTTTCTTGGGCAGCACGTTTAAGGAAGATCCGGTGTCTACCAGTACATGAGACATAACTGATCCTCTACACTCAACAGAGACGTGTAACGCCATATTATACTCTCTCCCCTTCGGGGTCAAATCAAAGTCTGTAAAGCCCAAGCTATGGCCCGCGTTCACATGTGCCAACACCCCCTCCAGCTGATTCACGGAAACATCTTGGGGTACGAAGGAAGTATTCAGAACTTTCAACAATGCATTTCTGTGAGCTTCAGAACACAATAGCAACGACAGTATAGATATCTTTGACGGTGTCTGTTGCAGATGCTCAACAGTTTTATAATCACTTTTACGAATCAAGTGCATGAACTCTTCCACATCTTTCGATGTCGTTTCTTTTCCATTCGCCTGCGCAGGGACAGTCTCATTCATCTTTCCTTTTCCCTTCGCCAGTCGTTCAGCCTCTACCTCAGGCGATATGAAGATTCTCCCACTTCTTGTCATACCTCCGGTACCGACAACGTTGTCTACGACCTCAGCTGGCTTCTTATTAACATCAATTTTCACCCCATCACAATACGCTTCCAACCCATAGGACCAGGGGACCGCCTTAATGCTCTCATAAGGGATTGGCCCTGCCTTGGTGATAGTGATCGGCGGTCGCTTGGCCGGTGCCGTTATAGTGATCGTTTTTCGAGGAATCGTCACAGTAGCTACATCACTTTGCTTGTCTGCTAATACCCCTGCAGGTTCTTCAATTGCTGCTCGGTCAAATTGCAGTGTGCCTCCATCTATTAAGGCCTGAATACCTTTCTTTAAGTCAGTACACCCCCCAGCTTGGGTCCAACACTCTAAGCAATACTCGTCGCAACCTGGATACACACCACCTTGCAATAATCTGCCCTTTATCTTGCACAACGGTGTCTTGAGGTCATCAACATTCATAATCAAGTTCAAACCCTCCTCTGTTAAAATGGCGTTTTCCCCATGGTTGGGCATGGGCTTCTGCATTATGTTTGGACCTGCCTGTCCAAAATTGATAGCCTTACTATCCAATAGATCCTGCACTACATGTTTGAATGCGTGGCAACCCTCTACATCATGGCCAGGAGCCCCAGAGTGGAATTCATAGTGTCTGCTTGCATCGTACCCGTATGGAGGAGTGCCTGTTATTGGCGCCAGAGTTCTCTTCTCCACCAAGTTCAAACCTAGTAACGTCTGTAGCAATTCTGCATACGTTGAAGGAGGTTTTTCAAACACCCTCCTTGGTTTGCCCCCCTGGAATCTGCGCTGGGCAGTATGTGCCCCCTGTTGTGGTTGCTGTTGCTGCTGTTGTTGTTGAAATGGTTGTTGCTGAAACGGAATAGTAACGCTTGCCACCTGCTGCGGCTGATTGTACTGGTTTCGACCTCTGCCCCGGCCTCGGCCTCGGCCCCCAAACACTGCGCTTGCATCACCTTGACGGCGACCACCGAAAGCCCTTCTGTTACTGCCAGCTGCAGTGGATTCCTCAGCTTGGAATCTTCCCTGTTTAATGTTGCTTTCGATCTTCTCTCCCATCAGGATTAAGTCTGAGAAACTGCCCAAAGAAGTGTGAAACAACTTGTCATAAAACATGCCAGTGAATGTTCCTATGAACATATCATTCATTTCCTTGTCCTCCAAAGGAGGGTGAACTCTAGCAGCCATGTCGCGCCATCTCTGCGCATACTCTTTGAAGCTCTCACCCTTCTTCTGGGACAACCCCTGCAATTGGACCCGGTTGGGTGCCAAGTCACTGTTGTACTTATAGTGAGCTACAAATGCTTCAGCCAGCTGCTTCCATGTCTTTATATGCGTTGGTTCCAATCCCATATACCACTCAAGGGAAGGACCAGACAAGCTATCTTGAAAGAAATGCATTAGCATCCTCTCATCGTTTGAGTATGCCGACATCCTTCTGTAATATGACCGCACGTGCACCTTTGGACAGGTGTCCCCCTTATATTTGTCGAATGTGGGAGCTATTCTTAATGCTTTTCCTATCGGACAAACATGGTTTGATTTTTCGATTAACGATTAGGCTGAACCGCCATTGTTAATGCTTTTCTTTAGATCACTCTATAGTAAATACCACCTAGGACTAGGGATACCCTATAGGAACCAGAATATTCTTGATAATTGATTGCTTAATTTCATCTGTAATTCTCTATGGACATAGGAATTAGGGTGAATGATTAAAGATTTTCTCATTGTCGCTACTGCGAAAATCGGCGCCGACTGAACAGAAGAGTCGCCACCGTGCGTTATTTATCCCAACAGAGGGAAAGGAAACGCTCAGAGTAAACCTAACGCAAAACGGGGAAAGGAATGGTCATGGCAACCAGAACCTGGATTCGGGAGTCGGTTACGCAAGGGGAAGGTATTAGCACCCCTCACGTCCGTCGTACTCGACGGGATCCACGCTTGTTTTCGGGTATGGATTGTTATTCTATCTATTCTAAGGGTTAAAAGAAAAGAAAATGACTCGGCAAAGTATCGCACTTTATGCCTACGTATTCCCGTCTGGAACGAGAAATCAGAGTCAACGTAGTTCGCCTACCTACGGGAAAGGAGGGGAAGGTTGCTCGCTAGGATATCGCATCCTATGCCTACGTAATTTCATACATCATGAAAGATCAGAGCAAACGTAGTTCGGGCCACGTACGACACAAGTCTTTTTTGATTGTTTTTATTCCTTCTGAAAAAGGGTTTTTCTGATTACTGGTCCAAGCGGACAAAAATGACGTTTTGATGAGTTCACATTATTTTACGGAAGAAGTGTCTTTTATTGTGTTTGAAATCTTATTGTGTTTTTCTGTTTGTTTTGAGAAAGAAGAGACAGAACTCTATCCTATGGTTGAAAAGGGAATCAGACTATCCTAATGTTATCATGCATGGGTTAAGACCTAATGTCTATCATGCTCCTCTCTTGCGCAGAGAGAAACAGAGATCCTAAGGGATAAACGGAAACAGAAACAGTAGCATATATACAATAAAGCAGTAAAATGCATGGATGCAGCAATACAAGCGAGGCAAGGGAGTCCCACTCAACCTCGAACCTAGAAAACAATAGGCGAAAGTGAACAGAATTCACCTTCAACCTAACAGGTTAAACAGCAAGCAATACAGTCAGGGAAATTCAATCAATACATCAAGAATTATAAACAGCAAAAGCAGTCTTCATCAACATCTGTCTTCAAGTCATCATCAAACACCTACAAGCTTCAAGCAAGCATCAGTCTTTATCTTCACAGCCTTCAAGCAAGGTCTTTGTCTTCAATCTCTCAGGGCTTTTCTTCAAGTCCCAATCTCCAAGATGAGAAACAGTTAAGAGGATGAACTGGAATGTTAAACAGTTAGTTGACCACCAAAGGTGGCAAACAGACTGTTAACAATAGATAGAAGGTTTTCTCTCAAGAGTTCTATCTCTTAGACACTATCACCAAGCCTTCCAAAGGAAGGGGGTGAATGTCTTAGAGAGACTCTGCATCATAGAGAGGGATGAAGGTAACCAAGACCTTCCATGTTTGTGAACCAAGTTTTCTACTCTAGAGCTCTGCCTAACTCCTAGATCCTATAACCTTCAACAGCTGCCAGCAAGAGATACTCCTCCTCAACTCTGGAAATTGGTCTTCATTCTTTATTCTTCAATGGGCTTCATCAGCACAGTCTTCAGCTCAGACCCAAACCCCAAGCAAGCCCAATACCCCACACAGTCAAATAATAACCCTAGAGAGGGCACACCACACAATCAATCAAATACAAGCAATATACTAATAGTAATAGGGGAAGCCTAATATTTTCTAAGGGATCTATTATCTACCCATAATACCCCTATAGTCCCATACCCCAAAATTCAAACTACAAATCTTAAAAGAAATGATTTATTACACCTATGTTATCTCTAAACCCTAGTTTTGATTCTCCTAATCACACCTAAACAAATCATCTAAAATTAAGTCCTAAATCATGAATTAAATTTTATATACAAGCTAAAGTTCTAAGTGAAATACTCTAAAAAGAATAGGCCCAAAATATAAAAGTATCTAACTAAACTAAAATCAACAATATCATGTATAAACCTAAAATCAATTAAAACCTATTTAAAATAAAAATGTACTAAAAATGCAAAAATAAAATAAAATGCTAATTTTATTGTATGACAATTTTCTTAACAGAATTATGAAAAATATGCAAAAACCACCATTTAAAAACATGCAATTTCCAATTTGTTATGATTTTTCAAAGAATTAACAAAAATTGAATGAAATAAAAATGAATTAAATTGGGTTAGGGTGCAGTTAGTATGTATTTCAGTTAAAAAAAGAATGATGGGCCCAGACTGGGGGGCGCGCATAGCAAAGCGCGTCTGGGCCCAGCTAACCAGAAAACACAAAAATAAAATAAAAAACGAAAACGGTGCGAAAAGTAAAAATTTCAGTGCAAATGGTTGGGCCTTGGCGTTTGGGGGGTGTGAAAAGCAGGGGCAACTTAAGCCCATCAGAGTGATTTAATGAAACGGTGCGCTTTGGCACCCAGCTTCCCTCGCGTTTTCAACTTTGAATCGTGGCCTTTAGATCATATGCTGAGTCAAAGTCAAGTGAAGGATCCAACGATCCTCACGTTTCTTCTCCAAAGAATTAGGGTTTCAGCCATTATTGAACCCTGCATGCAGCTTCATGAATCAATCTTCCACCTTCTCATACGACCTCGTTCCTCCATGAAATCCAATTCTGTAAAAAGCAAAAATGTCCTACATCCTCTCCTCTACACAGCCATAGATTCAGTTTCCTCCAAAACTCAATCAATATTCAAACCCGATAGGTAGAAAATCCTGGTTCCACCATTTTGCACTGATATCAATCATGCCAATTCTTGCTAACTCTTACACTAATACAATCTACATGCTATGCTGGTCATTTTAATCCATCTAACCAAGATCATTATGCCCTAACATAGGTGTTCTAAGCCAACACAGTTTTGGAGCTCCAATGGTGAACTTCATGAAATGTCTTCAAACTCATCAGAAATGATCCTCTACTTATGCCTAACCATTCTAACCTAAAGATTCTTCATTATTCTAACTAATTCTAGCCAATTTGAAGAAAACACCAACCTGGTTTAAAGATGAAAACAGATGCAGAATTCCTTGGATCCAAAGCTTGCAATGCTCTGGACTTGATCAACAAACTTGATTCTTGGTTCTGTATGCAATAGCACTTGCTCAAATGTCCTTGATCTTGCAATCACAATCTTCTTGCACTTTGGATGATGAAGTTGGATAGCACGAATTCTACTTCAATTAAGCCAAATCTTGCTGGAAACTTGATCTAGTATGGATGTAGATGATGATAGGATCAAGAATTGTGGAGCATGATGAAGATTTGATAGAGTTTGGAATGAATTTGCACAATTGAAGAATGAGATGTAACTATGTGTTTTGATCAAAATGAATCACCAACCCTTGAATGAAGCCACTCTACTCAATATATAGACACTCATAGAACACTCTAGAACTTGTTAGAACCTTCTTGTGCACAATTTCCTTGGATTTTGGATATGTTACTTCCTTGGTAAGCCAACTAGCATAACTTCCAAATTTTGAACCAAACTCAAAAATCCACTTTTGCCAATGTTCTTAAAACATTTTTTCCAATCAAAATGACCTATAATTTCATCCCATTTGGCCATGTTATGAAAAATCTCAATTTTAAGTCAC
>OZ012735.1:521807503-521865003 GCA_963859935.3 Lathyrus sativus | reverse complement strand
TTTCGAGTGATGACTTGCACTGAAGTTCAGCAGGTGTAGTTTTTTACTCATATGTTCTCAGAAGACGCCGAAGACTAGTGGAATAATGTGCGTCAGAGACTAGAATCCGTTGGTACTGAGATTATTTGGGTTATGTGCAGAGCTGAATTTTTAGAAAAATATTTTCTAGAAGACATGCATAACAATAAGGATATTGATTTCCTCGAGCTAAAGCAAGGAAATATGAAAATTGTTGAGTATGTTGCTAAGTTCAAAGAATTTGTGAAGTTTTGTCCACATTGCAATGGTGCAGTTGCTGAAGGGTTGAAGTGTATCAAGTTTGAGAGAAAATTAAGTCCCGAGATTAAGCAAGGTATTGGGTATTAGGAGATTTTTCGATTTCATATGCTTGTGAATAAGTGTAGGATATATGATGAGGATATCAGGGCTCGTTCTGCTCACTATAAGGGTCTTAGTAAGAAGAAAAGGATGAATCAATATCATGGGAAGTCATATAGTTCTCCACCTGACAAAGGGAATTAGAAGGATTCATATGATAAAAAGCCAATTAGGGGAGAGAATACTGCTTCTATCAAGTTCTTCAAGTTTCGTGTCACGGGTTATCGTGCCAATGACTGCAAGAATTATGAGTAGAGATTCTTCAAGTCCGGAAAGACTGGATATTTTATTGCTGTTTATATGAGTAAATAGTCTGACTTGCTTGACCTGTGGAGATCCAACTCACATTAGTACTCATTGCTAGAAACCCAAGAAGGTTCAATCTAGAGGGAAAATCTTTGCTTTGATCGGGTCCGAAACTACTAGCACATATAGATTGATTCAAGGTACGTGTTTTATTAATAGTATTTTATTGATTGATATTATTGACACGAGTGTAACATGTTCTTTTATTTTGCTTGATTATTTTAAGAGGTTGGGTTTAAAGTTGTCTTCTATGATTAGAAGTATGGTTATTGATATCCCAAATTTGGTGACTACTTCTTAGGTGTGTTTATATTGTCCGCTGGCTATATATGGTAAGATTTTTGGGATGGACTAAGTTTATCTTTCGTTGAATCAACTTGATGTCATCCATGGAATGAACTAGTTGGAGTTCAAACATGTTTATATTAACTGCTTCGACAATTCAGTCACTTCCAAAATTTGATGCAAGTGAGGAGTTGTTTGTGTCTTATAAGCAAATTGATGAATTCATGAAGGATGATGTTGATGTGTTTATGATAATAACTTCTATAAAGGATGAGAGCAAGGGTGTGATTGGTGAATTTCTAATGGTGTGCAATTTTCCATAAGTGTTTCCAGATGATATAAGTGATTTTCCACTAGAGCGTGAGATTGAGTTTGTCATAGACATAGTACCTCGTACTAGTCCCGTGTTGATGGCTCTGTATATAATGTGTACTACAGAGTTAAGTGAGATGAACAAACAATTGGAAGAGTTGCTTGAGAAGAAGTTTGTTCGACCGAGTGTTTCGTCGTAGGTAGTGCTGATGCTGCTACTAAAAAAGAAAGAGGGTAGCATGAGATTATGTGTTGACTATCGATAACTGAATAAGGTTATGATCAATAATAAGTATACTCTTACGAGAATTGAAAATTTGATGAATAAGTTTATTAGTGCTTACATGTTCAGTAAGATTGATTTGCAGTCAGGTTATCACTAGATTTGTGCGAAACCAAAAGATATTTCGAAGACTGCGTTCAGGACGAGATATGGTCACTATGAGTACTCTATGATGTCGTTTGGAGTGTTTAAGATTCCTGGTGTATTTATGGAATATATGAATAGGATTTTCCATCCTTATCTAGATTAGTTTTTGGTCGTGTTCATTGATGACATTTTGATATATTCTAAGTCTGATGAAAAACATTCGGCGCATCTGAGATTTATGTTGTAGACCTTACAAGAAAAGAAGTTGTATGCGAGGTTATCCAAGTGTGAATATTGGTTGTGAGAGGTGAGTTTCCTTAGGCATGTAATTTCTAGTGGTGGGATTGTTGTTGATCCGTCGAAGATAGATTCAGTGTTGAAGTTGGAGACTCTGAAGTCTTTTACTAAGATAAGAAAGTTTCTTGGTTTGGCTGGTTATTACAGGATGTTTATTGAATGCTTTTCGAAGTTAGCATTGCCTTTAACTAAGTTGACTCAAATGGTCAAACTTATGCTTAAGATATTTCAAGAAATGCATGTTTGAATTTGACCAGGAAGCTAATTTTGAGATAACTTGGATCGATTTGGTCAATAATATAATCTTTATGAAAATAATTAGATCAAATCCATTTATGTTGTTAAAAGAAAATAGGCTTTGCGCACATGAAGGTAGCATTCACACTTAGAATGTGAAGTACACAAGTTAGTTAAAGTCTAAAGGATCACTTTAAATATTGTATGAAATTGAATGTGGATATCATTTAATTCTTTAAAACACTTTAAGAACAAGAGAGGAAACGAATTGAGTTATGATTATGAGTCCTAACATAAGCTTGCAAGGTTGAAATATGATATTTATCTGTGAAAAGTGTTAAAACACCTTTTTGGACTTTTTACTTGCATATTTATCAAAAATAGGTGAAAATGAGTGAAAAACTTCCAAGCAACACACGATGACCTTGCCAAGACCAACTTTCTACAAGGAAGGCTCGCTAGGTCATGTCCATTGGTGGGTTAGGTTACCACAGGTGAGAGAAGGCTTCATGGATAAATACCTTCATGCTGAAGGACATGTTTGTAGGTTAAATGAAGATGAGCGTCTAGAGAGTTAGGGCAGAAAGTGATAATTGTATGGTGAGCTAGCATTTATTAGCCTAGAAGAAAGTAGGCTCACTAGGAAAATACGAGTGACGCGCCAAGTGAGCCTACCTTTCTCTAGCCTATAAATAGAAAGGCTAACTTCAGTTCTCAGCGAGTTTCAATAGATTCAACGGAGTACAGAAAGGGAGTAGGTTCACCTTTGTCTTCTCGGGATTACCTATACATCTACAATGAGTAAACGTAGATAGAAATCTCTTTGTTGGGGGGAGTTGGTGAAGCATTATATATTCATGTTTCATTCAATCATGGTTTTTTTTTTAAGTTATACTTAAGCTTTAATATTGATGATTCTTCGTTCTTAATGCTTATTTTGGATTATCTATCTAAAATGTGATTTCATAGTATGACTTGACATTCGAAAAAGTGATGGTTATTACTAGATCCTAGTCTCTAAAAATTGGATTCTAATGTCTAGACATAGGGTTAGATTTAGTATCCATAAAATAGTGATAATTAGTAATCCATGTTTGTATATGATTATTAGATCTTAATGTTATTGTATTTAATAGTGTGAGACATGGCTTATTAGGCAATATACCTGATCTCGCGTCGTTGAGTCATAAATGAGATAGAATGAGAATAACAAACAATAATATTAATATCTGAGTATAAGAGAATATTAATTATAGTATAATGATGAATGAATTTACTCGTTAACACCAAAATTTCCATTTATTTTTTATCATTTACTTTTTTACAACTAAATAACTTTAAATCCGTATTTAGAATCATAAAAACTATTGAACCTATTTTTAAGCATAACCACTTTATGTAAATAGATAATATTGCACTTGATTACTACAAAACTACACATGGCCTACAAATAGTACGTCACAATCATTGATGAGCGTGAAGAAGTTGCACGTAAGAAAATAAGGGAACTTCTATCCCAAAAGAGATACAATGACAATCATAATACTGAAATTTCTACATTGTCTAAGTCATGATCTTTTACAACTGAAGGTATTAAAGAAATGACATGGTTTTAAGAGACAAAAGTGACTTAAGAGTTAGGTTGAACGAGAGGAAAGCCACACCGTCAAGCAGTGGCGGAGTCAGAAAGTTTTTGAAATCTGGGCAAAAATTTAAATACAATAAATTCATATTGTATATATAAATAGTTATTAATCAAAATAAATTTTTTTTAATTTAATTGATTTCGGCAGAATTTTAAAACTAACATGGTCATATCCAATTTGAGGCTGATGCTAACATGAAATATCATTTCATGTGATTCATAATAATTCTTGAAATTAGCAACAAGTTAACAACATAATTTTATTTACTAACTACTGTAACTACAAACTAAATTTAAAATACAAATTCCTAGTTATCAATTGAACCATATAATTTACAGTGAACATAAATTGAAGAATTAGACCTAATATATTTTTTATATTATTTGAGGATAAAATTTATTCTTTTCTTCTTCTTTTTTACAACACTATACATGTTTTGTTTTTTATAATTTTAGTAGCTGCTACTTTTATGTTAAATTTTATTTTTTCAAGTATTCATTTTTTGTTTTTGGTTAATTTGGTCATAAATAGCAACTTTATTTTAATTTTTCACTTTTTGTAATGTAGTTGAATCTAAATATTATCATATAAAAAAATAAATATAATGTATGTTTAATTGCATAAAAAAGGAAAAAAATGTTTTATTTGTGAAAATTGTTTAAATTACGACGGTTAAAACTGCCATTATCAACGATAAAAAACCGCCTTTTATTTAATATATATTATGACATGAGAAATTTTATTCAAAAGTACTATTTTTCTGTATTTTCGTTAATTGTGGCGGTTTTAACCGCCATAACAGCACTTAGTAACCGCCACAATTTTCATATTCTTTTATAAAAGAAGGCAAAATTTTGGGACCGAGCCTGGGCACATGCCCAGCCTGGCCGGGCCTTAAAACCGCCCATGCCGTCAAGTATCTCAGGTATTTTAGTCAATGTGCATCTCATTTGTTTTAAATATACATTTACTGTCACTTTTTTTTAAACTTACATATTCATTTTAGGAAAAACCATTAACAATAAAAGTCTAAACAATATTTATTGAATGCCTTTGATGATGTCTTCTCATGCAATCTTTGACGATGCCGTCAATCAAACAAGCTATATCAAACCGTGTCATTTATAATACCAAAGTTCTAATTAAAGTGCTAAGCCAACATTTCATCAAACAAGGGAACACAAAGCTCTATAGTTATAAAAGAGAAGAAATCTGAATGCTCACGTAGTCTTGCGTACAAGGTGTGTGTTAAGAGTCCCACATCGGACAATATATGGCATGAACATGTGTTTATAAATAGGGGCAATTCTCACTCTACCAGCCGATTTTGTAGGGTTGAGTTAGGCCAAACCATATTTTTTAACATGGTATCAGAACCTCGTTTAAGATCCGGTGGGCCACCTTCTATGGTTTCCGCTATCGGAACACCCACCATTTATTTCCACGCTTCAGTTGTCTAGTCCTGAGCGTGAGGGTGTGTGTTAAGAGTCTCACATCAGACAATATATGGCATGAACATGTGTTTATAAATGGGGGCAATCCTCACTCTACCAGCTGATTTTGTAGTGTTGAGTTAGGCCCAACCATATTTCTTAACCGCGTGCGTGCGTGATTAGTTAAAATGTAAAAGGTCAAGAGTAAATTTTGACGAACTCTAGAAATCACACACAAAACTTTTAAAACCCTAGGCCCAACCACATTTCTTAACAGTGTGCGTGCGTGATTAGTTAAAATGTAAAAGGTCAAGAGTACGTTTTGACGAACTCTAGAAATCACACACAAAACTTTTAAAACCCCATCTTTGTATAAAAACTTGAAAAATATCAAGACTTGTATGAAATTGGTTAAGAAGTATTGCTAATTAACTGGGAAAGTTTTTACACTTCCTAATCCATTAAAGAAGGTTCTAATTGATTAGAACTAGGTAAACAACTTTTAAATTGACTAGGAAAACTTTTAATAGATTAAAACATGTAACCATTATAGGTTTTCATTTTTTGGATTAGGATTGCCACTTTTTGAAAGGTATTAATCGATTACTTGCTTAGGTTAATAATCAATTAAAACATTAAAGTGACCCGTGAACAATTTTGTTTTTGAGTCTAATATTTGTTGGACATGTAACTCCATACATGAGAGAGAGAGGGAGGGGGGGGGGGGGGTTTGAATTTTGAAGGTTTGAAAAACGTTGATTTAAAATAAAATCATTTGTAAAATCAAAGTTAAAAAATATTTTGCAAACAAAAGAGTAAAATAAAAACAAAAAACATATAGAAATACAATAAAGATAAGAGATAAGGGGTAGATAGATACACTAGAGATTTATACAGGTTCATACTAATTTGAGCTACTCATGTCCTCAAGAATTATTCTTGAGAGCATCCAATAAACTTGAAAAGTCTTTAGAAGGATATGCTCGTGAACCTCGTTATATAAGAAAATGAAGTTTTAAGGCTAACTTCTAACCAAACAAAAAATAAGGTTTAAAGTGATTATCCTCCAAAACAAACAAAAAAATTTCACTAACTGATCTCAAACCAAAATGAAGTTTTGAGTTGACTATTCTCCGAACTAAACAGGGTTTTATACAGGATGGCCATAAACCAAATTAAAATTTTATATTGGCTATTCTAAAATCAACTAAGTTTGACTAGGCTGAACTCAGAAACCAAGTTAAGATTTTAACCACGCTAATCTCAAACTGATGGAGTTTTTAACTAAGTTGAGCTTAAGAACCGTTGTGGAGATTTTACTAGCTGATCTTCGTAAACCAAAAGATACTTTTTTCTTCTTGTCAAAACTCACATACCAAACAGAGTCTTCCTAAGACAATCGCAAAGCAACAAATTTTATTGGTTTAACTTGCAACCAAAACAACTTCCTATGAAATAACATTTTACACAAGAGATAATACACTTTTGTTAAATTACAATTAAGCCTTCACCCAGAATAATGATCCTCACTAAGAATTAGGAATACTCTTGAAGTATTATGGCTAAACATATGTGAGAAAATAAGAGATTTAGTAAAAATGATAAGAGAAATGAAAGTAATATCAAAGCTCGTTTTATGGATGTTGAAAAGTGATAGAGAAGCTCTCTATTTATATGCTAAGATGTGGTATACATTTGAAAATAATCCATAGAGCAAATCAATGCCATAATCGATTAGGAAAATTGATTATTAACCTTCAACAATTGGTTGTTCAAGCAACAGGTGAAATATTTTGATATTTAGCTGTTATCAATCATTAAAAGTGTGTCTCGTTCGATTTTAGATTCAACCAAGCAAAATATAATCGATTAGGTTATTGGTCTTTAAGATTATTTAGTTGGAAAAAGACTTCCAGTCAATCAGACACTCTCCTAATAATTTGGCTAGACTATAAAAGCATTTTTAGGTGGTTTAAATAAAATATGAGAGACTTCTCAAAGGTTTTTATTCTATGTGATTTTTTCATAGTGTTTCTAAAAATATCCTTGTGTCTTTACAAGACACTGGTCACTCAGACGAACATGACCAGACAAACTTTCTCATTTTATCATTTTCATAACTCAAGTGCACTTGAATGCCTTAGAGAAAAGCATCATACCATAACCCGCGAGTTTAAAGCCATGTTCCCGAGAAATCGACAAAACGTCTCAATGATAGAAAAAACATTCAATGCACTTGTTTCACATTACTTCTATAATTACCCAGTGGCCTTCCCAATTCTCCATATGGTTGGATTTGATGACAAGATGCCAACCGACATGTCTTGGGAGTAACTGTTTTGGTTGACCAAAAGCTAATGTGGGCGAAATTTAAGTATCTAACACAAACATTCAAAACTCAACCAAAATTATTTAACGTATATAATCGTGACACACGGGATTCAAGGTACATTTTTTATCACGATTTTTCACTCCGCTCATCTTGAAATCTATAACCGACTTGAGTGTTGGAATGTGAACCTTACAGGTCCACCCTGCGTCACCGTATTAGAGATCAATATCACCGCTTCAAAAGTCCAACATCATCAATTATAACTTCTTCGCAGAACAAAACTTGTCTAAAAACTAAAGTATGTTTTAATGGAAATCCAAAGAAAAAAATTCTTGATGACTAAAGTAAATTATGTGGTTTAGAAGGATCTAACATGCATGATCTTTCTATCTCTATCTCTTTATTTTATTTTATTTTTTTAATTTTGATGCCTAATCTCAAACTCTTTTCTTTTCTAACCTAAATCATTTTTTTCAAAGCTTTTTAAAATCTATATATTACAATTTACCCCTCTTGTGATATTAGGCATTTGGTCAACACTATTATTATGTTATTAAAAAACTTCAAAATCTTACACAATTCATTTCATTTTAAATTGTGTAAATTATTTCGATACGGCCTTTCTTTTCTTTTTAATGCATAAGGGAATTCTTGTGATATAAAACCTGATTAATTATTATTTCAACTAAGATTCAAATGGAACATCACATTTTAATAAGAGATTATAAATCAATTGAGTCAAATCACATACATTCTCCTATCCTTATTATAATAAAATTAATCTGTTTTAATTCATCAAATGTTAAATGAAAAAAAATTCAAATTTACTTTATAATATTAATCAATAGAATTTGTGTCAATCAAGAATTTAAATTTTTCATCCATCAAGAATATAAATTTTTCATGCAGTAAGATATGGTCAAATTATGGCTTTCTTATTTGATTAATTAACTAGATTTTAATGATCTCAAATTTTACATTTTTCTAGATCTTCTATGCTTAACAAAGATAAATACTATAGTAGCAAGTAATGCTGATCCTGCTATAGCCAATGGAACCAACAGTTTCTTTGATATTTTTGCATTGTTCTTTTTCTCTTCACCTTGTTTCTGTTCCTCATGCACTTGTTCATAGTCTTTTTCTTCTTCATCAATTTCTTCTATTTCATGTTTTTCTTCTTCATCTTTGTTTATGCATTGTTCAAGTTCATTTTTCTTTGTTTTTTCTTCTCCTTCAACTTCTAATTGTTGAGTGCTTAATGAGTTTGGAACCTTTGATTGTTGAGCCACTTTTTCTTTCAAATGAGTAGTTGTAATTTGCGTTTGTTCTTCTTTCGAAATCGTTGATTCGGGTACATTAGTGTTCCTTTCCTCCTCCTTTGGAATTTCATTGTTCATTTTTGGGGACCTTGTAACTTCATGAGCTTCTTTCCTTTCTTTTGATTGTTGATTAATCCTTTTCCTTTGTAACTTTGACGTTTTCGGTTCTTCATATGTCGTGGTCTTCGGTGCTTTAATCTCTTCTGCTCCATACTCATGTTGGTCATAGTCTCGATTAGTCTTCATTTCTGCAATATCATTCTTTAGCCTTTCGTCGAATGATTCTTCTTCTTCTTTCTCACCAACTTCAAATTTTACCGAATGCTCTTTCTCCGGTGCTGTTTTCATTGTTTCATGAATTCGTTTTTTCTTGTCATCCTTTTCAATACCAGATTTTTCAATTTCATCATCTATCTTGCACTTCTCATCATCAACATTTTGAGTTGTTTTACATTCTTTGAACATATCTTTTTCTTTAGCCTCTACTTTTGCATCATCTCTGGCCGCATTTTCTTGCTCCCTATCATCGATTTTCTTCTCAGACTCATCCGTTTTCTCTTGAAATGTTTCCCCTACTATGTTACAAGTCCGATTTTCTCCTTCTTCTTTTGGTTTCTTTGGACTAAAAACTTCTTGGTTCACACTTTCATCTCTTGATTCATATGTCTCCTTGCTTTCAAATGTTGTATCCGCAAATTTTGTATCCAACACCTTTGTCTTCTGTTTCTTATCCTTTGCATTTTCAAAATCAAACTCCTTAAATCCCATACTTACTACCGATTGAAATTCTCTCTCAAGATTTCTTAACTCTTGAAGTTCTTCCATTGTCATAGACTCGCCAAAATTTGGTTCCTCAGTATCATTCCTTAAACCTTCATTTGCTTCCATTTGTTCAACTTTTTCACTCTCTTCTTTGACACCTTTTGTTTTCTCAATCTTTCTATCTGTTAGTCCCTCTTCTGAATCAGCTGCTGAATCTAACATCATTGGAAAAATATCATCTTTTTCATCCATGCTTTCTTTGGATATTCCTTTACTCATCTCTCCTTCCAAATAACATTCATCTTTCTCCTTTGTTACCTTTTTCTTGAAACCAACAATTTCTTCATTTTGTTTCTTCTCATATTTGTTTCCACTCACTTTCTTCTTTGTCTTTTCGTTCTTTGCATCTTGAGTTTTCTTCATCTCTTGAAACTTTTGCGTTTGTCTTCCATCAACTATTCCAATACCAACATTCTCTTTCTCAATTAACTCATCAATAGACTCAAGTTTCTGATTCCTAATTTCTATCTTAGTTCTGACATCAAAAGGCTCATTTGCAGCCTTACTTGTTTTTGATCTTTCTTTACTAGTCTCTTGCAAAAAACAATCATCTTTTTCCTTTGTTGTGTTTTTCTTGAAACCTTCATCTTCTTGATTTTGTATCTTCTCATTCACTTTCTTCACAAACTCTTTTTCATTGACATCTTCAATTTCCTCCTTATCTTGAGACTTGTGTGTGATATTTGTTGATCCTTCTCCTTTCAACTTTACTATACCATATTCAATTTTATCTTCCTCATCTTGAACTATTGCTTTAGTTCTCTTCTTGAATTCTTCTTCTTCAAACTTTACTTTCTTCACAAATGGTACAACTTTTACATTCTCTTTGAGACCTTTTGCTTTCTCAATCATTCTATCCTTTAGTTCCTCTCTTGTATCAATTTGAGAGTCTAACATTTTCATTGGAAAATCTTCTTGTGCATCCTTGATATCTTGAGATCTTCTTTCACTCACATCGTTTCGCAAATAGCCTTCATCTTTTTTCTTTGTTACACCTTTCTTGAAGTCTAAGTCTTCTTCATCTTCTTGATTTTGTATCTTATTATTAACTTTGTTCCCAAACTTTTCGGGGTTTTCACCCTTTTCATTGACATTTTTACTTTCCTCCTTCTCTTGAAAACTTCTTCCATCAGCATGGATCTTTCTAGGTCCCTCTCCTTTCAACTTCACTATACCAAATTCAATTTTATCATCCTCATATTGAACTATTTTAGCCTTAGTTCTCTCCTTGGATTCTTTTTCTTCCACCTTTTTCATCAAACTTTCACTTTCGACCATTGATTTTTTACTAACCTCTATTTGTTCTTCCTCATTTGCATCATTGAATTCTCTACTTTCATCAATCTTTCCAACTTTCTGTTTCAACTCTTTAGTCACATTCTTTGAGACTTCATTCATTTCTTTTATAATATTATCCTTTACATGTTGTTGATCACTTTCCTTAAATTCATTCTCATTCTTTTCAATTTCCTCATGCATTGTCTCTTTTGTATTTCCTTTCTTTGTTTTCACATGCGTCCTTTTGAATCTTTCACTTTCACCTTTTTCCTCAAAATATTCAATCTCTTTGTCCACCATTTCTTCTTTTACATTTTTAGATTCTTGAATCTTTTGAACATTCAATCCTTCATTTTCATCAAAACTACTTTTAGGAAGCTCTTGATTTATTTTTATGACTTCCTTTTGGATGGCATCTCTAAACACGACTTTATAAACATCATTGAGTTCAAAAGGCGTCTTTTCAGAATCCATTCCTCCCTTCTTCCTTTCTTTAGTGCTTTTAGCTTTCTCCATTTGTGGAACTCTAGGTTCTCTAAGTTCATTTTGTTCCATACTACTTTCTTTCAAAACTTCTTTAAGTCTTTCCTTAGAGTTACACTTTGGTCCTCCATTTTCCTTTTGTTTTGACTCTCCATTTTGTTGAATCAAAGCCTCTTCGAAAACTCTTTGGTCTGAATCTACAATGTTATGTGAGATACTTTCCTTATCTTGTTCTTTTGACCTACTTATTTTCTTGGATTCGTCTTCTTCTTCCTCCTTTTCAACATTGAATCCTTTACTTCCTTCGATCTTAGCAGCCTGTTGTTGTCCACCTCCTTTGATTCCATTCTCAATCTTTTCAATTTCCTCTTGCATTGTTCCTTCGTTATTACTGACTTTCTTTGCTTCCACATCCATCATTTTGAGTCTATCACCTTCACCCTTCTCCCTAAAATATTCAATCTCTTTGCCCTTTCTATTTACGACATATTCCTTGACATCTTTGGTTTCTTGCATTTTTAGATCATTTAATCCTTCACTTTCCTCATGATTACTTGTAGGTATGTTCTTAGGAAACTCTTCATCAATATTTATCTTTGCATCAAGTCCTTCTTTATTAGGCTTTTTCCCCTTTGGTTCATCATTTTTAGTTTCCCTCTTAGGCTTTATGAAATTCTTATGATCATCAACATTGGCTTCAAAAGGTTCAAGTTTTGATACATTCATTGCTTCAAATAGTTCCGTGTTACTTTCTTTAATACCTTTTGTTTTCTCAATCCTTGTATTCTTTGGTTCGTCTCTTGTATCAACTAGTGAATCTAACATTTTGTTTGGAAAAACTTCTTTAGAAGCATTGCTTGCTTTTGATATTCCTTTGCTCGTCTCTTCTTGCGAAAATCTTTCATCTTTCTTCTCTGTTTTATTTTGGTCGAAACCTTCATTTTCTTCATTTTTTACCTTCTCATATTTGTCTCTAACCACTTTCTTCATATACTTTTGAATATTTTCCCCCTCTTCATTGACATCTTCATCTTTAGTTTGTTCAATCTCTTTAAGCTTTTGTGTTTTTCTTCCATCAAATGTTCCAATATTTGCATTCTCTGCATCAAAAGGTTTATTTGGTTCACCATGAATCTTTGTACAACCCTCTCCTTTCAACTTCACTATACCATGTTTATTTTTATCTTCCTCATCTTGAACTATCTCCTTAGTTATCTCCTCATATTCACCTCCTTCCACTATTAAACATTCTTTTTCAACTAATTCTTTTTTGATAACTTGTTTTTGTTCGTCTTTGTTCTCAAAATCAAATTCTTTATTTCCTTTGATCCCTGAAAATTGTTCTTGACAACTTCCCTTTATTCCTTTCCTTCCCTCTTCAATTTCCTCTTGCATCGTCTCTCTTGTATTATTGCCTTTCTTTTGTTTCACATGCATCATTTCGATTTTTTCACCTTCACCCTTCTCCATAAAACATTCAACCTCTTTGTTCATCATTTCTTCTTTCACATTTTTGGTTTCTTGCATACTTTCAACATTCGATCCTCCACTTTCCTTTAAGGAACTTCTAGGTAATTTCTTAGGAAACTCTTTCTTTATTATCACCATTCCATAATCAAACTCTTCCCTACCACCAAGCTTTTCTAAAACCCATTTTTGATCTCCATCTTTAGTTTTCATCTTAGCCTTTATCATTTCCTTTTGAAAATCTTGGTTAGCTTTGAAAGGCAACTTTTCATACTCCCCTCCAATTATTTTCCCTTTAGTGCTTTTAGTTTTCTCCATTTGCGGAATCCTAGACTCTTCAAATTCATTTTTGTCTATACAACCACCAACTACATTATGTTCAACTTCTAACACCTTGATTGCTTCAAATGGTTTCGTGTTATTTTCTTTCTCACTTTCTTCAAAATGTTCTTTAGACTCTTTTTGTTTTGACTCTTCACTTTGTTGAATCATAGACTCTTCAAAAACTCTTTGATTTGTATCTACATTGTTACCTAAGATACATTTACCAATATCTTTTACCTTACCATCTTCACTCCTCAAGTTAGATATTTCTTTTTCTTCTTCTTTTATTGTCCCTCCAATTATGTCCCTATTAACATCATCATGCCTCTTGATAACATTTCTACTATCTATCTTTTGATCCTCAATCTCTTTATCTTTGCTCATATCTTCAAATTTGTTAGAGATGAATACACCAACACCTTGGTCTCGTTCTGATTTCTTCGTCACATCATATTCTTCTTTGCCATCCTTTTCTCTCGCAATCTCTCCATTTTCATTTTCAATTCTCAATTTAGTATCTCCAACTTCTTTTTCTATTGCTTCTTCATTTACATCCTTCTTGGTCTCATTAAGCATCTTCTCCATATTTTCTAATGTCTTCAATGCTTCATATGTTTCCTTTCCACCATGTTTTCTTGTATCTTTTATCTTGCTATCCTCAATCCTCAATTTGCATTTTTCATTTTCTCTTATGTTCCTATTAACTTCATCATTTCCATCTTCAAATGTTAACTTAGATCCTCTAACTTCTTTTTGTGTTGTGATCTTGTTAGTATCATTTTCACTTCCTTCCATATCTTGAAATTCACAATCTTTTGACCCTTTTTGCCTTGTCTCACCAACACTACTAGAAACATGATCAATTTCACTTTTCTCTTGTTCCTTAAATTCCTCAATTTTAAGACCGCAAATCCCTTTTACCAATTTTGGCATGACAATATTCATCATCCATTCCTCTTCATTGTAATTTGCTTTGATCTTATCCAAATTCACACCATGTGGAATTTTGAAAACCTTATTGAAACCTTTAACATCAACCACTTTCCTTTGCATTACCCATCCCATCATCACCATTTCTTGAATTGGTTTCTTTCCAATAATTGATATCTTACTCCCATCTTTGCTAATCTTGATGTCAATGTTATTTTTCTTATAACCTGTGTTTGCATGAATATTTTACCAAGGTATATAATGTAAAAGATAAAAGCCAAAATAAAATATAAGAAAAGCCGACTGTAAAAAAAACCGCTGAATCAAATTGTTATCTGTAGTTAGTGAACTGAACCATATTACATAAGTATTTTTAGAACATAATCAAATGACAAATAAACTGAATCGAAATTTAAACAAAACCGCATTGAAGTTGAAAATGAAAAAAAATGCTAAAATAAAATAATTAAAAAAGCTACCAAAATTAAGAAAAAAAAACAGCCAGTTTGGAATTTCGAACCAATATACAGACAATTTTATTTTAGTTCAATTTTGGATAAATTGAAACAGTCCTGTTCGATTCAGATGATCTTTTTCTATGATTCAGTTCGGTTTTTTAAATAAATTTTACCATACAAACCACTCTAAAAAGCTACTAATGTAATTTTGCAGGAATTAAAATCAAATTTGTTAATTTTATTGGAACAAAAATAGATTTAAATTTAGAAGAAGAAAAAAAGATAGAATGATAGAAGAAATTGACCTTTGAGATTGGCAATGAGGATGAACATGGTGTTGGTTTCTCTAGAATGAAAAACAGGTCCTGCATCCTTCATAAATTGATACTCAGAGATAGAATCAGTATCATCTTTGATTTTAGTGATTTTGAGTCCTAATTCAAGCTCCATCTTTGTTGTTGCTAAATTGTTTTCTTAGAAAAATAAGTATTAAAAAAATGGTGCTAAAGGGTAAAGTATTAGAATTTTAAATAACTAATAAGAACATGATGTGTTGAAAATTGATGCTTCTAAAATGCTTTAGTCTCAAAATAGTTTCAGATATGGGAAAAGTATATATTCTTTTCTTCCTCATGGGTTAAAAGAAATTCGAGGTACAATCCTAATATTCTAATAAGAGTGTAAATATATACTAAACAATTAATCATAACACTTTGTCATTCTAAAAAATATATCAATCATTTCTAAAGCTTAACATACCTCATCATTCTTATGATTAATAATGAATCCAAAACCTAATTTTTTGTTGTTGTAATTTTCACCCTTCATATCAAGCTAGTTTCCTTGAGTCATTGCTACTCAAGTGGTGCCCTTCGAATATCTTATGTTTGATGAGGTGTACTTATAAAAGAGGGATCATTCTGTATTTATTTGTTTTCATTCTACTTTTTTCCACATCCCTCAAATTGCTTACTTAATTAATTTGTATGGATGTATTTGCTTGAATGTATAATTAAGAAGTGATACAAGATGATAAAGATCATAAATAGCAAGATTTAAGAAGTGACTACCTAGCTTTAATGATGACATGGTTTTGATGATAACAACATTTGAAGTGGATTTCATGATGACAATACTTGAAGTCAAAATACTTCAAGCTAAAGATTGTTTGTTTAAAGTAACATTTTAGTCCAATAAATCTAAAGTGAAGACTATGGGTTCATGATCACCGGAGAGTTAAAACATCTCAAATGCCGAAAACTAATATGCAAATACCACAAGCCTCATTAAGAAGACTCAATACTCTTGTAAAAGTAAAAGATAATTTCAACACTTGGAGCTTTAGAGTGTGAAAAAGAGTAAGTGTGAAAGCTCGTCTAATTATGTTCGTCTGATTGACCAGTGTATTGTATAGACACAAGGGTGTTTCTGTAAGTATTATGGTTAAATCACACATACTACAAATTTTGATAAGTCTGTCACTTTTTAATTAAACTAGCCACACACAAAAATTGGAGCCTAACTAGTTGATTAGGTGATTGTCTGCTTAATTGCGATTTTTTAGTGTTATATAATTGATTAGATTTATAGTCTAATCGATTAGATGATGTCTAATCAATTCTATAATTGATTATGACAGTCTCGTAAAGATTGGTAACATCTGTCTATCTTAATTAACCTTTCAATTTGGGTAGCAATAATTAATTATTTGCACTATCTAATCAATTAGCTAACTGATTAGGTCATTTAATTGAACCATGAATTGTTTCCAATTTTACACAATTTTTTGGCCTATAAATAGAAAATTTCTTTATCATTTAAAATCATCCATAAAATGTCAAACATATTAATTTTCATTTATCTCATTATCTCTCTAAATCATTTCTAATTTTTTCACATTTTTAACCATAGTACTTTGAGAGCATTCTTGAGTTTAGTGGGGAATTTTAGTCTAGGTGGAGGTTTAACGGTAACTTTACCAAGAATCAAATTTTATCTTGAGTAAATTATCTTTCTTAGGAAGTGATTATTTTGGTTGGGAGCTAAATCATTGTAAAAGCTCTTTGTTTGTTATTTGGGGAATTAATATAAATCTCTGTTTGATTCGTGAGTTTTGTCATTGAAGAAAAACTCTTTTTTGGGTTCGTGAAGATCAACTAGTAAAAAATATTCACAACGATCCTTAAGCTCAGTCCGATCAAAAGTTCATTCGTTTCAAAATCATCCTGGTGTAAATATCATTCAGTTTCTAAGTTGAACCTAGTTAAAATAATAGTAGGTTCAAGATGATCCCGATAAAAATCTTAGTCTGGTTCATGGTCAGCCCAGTAAATCCTCTATTTGGTTCAAAGGATAACCAACTCAAAACTTCATCTTGGTTCAAGATTAGCCTGTGAAAAATCTTCGTTTGGTTTAGAGACTAACCGCTCGAAGCTCTATTTGTTGTTTTTTTTAGACTAACCACTTCAAGCCTCAATTTTTTGTTTGGTTGGAAGTTAGCCCGAAACTTCATTTCAATGTATAAGGGGGTTTCTGGGCTTAACCTTCTAAAAGCACTCAAGCAATAATGGATACTCTCAAGATCAATTCTTTGAGGGATAAGTTTGTCACTTCATTAGACCAAACCTCCATAATTCTCTAGTTCCATTCTCTCTTCCCTTATCTCTTTTATTTTCCACTTAATTTATTTACTTTGAATTCCCGCTGCGTACTTGTTCAAACGTTTTGAATAAAATATTTTGAGACTCTGATTTTAAAAATGATTTTGTTTTATCAATAATTTTGAAAACTCCATAATTCATCCCCTTCTTGTGTAGTGAATCACATGTTCAAAAATTTCCTCTTTGGGAACATTGTTTTAGACTTCATTATTGTTATTGGTATTGAATAAATGACTTCAAACATAATAGGACGGGTGAATTGTGATATTCAATTTTCAAACACTTTTTACAAACAAAGTTTGGTTTTTAAAATGATTTATATTAGAAGCAGAGAATAAGCATAAAAAAAGATAAATGACATAGATATAAAGAGATAGGATAAGAAAGACCACACTATAGATTATCATAGTTCGGCCTTAAACCATGTGGCCTACTCCAATTCCAAAGAATTTCTTCTTGAAATTTCCACCAAAAACAACTTTGAGATTTTTCATAGGGTTATTTTAACAACCTTACAAAAACTTGACCTTTTGCACACAATCAACCTAACAACCTTACACCAACATGAGCATTTTCACAAGATAAAACTCAATAACCTTATACCGAGATTTTTGGAGGTTTAGCTTCCAACCTTCAAATCTATTACAAAATTACAATAGAAGTAAGCTCTATAATAAACAAATTCAGCACAACAGAAAGACACCACAACTCTCAGATGAACCTTTTCACTCTCTTAGAATTAAGGCAATGACAAGTTAATAAAACCTATGAAAGATTGAGAACAAGAGAGAATGAATAGTTGATTATCTTGAAAATTGGCATGTTATAAGTGAGTAAAGTCCTCCTTTATATAGAAAATATTTGGATACAAAATGAAACAATTAATGAAATTTGGCACTTCCTAATCAATTATAATACCTATCTAATTTATTAGGTTAACAAAGAAAAATAGGAAATTGTTTAATTGATTAGAAAGCCTAACTAATCGATTAGAAGACATTACTTGCTTTAATCAATTAATTGAAGGCCTAATATTGATTAGAAAGCTTCTTGATTGATTAAGTTCTTGTCAGTATTGGTTTAAAGAAGGTTTAAAAAACGATAAAGATTTTCAAAATGTCTTAATGCATATATGCCTCTCACTGCTACTAAAAGCACATTTAACCTCGGACGCGAAAAACATTTAACCCTAGCTACAGAAGAGAAATGAAGGGCGTCATGAAAAGTGGTCACTATACCACTCGATTTTTAAATAACCAAGGGGTAAAGTTATCTTCACATTGGTTCGATCTCCAATATTTGGCTTTTTTTTTATTTTCAGCATTAGATGGCACGCCCAATATTAAATCTCGATTTTGTTTAAAATCGAGATAATAACGCAATATTTTTACCTCATAATTTTACAACAAAACTAAAACAAATGATTTCTGAATTGTTTTACAACACTAAAATCTCATTGTAAATTCTGAGGTAAAAAATATTGCGCTATTACCTCATTTTAAATATGGCACACACCTTATAATTTTACAACAAAACTAAAACAAATGATTAACCAACAAAAGAAATAACAAAAATAGAAACTCTTGTAGGTTGTCCAAAAGTTATATGCTAAAATTTGTCATTGGTAGTTAACCACCTATAATTTGAACAACATTTGAAACCTGTAATACCTCATATTTCCCTTAAATGCACATTGTGTATTAGTTGGATTTATTGAAGCCCTGGAGTGCTCTAAGTGTCATCAGTTATGACCAATAGAGTAACTAGTAGACTCTGAAGAGATTATTTATTAATAAAAGAGACTGACCATTATTAATAAGTATAAGAGGGGACATTTTGGTAACATTAATAATTGTTCATTTGGTATTGGAATACAAAATATCAATTGAGATATTTTACATTTCTACCTAATATTATATTATATTATAATACTAGATATTGTTATGTGGTGGAAAATTAAAGAGAGTAATATGTGGGTGAGAAAGAAAGATGAGGATAAAGGAAGTAGGTAAGAAGAAAGAGAGATATCAGGAAAAGAAAAAGGAAAAACATAAGGGAGAAAGAGAGAAACCCGAGTGGAAAAGAGGAAAGAAGAAAAGAGAAGATAAAGAGAAAGAAGAAGGGGGAAGAAGAGAAGGAAGGAAGGAAGAAGAAGGAAAAGCCATGGGTTTATCATCTTCACCATCATCAATATTCACCATCTTCTTCATATCCTTGGGTTAGAGGTGAGTTTCATAGATAGGAACTCTTGATTTAAGGAATTAGAGTTTGTATTGGAATCATAGGATAGTTAGTGAAATCCATGATATAATGATAAGTGTTTACTCTTGAACATGAAACATTGCCATAAACCATGAGTTAACAAAGTCTTATATGATTGGTATGCTCTTATGTTTGGAATGTTGCTATTGTTGTGTGATTACATGTTCATGATGCAAATTCACATGGTAAACTATGTGGTTGTTGTTTTCTTGATGTTAGAACGTGCCTTGTTTATGGTGATTGTGTTGTTGTTAATAAACCATGTCATGTTTCAATGGTAGTTGGAGTAACATAGTTGTTAGAGGTGAAACAGACAATTATGAAGGTTTAAGAAATGGCTTGGTTAAGAATCATGCTTCAAAATTAGGTTTTTATGCAGAAATTACTTATATAGGTGGACACATGCGAGTTCAAACCGACCTGCAGATATTTTCCATAAGTATAGACCGACCTGAAAACCCCACAGGCCAACCTCCACACTTTAATATTGAATCCTCTAGCATTCTTCCCATATGTCGCGTCATAGGTTGATCTGAAAACCATAATAGGCCGACCTAAAACCTGCATAGGACGGCCTATACCCTGCTTCTTTAAGAAAAGTTGCTTGATTCTTGTTTTCCCTATAACTTGAGTTTCGTAACTCCTTTTGACACGTGGTTAAAAGCGTTGAAGAGCTACTTCAATTGTCTTTGTGATAGTGAAGTAGGAATATAGGTTTATGCCATGGATTAATAAGATTGATATGGAAAGGTAATGAATGTGAATGGTATGGATTCTTATTTCCCATCATAATTCATGAATCGGGAGTTCGATTAATATGAGATTTGAAGCCTTGGAAAGAGAATCCAATGTTCTATTTTATGGTGATGTGAGACCGTGAACTAATCAAGGATGTTTAGTTTAGGGTAGTAGTGGCTTGTATACCTTTAAATGTATGTGAGCTACTATGTTGACTATGTTTGACATGTTATGCTATTATGTGTGTTCCATGAATCATATTGATATATATTATTGTGTTATGACATGATGTATGATATATGAATGTGATTGTGAGATGACATGCTTAAAAGATTATAAGAATGGCAAGGAAAACCTTGATATTAATCAATGAAATGAATTAGTAAATGGTTAAGACATGATGAATACTATAGATGGCAATACATGTGCAAGGATGCCTAGGTGTACATCATTGGCAAGTAGTTGTCTAGTTGTAAGGAGAGCTTTGTATGGAACATGTATGATTGTGTTATTTATGGTTAAGGCAATGTGATGCCTTGTGATTGCCAAATACAATCATATTACCCTTGGTGATTGCATAACGAATGGAACCTACGGGTAGAAACTTGTGATGGGGTACGACCCATGAGAAGTGACATTTCGTAAGGTCGATTATGTGTCCCTTAGAATCCAAATCCATTCGATGTTATGTTATTCTTTATCATGTAGTTGGATCTGAATTCCCTTGAGTTGTGTCATTCTAAGAGTGGAGGGTTATAAAGAGAGCTCCTCCGGGATGTACGCATTATTACCTTGACATGTTTGATTCCCATGTTTAGTATGCATGGATCCTATGGATAAAGAAACTTGTGATGGGGAACAACCTATGAGAAGTGACGATTCAAGTGGACTATGTTTCCTGTAGATCTGAATCCATTTTGTATGTCAAGGTACATTACAAGGATCCACGACTCGTGCCTCTCCTAAATGTAGGAGAGGATAGGAAAAGAGGATGCCTCGGTAAGGTTTTCGAACAAGTGATTGTTTGAGTTGATGGACTCAAGAGGCATGTTTCCATACATTGAGAATTGTGTAAACTCAAGTCTTATTTCCCTTTCCCTTTTGACTTGAGATATAAATCGGTTAGAACCTTGTAGAGTCGAGTGAATCCATAAGATAGGGGAACTCACTGAGATTATTATCTCATCCCATTATTGTTGTTGTTTTTCAGGTATATTTTGTAGGTATTATTTACAAGTGGAGTTGTGCTTTGATGTTTCAAGAGAAACTTAGTTTGAGTTTTTCCACTGTGTATCATTTTCTTGTACAATATATTGTATTTAGATCTTAGTTTTATTATTTTGGATAATTTCCATGTTTGTACCATAGGTTTTGTTTTGTGTTTTGTAAATGGTCAATTATGTGAATTGTGCCAATAGACACTTATGATGGTGTCAGTACCAAATAAAACACTTGTATAGTATCATTCTGGATATATATTATACAGGGCATTGTAGTTGGTATCAGAGTAGGTCGTATCCTCGACCTAGCCTTAAAAATCATAAATAAATATATTCATGCCTTATAAGTGTGTCTTGTCAACATGGTTCTTAATATCATATTATGTAATGTTGGATCTGATCAATCTAATACTATGTATGTGATAGGTAGAACCATGGTTGAGCGACCACGAGGACTCCAAAGTGTTGTCGAAACTTGTGTTGTGAGAGTAGACCTCAACCAGGAGTTAGAACTAGGGAGAGCTAGTCAGCTCAGTTGAGGTCTTAGTAGAAGTTGTGCTTCTGGTAACATGGAATTGCAAAGTGGTACGCAGTTCAAGAAATCCTTTAGATATGATGGAGTCGGAAATTTGAGGATCTCTACCGGATGAATGGTCAGGGTATTGAGGAATATGCGGATTGACTAGTGGAAACTGGATTGACCACTGGTAAGGACAAAACTATCAAGTGATCCCATTTAGTGAGGAAAAAGGGATGTTTTATGGAGCATGTGATGTAAAGTCTAGAAGTGAGGTAGCCATCTGTGTGTATCCATTTCTAAGGACATTGTGGCATCTGGGAAGAATGGAAGTATTTTTAGAATGGTATCTTCAAGTGGTTGAGAGATTGAGAGTTAAAGATGTTCAACTTTTGCTGGGAACCTAAGGTAGAAGTGTAGTCTTGGATGGGAGACCGGATTTAGGACGATACGTCAGGAATTTAGTATTTAGTGAGAGACCAATTTGGAAATGATAAGTTACCCAAGGATCAATTATAAGAGAATATGTTATAGAAGGGACGAGTGTTTTATAGTAACAGAAGTTCTAACGGTATGAGCAAGAGAGGTTTGTGTTGAAAGATAGAGCAAGTGATTTGGATTCAAGGAAACTTTGATAAGATAGTTTTTATAATTGGAATTAAGAGAAATACCTTAGGAAGGAAGGCAAATGAAGGATGGAGAACAATATCAACATTGTAGTACGAAAGTGGTAACATGATGTAATTTTAGATAGAGGTACAATGGAATTATTAAGTGTTGTTGAGACTAAGTGAGAAAGTGTACTTGATGGTCATTCACTTGTGAAGTTTTAGGAAGTGAAGTGGAGTGGAAGGAGTTACACCTCGACATTATGAGTTACATGGTGGTAGTATTGTGGTCACAAGTGCACATACGAATTTCTAGTCTTGAGATGGATGCAAAGTAACACACTCTTTATTGAGAAATAATGATTATGTTCTAAGAAGTGAGTTTATGGGAAAACAATGAGGAGGAAACCAAGAATTTGTACGGACTAAGTGGAAATCATGAAACGAAATATATTGGGTGGTCTTGTAGGTAGTTGACAAGAGTTATCAGTTACAAGCCATTCAATAAGTGGTTTTGCTGTAGTGAAGTGTTCAATAGGTATTGGATGGGAAGAAAACCCCAATCCATAAGCATTTGAGAGATTTCAAAGTTCTTCAAGAAGAAGTGTTGCTACTCGAAAAAATCGTCCAACGACGAGGGAGGCGGGAATGAAAAGACAGAAGAGTCGCCACCAAATTTTATTTATCCCATGAGGGGAAGGGAAAACATCGAGAAAACCCTAAGAAAGGAACAGCTAAGATGGTCTCGTGACCAAGAACGGGTTCGGAAGCCGGTTATGCAAAGGGAAGGTATTAGCACCCCTCACATCCATCGTACTCGATGGGAACCATTTGTTTGTCGACGTGTGAAGGTATTTGCTAAAAGATTATTGTTATAACGCGTGTTCCATGGGAGGTTAGAAACAGGGGAAAGAGAGGTAAAGGGGGAGAAGAGAGAGAGAGAGAGAGAGAGAGAGAGAGAGAGAGAGAGAGAGAGAGAGAGAGAGAGAGAGAGAGAGAGAGAGAGAGAGAGAGAGAGAGAGAGAGAGAGAGAGAGAGAAAGAGAGAGAGAGAGAGAGACTCGGTAGGACTTCGCGGTCCCAGGCCTACGTATTCTCAACAGATATGAGAAAGTCAGAGTATATGTAGTTCAAAAAACTACGGATGAAAGAGGGGAATGTGCTTGGCAAGGATTGTGACCCTTGTGCCTACGTATCTTTACTTAAAAGAAGTAAAGAATCAGAGCAGCCGTAGTTCGTCCTACTACGGAACAAAAGAAAAAGGGTGCTCGCCAAGACATCGTTGTCTTGTGCCTACGTATTCTCAACAGATATGAGAAATCAGAGCAACGTAGTTCGTGATAACTGGTGTTTTTGTGGATGATGCTAACATGCACATTCTAGTAATTTAGGTGTATTACAACTCGCTCGTCGGAGACTTATGCGTAACCTGTTTGCGGTAGAATGGACGTAACATATCCTTTTTGAAAGGATTAGTTTTCGCCTATTGAGGCAAGATGTCACATTTGATTTGTGAGAGTTGTTTTTTTTTAGGGGTGAAGTATGTCATCGGATAGTAACCCCTTGCGGGTAGTACCCAATTCTTTATCTCAAAGTTTTGTTATGAAAAGGTATGGCGAATACAATCGCGTCTTTGTATTGAAAGACGAGTATCGAGACCACACACCCTACAGTAAGTATCCTGACACTCGGAGAGGAAGAAGTCCACACTCAATCCTCTCTCTTTAATTCAATTCAAAGAGAACTTCATTCTCTTATTAAAAGGTGTTTTGATTTCGAATGGTAAGTGCTTTGCGACAGTGAACCCTAACGGTAATGTTAAGCACTCGGGATAGAAGAAGGCCTACGCCTATCCACTTCATGACCATTCGAGTCTTATTGGGAAAAGAAATTGAAAATGCACTCGGTACGGGACCGAGGTTTTAGGAGAAAAGTTTTGAAAGAGAATTTTTGAAAAGAAAGGGTGGTGAATATAATCACGTCTTCATATTGAAAGACGAGTATCGAGACCACACACTCTACAGTGAGTATCCTGACACTTGAAGAGGAAGAAGTCTACACTCAGTCCTCTTTCTTTAGTTCAATACGAAGAAAACTTTATCATTTTATTAAAGATGTTTTTAAGAAGATAAGAAAGAGATCGAAGATGGATACAAATATATACAGGATATAGACAATGTACAGGATACATAAACAACAATCCACCAATTAGGATTTTATGGTTTCGATATTGATTATGTGTTTTGAATAAAAATAAGAAAATAAGGGAGTGGATGACAGTATGTATAATATGACAGTATGAAGTATGAACAGTGATGATAATATGAACAAGATAACGGACAAGGTAATATCAATAGAAAATGCAAACAGAAAATACGTGCGAGAATATAAAACAATGAGATATTAACAGAATTTAAACTCGGAAGTTAGTAACTAGTGAAACGGCAAAGGATCGAAGGGAGTGGGGTCTCGTCTTAATCATCAACTCGCTTCGATTAGTCAAAGGTAATCTCTCACGATCCCAAAGTATAGAAAAATGATCTAAATGATCATTTTCTACAGATTTGAAATCATGAAGATTAGCGACTTTGATAAATCGACATTTACGAATGTAAAGACTTCATCGACCGCAAAATGTAGGTTGAGATCGAAATAAATTCGAAAATAAAATTAAACCTCGTCTTAATCGCAAACTTCATGTTAATTAGTCGAAGGGAACCTCTCGCGATCTCAAAGTAGAGAAAAATGACCCAAATGATCATTTTCCTTAGGTTTGAAATAACGAAGGTTTCAACATCCTCGAGGATTAACGTTTGACGAATCGGAGACTTCATTGGTTTGAAAACAAAAAAAAATGAAATGAAGAAGATACGAGGAGAGGAAAAAGTGGGTCTCAGATCTATCGTTTTTCATCAATAATTTGACAAAAAAAACTTAGAGGTCTCTTCATCGACCCAAAGCGAGGAAATACGAAAATAAATCCTCAATAATAAAAAAAAAGCAAAAATCTAACTTCTAAGAAAAATATATTAAAATTCTAAAAAGAACCAACATATATATATATATATATATATATATATATATATATATATATATATATATATATATATATATATATATATATATATATATATATATATATATATATATATATATATATATATATATATATATATATATATATATATATATATATATATAACTCTAAAGAAAAGTTAGGAAAGGTTATAAAACTAAAAAAAAAAACTAATTTATATAATATATTAAAAACTATTAACAGCATATGCTGAAAATATATTTATAAACCAAAACAAGATGTAAAAAGGTACCTTAATAATCTAAAAAAAATTTATAAAAAATTACAATTTACTTCAAAACAAGAGGGTGGTGGGGATCAGATCTTGGGTGTAAAAAACAAACTCAGGAATCACTTGGGCCTAAGCCCATCATCCATCCTCAACAACATCACGCGGCCATCAACAGATGAAAGGGTGAACTCAATAAACTAGGTCCTAATTAGAATTAATTTATTAAAACAAAAAAAACTAAATCCTAAGGTAAACTACATCAGAATCCATGCAACTATAGCAAAGCAATGCGGTCAAAAACAGTTTCATCATCAACTTGTGGTCAACGAGGGAAAAAATATCTGAAATCTCCTTACTCCTCTACGCAGAGTTAAACTCTCCTCTCTGTTTTCGTTTATCATGATGGTTATGTTGGTGAAGAGATTGTTGAAGAGTGGTGAGGGAGAAACGCGTTTTCGTTTTGGGTGATGGAAGAACGGAAATGGCGGCGGCTGGGAGAATGGGTTTCGTTGGAGAAGATGGAAAAAAAGGGGTGGCGCGGCGACCGTTTTCGTCTTGAGGGGTTTCGAGTGGGTTGATGTTTGGTGGAGAAGGTTGTTTTGAGGTTCTGAAGGAGGTTAGGGAGGAGAAGAAATGGGTTTCGCGATGGCTTATAGAGAAGAGGAAGGTTTTACGATTTGAAGGAAGGAAGAAGGGCGGTGCGCGCTGGGTTTCAGATTTTTTTTGGGAGAGAAAGTGAACAGTAAAGGGTGGGAAGCAAATCCAGCGGCTAGGGTTCTTGGAGGTGGAAGAAAATGAATAGTTCCCAAGGCACTTATACGCTGGACACATGTCATTATCTTGCTGTTTTTTTGTCTTTTTCTGTTGGTTAATTTATACTAACTGATGAATTAATTGATTAATAAAACTTTAATTAACTTCTAACTATTCTATCCTAGTGTTAAAACTAATAATCAATTAATAAGAAAAATCAATATAAACCAATCTATTCTAACTTAATGAATCCTAATTAACAATTCTAAGCTAATATAAACTAATTAACTAATCCAAATTAACTTTAATTAATCTAATAAAGAAAACCTATTCTAAACTAATCTATTTTCTAATTAATTCTATTAAAAACTCTAACCTAATTTAATTCTATATTAAACTAATTAAATAATCTAAAATTAAAACTAATTGAAATCTATTTCTAAAAAAAAAACAAATTCTATTTCTAAACTAAAATTTAAATTTTATGTCTAAATTCTACATCTAAATAAAATTCTATTTCTAAAAATTTAATTAAACTTCTATGCTAATTACATAATGAATAACTATTCTAATAATTTTATTTTAATCCTAAATTCTAAACAAATAAAACTAAATAAATATTAACTAATGAATGAAAATAAATCACAAAAATGCCACAAAATAAAAACGGAAAAAGAACGTGCGAAAACCGAAACGCGACAAAATTATCAGCACGAACTGAACCACCAGAAAGAGAGCAGCTTTCGCTCGATTTCGGCGTAAATCTCATCATTTGAACTAGTTTAAATTTTCTAAAATGCGAACAAAGCGGCCGTACTCCCGATAAATCCAATCCGGCTGATAACAGGAACAGTACGCGAGGAATGATTGACCTAGATGATATACAGATGAAATGCGAAGCAAAAGCCAGTTAGAGTTAGAAAAAGGGTGGGCAAATTTTGGGGTGCAACAGCTGCCCCTATTCAATCGACTTGGACCTAAAGGTATGAAAAGCAAACACTTTCAAACGTTCAAGGTAAAAGGTGATTGAATACAAACGAACCCAGAAATTTGCAACCCGCCGGATAGTAAACTGTAGAATTTGCCAACCAAAAGATCAGGATCACCAGGGAAATATATCTGAAAATGATCAAAAAACAGCTACTAACCACATGTTAGAAAGCCTCGACACGCAGTCGGAACAACAAAAACTGCTACACAGCCTCGACACGAAGTCGGAACAACAACTGTTAAAACACGGACTCGATACAAAGTCGGAACAACTGTTAAACATCAGGCTCGACACTCAGTCGGAAAAACAATTGCTAAACAGCAGGCTCGACGCTCAGTCGGAAAAACAGTTGCTAAACAACAGACTCAATTCTTAGTCGGAAAAACAACTGCTAAACAGTAGGCTCGACGCTTAGTCGGAAAAACAACTGCTACACAGTAGGCTCGACGCTCAGTCGGAAAAAGAACTGCTAAACACAAGTTAGACAGCCTCAACACAAGGTTGGAAGTAGAATCAACCGGTTCACAATCTGACAAAGAGAATTCCGCTGGGGAAAGAGGAGCTTAAACAAGAAAACTCTGTTGGGGAGCAAAAGATAAGATGGAAACATCCATCAATGATTCTTACTAGGGTCTGGTACCACAAAGGCTCATGAGATACGCCGTAATCTGCTGGAGAGACGTCTGGCAACGAAAGGTAACAACCTGGCTTATACTTCGTATGCATATGTTTGAATATGGCGTAGTGCTCCATACGAAATGGAAATACTACGTGTCTTGGGAGGATGCTACGCAAAATGCAAATGCAAAGAACCACCACCATAAAAAGGTGCCGAAATAAACGGCAAACAAAACTCTGCTGAGGAAAACGCCCTGAACGACCTCCTGGAAATAGAACTCTCCTGGGGATAGTTCCACTCTGCTGGGAATAAATTCCACTCTGCTGGGAATTGAGCAAAATTTATTGGGAAGTTGTCCCAAAGATTACTCTGTAGAATACTAATGACTACTGGATTCTGCCACGGATGTCGACCACCTCCGAAATACTCGTCGAGGGAATCAGCATCAACCTCTGTTTGAGGAATGTGAGTCAAATACATAGACTCTGCGGGGAATAACACTGAACTTGTCCCACTATTGGGGCAATAATCCTCAAATTTACTTGCTGGGGATAACCTTAATCTCAACCTGCTGGGGAGATACTTCTGATTTAACATCATTACCCTATGGGGATAGAGACATGTCATCGTTGGTGAGACATTCTTGAAACAATTCTTAGCAGTGAGAGCCCTGCAAATGACAAACAAACAATGTGTCTTGTATGCAACAAAGGCTATTTCGGTCATCGTCCATGACATCATTCAGATAAATCATTGTTTCAATAATAATTAGCAAAGCCCCAAAAGTTTATGTATGCAAAGTTTATCGAAACTTTCAGGCATTTTTTTCACAAACAAAACAGTAAAAAGCAAAAACAAGAAGAGAAAGCTCTTTGTGGAAAATACTTCATTGATTAAAATGGCCTGTAAATAGGCAAATTACATCGGATGCAACTCCTGAAAAGAGAAAGTTGCGCAAAAAGTGAAAATAAAAAAGATATACAAATGTCGGCAATGTGGGAATAGACAACCACCATGTATCGTTTCGACTATGACTCGCATGACTTCGATGCTTCACCAATGTTTCGCTGTCTGAAGAGACTGACTGATCAACCCTCAGTCCTCCAAGAATCCAACTGTGCTCACAGGTCAAACACAGACCGTAGTCGTTTGCTTTTTAAATCCCTAACTTTTACCTGAATCGCCCTTGCGGGTTTTTAATTCACCGGGATACCCATTTTTGCCAAAGTCGCCTTTTCAAGTTTTCAACTTTGCGGGTTTATTCTTTTTTCTTTTATCCCTAATTTTCACCCGAACCTTTTCTTTGTGGTTTGCCGGGATGCCCCATTTTGCCCGGATTTTCTTTTTCTGTCCAACGGGTCTATTTTAAGCAAAGTATTTTTTTACTACGTCTGCATTCACAGGGGACGTAAAATCTTCATCGTCCATAGTTAATAGTAGTAAGGCTCCTCCAGAGAAGACTTTCCTTTCTACATATGGACCTTCATAGTTGGGAGTCCACTTGCCCCTGTGATCTGTTTGTGGAGGGAGGATCCTCTTCAGCACTTAATCACCTGCTTGAAAATGTCGAGGGTGCACCTTCTGATCAAATGCCTTCTTCATTTTACTCTGATATAGTCGGCCATGGGCGATAGCTACCAATCTCTTCTTGTCAATCAGACTAAGTTAATTCAACCTAGCCTTCACCCATTCTGCCTCATCAAGCTTCACATCAACCAACACCCTCAGGGAAGGAATCTCGACTTCTAATGGTATGACAACTTCCATACCATATACCAACGAGAAAGGAGTTTCCCCAGTCGATGTATGCACTGAAGTACGATAACCATGTAAAGCGAAGGGCAACATCTCGTGCCAATCCTTGTAAGTCACCACCATCTTCTACACAATCTTCTTGATATTCTTGTTGACTTCCTCGACAACATCATTCATCTTCGGGCGGTACGGGGAAGAGTTTTCGTGTTCGATCTTGAAACTCTGGAACAGTTCCTTCATCATCTTATTATTCAAATTCGAACCATTATCGATGATGATTCCTTCTAGTACTCCATAACGACAGATGATGTCCTTCTTGATAAAGCGAGCCACTACCTGTCTGGTTACATTGGCAAAAGAAGTTGTTTCTACCCACTTTGTGAAATAATCAATTGCCACCAAGATAAAGCGATGCCCATTGGAGGCGGTCAGTTCAATCTTACCAATCATATCAATACCCCACATAACAAAGGGCCAAGGAGATGCCAGGACATTCAAAGGACTTGGCGGCACACGCACTTTATTAGCATAAATCTGGCATTTATGACACTTCCTAGCATACTTGAAACAATCAAATTCCATAGTCATTCAGTAGTAACCTGCTCTCAACAATTTCTTGGACATTGCATGACCGCCAGCATGTGTTCTGGAAAGCGCATACTTTTCAAACACGTACTTGATCGGATCCATCTTCGAAATCAACATGGTTGTGTGATTTAACATGTATTGCCTTAGGCATTTGGCTGTCCAAGTAAGCGCACAACATGTTTTCTCTAGCATTGAGTATCTGGACTCACACTCTGTGAACGTTTTACTCAGGTAATAGATGGCGTGCTCTTTTCTACCTGTCTCGTCGTGTTGACCGAGTACATAACCTATTGAGTTCTCAAGAACTGTCAAGTACATAATCAAAGGTCTTCCTGCCACTGGGGGCATCAGTATCGGAGGCTCCTGTAAGTATTTTTTTATTCTTTCAAATTCCCTTTGACAATTTTCATTCCAAACAACCGCTTGATCTTTCTTTAACAATTTGAATATTGGTTCGCAGGTGGCTATAAGGTGAGATATGAACCTTGCAATGTAGTTCAATCTCCCTAGAAAACCATGAACTTCTTTTTCTGTTTTCGGCTCTTGCATTTTTTGTATTGCTTTTATTTTTGCAGGATCTACCTCGATTCCTCTTTCACTGACAATGAACCCCAACATCTTTCCTGACTTTGTAACGCCCATTTTTAATTATCTAGTTTTTCCTGTATTTTTGTGTTGTTGCGTTTCGGCTTATTTGTGGGGGTGCGTTCGAGTATGATGAGGTTTAGGCCTTAAGTTGTAATTTATCGGATATATCGGACCATAAGAATAATAATAATATTATTATTAACGGAAAATGATAATTAATAAATAATAGTGATAATAGTAATATTGTTATTATTATTATTATTATTATTATTATTATTATTATTATTATTATTAGTGTTAATACATTAATATCATTGTTAATATAATTGGAATTAAGAGAATTATAAGATTAATTGAGTAAGGGTAGAAGTGGAATAAGTAAATAAGGGTATTTTGGAGTTGGAAGAAAGAAATAGAAGGGGAACGCGTAAAAGAGAAGGAAGGAGAATACGAGCAAGAGAGGAGAGAAGAACTTGAGCAATCGGAAGAAGAGGAAGCTAAGGATTTCCGGTTGGAGCAAGAATTCAACTTCGGTGCTAGAATTCGAGGTAAGGGGGGAAACTGATCAAAACGGTAGATAGCATGAATATTAGGTAGTAGGGATTTTCCCCTAATCCCATGATTTTGTTGTGCATGTTGTTGTTCATATGATTGTTATGCCAATTTTGTTTGTGATGATTCGATTGCATGTTGAGAGTTTGAGCTGTTAGGGAGAATTGGGGTTCCTAGCAAACTGCCATTGTTATGCCGGAACTGAGCAAATGTCAGAATTAGGGGTTTTATCGGGTAGGAACCAGAATGTTTGGTGTAGCCTTGTCGTAAGTTGCTATACTGGTATAATGCAGGCTTTCGTGGAATTTAATCGGGTGGTATCAGAGTGGGAGCTGATTCTGAACCGTGATTTTTCTCAAAAATCGCAGACACTCGCTGGCTCTTCGCCAGGCGAGTGCACACCGAGCCTTCGCTAGGCCATCACTGAGCAAGGAGGGTAGCGAACGAAAAAAGAATGTCCCAGGTGACTTCACTGGGCAGTTCGCTGAGCGAACTTGCAGCGAGCATTCGCTGGTGCTTCGCTGGGCGATGGGTCAGCGAGCATGACAATATTTTGGTAGCTATGCTGTGCTGTTCCGTTCTTGTGCCGTTTAAATCTGTTGGTTGTGGGTGACTCTGAGAGTTAGCAGGGCACTGCTGTGAGTGTGTATATGATACGAGGGTGTGTTTTCTCGAGGTAATTGTATAATTGAATATGGGAATGATATGTATTATGTGTACATGAGTTTTGGTGTGAATTACTTGAAATATAGTATGTGGTGCATGAGATGCATGATGATGTGATATGTGTATTATGTGCAGCATGTGTGCTTGCATTTGTTGTGGTGTCATGGTGTTGTGCATGGCATGTGAAGGGGTTGATCATTTGCTCGGAGGGGCAAGTGAGACATACTCAGGACTCCGTAAGGGAGGGTGAAGGGGTTGATCATACTGCTCGGAGGGGCGTATGAAATAAACTCAGGCTCCGAAAAGGAGTGGATGCAGGGGTTGATCATTTGCTCGGAGGGGCAAGTGAGACATACTCAGGACTCCGTAAGGGAGGGTGAAGGGGTTGATCATATTGCTCGGAGGGGCATATGAGATATACTCAGTGATGGGATAGATCGTTGCCTAGAGTGGCTTGTGTGATCTATCCGGGTTCGATGATGAACCGAGAGTCTGTACCGCATTGCATGTGTTGAGTTGCATGAGTCGCATAGTTGTGTGCATGGTTATGGTGGTGTGGGACCGTAGGTCTGAATTGATGCATGTGGATTATTATGGAGTGTGTTTACTGCCTTTATACTCATGCTTACTATTGCCTTTATGTTTTGTTCATAATTTCTCACCCCTTTTGTTTTTGTTGTGAACTGTGCTTCTCCGGAAGTACAGATGTTTCAGGTGCTAGCTAGATTGTTTCGTGGCGAGTCATAGGGATGCTCTGATACGTAACACCGGGGTTTTTGGGAGTTTTCGTGTTTTATGATATTCGTGTGCCCCAGTGGCATATCTCTTTTATGATATGTTTGATGGATCTTTTGGCGTGTATTTGTACATGATATTTGTTTTGGACAGACAGTCGAGGGTGATGTACATGACATTGTACGATGTTGATATGAATATATGTATATATGATGAAGTTTTATTCTTTTTCCGCTGTTTACACATTGTTAAATTATTTTTATGGAAGTATTTGGCTGGTTTTCTTCTGTGACATCCCGATGTGTTGGTGTAATACTCTGATATTCATCTATTTTCTCTTGGATTTATTTGTTTTGGGGTCGGGGTGTTACAATCTGGTATCGGAGCAGGTCGGTCCGTTCGGCCAGTGTTGTTGTCACGTCTGTCTGTAGGATAAAGCTTAGTTGTTTTCTGTTAATCTGTTGCTGTTGTTGTTAAGCAGTATGGCGGGAAGGAACGACGCCGCGTTGGTTGCGGCCATGCAAGCAATGGCGCAGGTAGTGGCTAATCAGAACCACGCTGCAGGAACTCAATTTAGAGACTTAGCGCAGTTTCAGAGCAACAAGCCGCCAACATTTCAAGGAGGGATTCTAGATCCGGAAGCGATGCAGAAGTGGTTGAAAGCGATAGAGAAGATTTTTCGGACTATGGGATGCAGTGACGAGCAGAAGGTGAGATTTGGCACTCACATGTTAGAAGGAGAAGCTGAAGCATGGTGGGACAACAACCGCCAAAGGTTGGAGATTGCAGGAACTCCTATTACCTGGAATGTGGTTCGCACTGGTTTTCTGGAGAAGTATTTCCCTGAAGATATCAGAATTGCTAAAGAGATAGAATTTTTGGAGCTGAAGCAGGGAAATATGACAGTGGCGGAGTATACCGCTAAGTTCGAGGAATTGGTACAGTATTGTCCCCACTACAATACTGATGGAGCGATGACCTCCAAATGTTTGAAGTTCGAGAATGGATTGCGTCCAGAAGTGAAGATGGGAATAGCTTATCAGAAGATCAGGGATTATCCTGAGCTGATAAGCAGAAGCCGGATTTATGACAATGATAACCGGACGAGGATTGCACATTACAAAGCCGCTAATGACCGTAAGGGTAAGAAAAGGTTCGGAGGGACTCCTTACAGTGTTCCTACTGGTAAGGGGAAGTTCAAGGGTGCTAGTAATAAGATGCCGAGAGAAGGAAGAGCGTTTGCCGGAGGGAAGTGTTTTCAGTGTGGTGACTCGGGCCATCATGCTGCTGATTGTCCTCTTGAAGAGAAAAAGTGTTTCAAGTGTGGCAAGTCAGGCCACGTGGTAGCTAATTGTCGAGTCTCCATGCCTACCTGCTACAACTGTGGCGAGAAAGGCCACATCAGTACTTATTGTGGGAAGCCGAAGTCGACTCAGGTGCCTCAGACCAGCGGCAAAGTGTTTGCAGTAGTGGGAACTCAAGCTACTGGTGATGATCGTTCTATTCGAGGTACTTGTTTCATCAATAATGTTCCCTTGTCTGCTATGATTGATATAGGTGCTACCCACTCGTTCATTTCTATTGATTGTGTGGAGAAATGAGGATTGGTGCCGACTACTCTCGAGCGGTGGATGACTATTGAAACTCCCTCCATTGGTTCAGTGACTACTTCTTTGGTCTGTTTGAAGTGTCCGCTGACTATTTTTGGTAGAGATTTCGGAGTGGATCTGATTTGCTTGCCTCTTGGTAAGTTAGATGTTATTCTGGGTATGAACTGGTTGGAGTTCAACCGAGTTTACATCGATTGTTTCCGGAAGGTGTTGTTGTTTCTTTCTCCAGAAGAGGAAGCAGTAGCAGATTCCTTGTCCTGTAAGGAATTGAGGATTTTGTTGGAAGACGAAGGGAAAATGTTTGCTTTACTTGCAACATTATCTGTGGACAGCAAAGCATCGTTAGAAAAGTTGGCTGTGGTAAGGGAATTTCCTGAGGTGTTTCCTGAGGATATTACCGAGTTGCCTCCAGAGAGAGGTTGAGTTTAGTATTGATTTAGTACACGGTACGAAGCCTATTTCTATGGCGCCGTACAGGATGTCGGCAGTAGAGTTGGTGGAGCTGAAATCTCAGATTGGAGAGTTGCTGGAAAGGAAATTTATCAGGCCTAGTGTGTCGCCGTGGGGAGCTCCAGTGTTGTTGGTAAAGAAGAAGGACGGTAGTATGCGTCTGTGCATCAATTACCGTCATCTGAACAAGGTGACCATCAAGAACAAGTATCCTTTACCAAGGATTGATGATTTGATGGATCAGTTGGTGGGAGCTTGCGTGTTTAGTAAGATCGACTTGAGGTCGGGTTACCATCAAATTAGAGTGAAGGAAGGTGATATTCAGAAGACGGCGTTTAGAACTCGGTATGGGCATTATGAATATGCAGTGATGCCTTTTGGAGTGTCGAATGCGCCGGGAGTGTTCATGGAATATATGAACAGGATCTTCCACTCTTATTTAGATCAGTTTGTTGTTGTATTCATTGACGAAATACTGATTTATTCTAAGTCCGAGGAGGAGCATGCTAAGCATTTGAGAATTGCCTTGCAAGTGCTTAAGGATAACAAGCTATTTGCGAAGTTGTCGAAGTGTGAGTTCTGGTTGTCGACGGTGAGTTTCTTGGGGCATGTGATTTCTGGTGATGGTATATCGGTTGATCCATCTAAGGTGAGTGCGGTGTTGCAGTGGGAACCGCCCAGGACAGTGTCAGAGGTTAGAAGCTTTTTGGGTTTGGCAGGATATTATAGGAGGTTTATTGAAGGGTTTTCTACCTTAGCATTACCGTTGACTCAGTTGACGAGGAAGAATCAAGCTTTTGTGTGGGATGTTGCCTGTGAAGAAAGTTTTGTGGAATTGAAGAAGAGATTGACTACGGCACCGGTGTTAGTGTTGTCAACTTCGAGCGAACCGTTTGTGGTGTATTGTGACGCGTCTAAGATGGGCTTAGGCGGGGTTCTTATACAGAATGGCAAAGTGGTGGCCTATCCTTCGCGACAATTGAGGGTGCATGAGCGGAATTATCCCACTCATGATCTTGAGTTGGCTGCGGTTGTATTTGTGTTAAAAATTTGGAGACACTACTTGTATGGTTCGAGATTCGAGGTGTTCAGCGACCATAAGAGTCTGAAGTATTTGTTTGACCAGAAAGATCTGAATATGAGGCAGAGGAGATGGTTGGAGTTCTTGAAAGATTATGACTTTGGCCTAAGTTATCATCCCGGAAAGGCTAATGTAGTAGCCGATGCTTTGAGCAGGAAAGCGATCCATATGTCAGCTATGATGGTGAAAGAGATGGAGCTTATTGAGCAGTTCAGAGATTTGAGCATGGTTTGCGAGATTTCGACGGATAGTGTGATGTTGGGTAAGTTGCAAGTGAACAACGATTTCGTGGATATGATTAAGGAAGGTCAGAAGTTGGATGTAAACCTTGTGGATTTGATGTCTAAAGTGGGAAGAGATTCCGATGGTGATTTCGCATTGGACGGTGCCGATGTGTTGAGGTTTCGGGGCAGAATTTGTGTGTCGGATAACGAAGAGTTGAAGAGGTCTATTCTGAGTGAAGGACATCGTAGTGGGTTGAGTATTCACCCGGGAGCTACGAAGATGTACCATGATTTGAAGAAGATATTTTGGTGGTCAGGAATGAAGAGGGAAATAGCTCAATTTGTTTATGCTTGTTTGACGTGCCAGAAAGCGAAAGTAGAGCATCAGAAGCCTAGTGGTTTTATGCAACCGTTAGAGATTCCAGTTTGGAAGTGGGATTGCATCAGTATGGATTTTGTTACAGGATTGCCGAGTACGGCGAGAGGTTTTGATGCCATTTGGGTGATTGTGGATCGGCTTACGAAATCTGCACATTTTGTACCGATCAATATCAGTTTTCCGTTGGAGAAGCTGGCAGAGATCTATGTCCGGGTAATTGTGAAACTGCATGGTGTGCGTCGAGCATTGTGTCAGATAGAGATCCGAGGTTTACTTCCGAGTTTTGGAAAAGTTTGCAAAGAGCTTTGGGTACCGAGTTGAGGCTGAGTTCAGCATATCATCCACAGACTGATGGTCAGTCGGAGAGGACTATCCAGACTCTGGAAGATTTGTTGCGGGCTTGTGTATTGGAAAGAGGTGGTGCGTGGGATACTCATTTGCCATTGATTGAGTTCACGTACAACAACAGTTACCATTCCAGTATCGGGATGGCTCCATTTGAGGCTCTTTATGGTAGGAGGTGCAGAACTCCTCTGTGTGGATATGAGACAGGTGAGAATGTGGTTTTGGAACCAGAGATTGTGCAGCAGACTACTGAGACAGTTCAGATGATCTGTGAGAAGATGAAAGCGTCGCGGGATAGACAGAAGAGTTATTATGATAACAAAAGGAAAAGGGTGGAATTTAGTGAAGGTGATCACGTGTTCTTAAGGGTTAATCCGGTGACCAGTGTAGGTCGTGCGTTAAAGTCCAAGAAGTTGGATCCGAAGTTCATTGGGCCGTATCAGATTTTGCAGAAGATTGGTGTTGTGGTGTATAGGGTGGCGTTGCCGCCTGAGCTTTCGAACTTGCATGACGTGTTCCATGTGTCACAACTTCAGAAGTACGTCCGAGACCCTTCTCATGTGATACCAAGAGACGAAGTGCAGGTCCGAGAGAACCTTACCGTGGAAGCGATGCCGTTGCAGATTGAGGATCGCAAGACGAAGAGACTCAGAGGAAAGGAGATACCTTTAGTGAGAGTAGCTTGGGGAGGCGCTGCGGGAGGCAGTGTGACCTGGGAGCTGGAGAGCAGGATGCGGGATGCGTATCCAACATTATTTCCATCAGGTATTCTCGAGGACGAAAATAATTAAAGTGGGGGAGAGTTGTAACGCCCATTTTTAATTATCTAGTTTTTCCTGTATTTTTGTGTTGTTGCGTTTCGGCTTGTTTGTGGGGGTGCGTTCGAGTATGATGAGGTTTAAGCCTTAAGTTGGAATTTATCGGATATATCGGACCATAAGAATAATAATAATATTATTATTAACGGAAAATGATAATTAATAAATAATAGTGATAATAGTAATATTGTTATTATTAATATTATTATTATTATTATTATTAGTGTTAATACATTAATATTATTGTTAATATAATTGGAATTAAGAGAATTATAAGATTAATTGAGTAAGGGTAGAAGTGGAATAAGCAAATAAGGGTATTTTGGAGTTGGAAGAAAGAAATAGAAGGGGAACGCGTGAAAGAGAAGGAAGGAGAATACGAGCAAGAGAGGAGAGAAGAACTTGAGCAATCGGAAGAAGAGGAAGCTAAGGATTTTCGGTTGGAGCAAGAATTCAACTTCGGTGCTGGAATTCGAGGTAAGGGGGGGGGGGGGAGAAACTGATCAAAACGGTAGATAGCATGAATATTAGGTAGTAGGGATTTTCCCCTAATCCCATGGTTTTGTTGTGCATGTTGTTGTTCATATGATTGTTATGCCAATTCTGTTTATGATGATTCGATTGCATGTTGAGAGTTTGAGCTGTTAGGGAGAAATGGGGTTCCGAGCAAACTGCCATTGTTGTGCCGGAACTGAGCAAATGTCAGAATTGGGGGTTTTATCGGGTAGGAACCAGAATGTTTGGTGTAGCCTTGTTGTAAGTTGCTATACTGGTATAGTGCAGGCTTTCATGGAATTTAATCGGGTGGTATCAGAGTGGGAGCTGATTCTGAACTGTGATTTTTCTCAAAAATCGCAGACACTCGCTGGCTCTTCGCCAGGCGAGTGCACAGCGAGCCTTCGCTAGGCTGTCGCTGAGCGAGGAGGGTAGCGAACGAAAACTAAATGTCCCAGGTGACTTCGCTGGGCAGTTCGCTGAGCAAACTTGCAACGAGCATTCGCTGGTGCTTCGCTGGGCGATGGGTCAGCAAGCATGACAGTATTTTGGTAGCTATGTTGTGCTGTTCCGTTCTTGTGCCGTTTAAATCTGTTGGTTGTGGGTGACTCTGAGAGTTAGCAGGGCACTGCTGTGAGTGTGTATGTGATACGAGAGTGTGTTTTCTCGAGGTAATTGTATAATTGAATATGAGAATGATATATATTATGTGTACATGAGTTTTGGTGTGAATTACTTGAAATATAGTATGTGGTGCATGAGATGCATGATGATGTGATATGTGTATTATGTGCAGCATGTGTGCTTGCATTTGTTGTGGTATCATGGTGTTGTGCATGGCATGTGAAGGGGTTGATCATTTGCTCGGAGGGGCAAGTGAGACATACTCAGGACTCCGTAAGGGAGGGTGAAGAGGTTGATCATACTGCTCAGAGGGACGTAAGAAATAAACTCAGGCTCCGAAAAGGAGTGGATGCAGGGGTTGATCATTTGCTCGGAGGGGTAAGTGAGACATACTCAGGACTCTGTAAGGGAGGGTGAAGGGGTTGATCATATTGCTCGGAGAGGCATATGAGATATACTCAGTGATAGGATAGATCGTTGCCTAGAGTGGCTTGTGTGGTCTATCCGGGTTCGATGAGGAACCGAGAGTCGGTACCGCATTGCATGTGTTGAGTTGCATGAGTCGCATAGTCGTGTGCATGGTTATGGTGGTGTGGGACCGTAGGTCCGAATTGATGCATGTGGATTATTATGGAGTGTGTTTACTGCCTTTATACTCATGCTTACTATTGCCTTTATGTTTTGTTCGTAATTTCTCACCCTTTTTGTTTTTGTTGTGAACTGTGCTTCTCCGGAAGTACAGATGTTTCAGGTGCTAGCTAGATTGTTCCATGGCGAGTCATAGGGATGCTCTGATACGTAACACCGGGGTTTTTGGGAGTTTTCGTGTTTTATGATATTCGTGTGCCCCAGTGGCGTATCTCTTTTATGATATGTTTGATGGATCTTTTGGCGTGTATTTGTACATGATATGTGATTTGGACAGACAGTCGAGGGTGATATACATGACATTGTACGATGTTGATATGAATATATGTATATATGATGAAGTTTTATTCTTTTTCCGCTGTTTACACATTGTTAAATTATTTTTATGGAAGTATTTGGCTGGTTTTCTTCTGTGACATCCCGATGTGTTGGTGTAATACTCTGATATTCATCTATTTTCTCTTGGATTTATTTGTTTTGGGATCGGGGTGTTACAGACTTCACGCCGAAAGTGCACTTATTCAGATTCAACCTTAATCTGAATTTCCTCAACCTGTCAAACAATTTCAAAAGATTAACCAGATGCTCTTCCTCCATCTGCGACTTTACAATCATGTCATCAACATACACCTTGATCTCATGATGAATCATATCATGAAAGAGAGTCACCATCGCCCGCTGATAAGTTGCCCATGCATTTTTCAATCCAAAAGGCATAACTTTATAGCAAAACGTCCCCCACGGTGTGATAAAGGTAGTTTTCTCCATGTCTTTTGGGGCCATTTTGATTTGGTTGTAACCAGAGAAGCCATCCACGAAGGAAAACACAAAACACTGAGCAGTATTATCAACTAAAACGTCGATGTGCGGGGGGGGGGGGGGGGGAATCATCTTTCGGGCTCGCTCTGTTCAGATCTTGATAGTTGACGCACATCCTGACCTTTCCATCCTTCTTAGGTACAGGAACAATATTGGCGACCAATAGAGGATAGTTTGTAACAGCAAGAACACCAGCATCCAATTTCTTCTAGATGTCTTCCTTAATCTTGGATGCAATATCAGGCTTACAGGTGGACATTCTTCTCGAAGAGGTAGACGGTACACTACTATGTCCGTATTCAGCCCTGGCATATCTTCATATGACCAAGCGAAGACGTCTCTATACTCACGAAGCTTTTCTACCAGTCTTCTCTTGATATTGTCTTCCAATGCAGCCCCAATCCCGAATTCTTTCTTATCCTCTTCTGTGCCCAGATTGACAACTTCAATTTCTTCTTGATGAGGCAGAATGACTCTCTCTTCTTGTCTCAACAGTCTGGCAAGCTCTTCAGGCAGGTCATCTTCTTCATCAGTCTCTTCTTCAGCTTGAAAAATAGGATTGTCAAAATCGTATCAAGTCATAGCCAAATCTGAATCGGTGGCATCTGAGATGTGAAACCTGCATGATTGATGTTTTATGCTTAAAATGATATGCAAACAAACACAAACACATTGCCATTTGATTGTCAAAATAAAAGAAGAAAAACAGGGATCAAAATATTTGAATGCAAACAAAACGCATGTCATTAATGATAAAAAAGAGTTCAAACATAATCAAAAAGGGCCCTACAAATGAAAGCCATTACGTCTTGGGCAGAACGTAGGACCACACATAATCAAAACAAAGATATTACTCTTCAAAAGTAACTTGGACGACTTCTTCGACAGTCCAATTCCATAAGTTCTGACCAGGGATACACGGCTGAATCCAAGCGTCCATGTCGCAGTCACTATCTCCTTCATCGTCTCCCACAACATTGATTCTGTCAAAAATGGCCCCATCGCTGGTGAACTGCACTGGTCCTCTGTACCTCAGAGCACTCTGAGAAGATGATGGGTTGTATCCAAAACCAAATTTGTCTTGCTTGTTGGGAACGCTGAGGACTTGACCCCACCTCTATGAAGAACCAGACTCTACAACAACACGAGCTTCTTTGAATGAAGACATTGTAATTTCTGGAGCTCTAATCTCAACAGAAGGCTTTTCCTTAATCTGCACCATTTCAAATGCCAGACACAATGTTTCATGGATCTCCCCATCCACCTCTACATATTTGAAGGACGACAGGTGACTAACCATGATGTCCTTTTCACCACACACTGTTACAATCTTCCCTTCAACCATATACTTCAGCTTCTGGTGCAACGTCAAAGTGACTGCCCCAACATAGTGTATCCATGGTCGACCAAGTAAGTAGTTGTAGGCTGGTTGTATATCCATGATGTAGAAAACGGTGTCAAAGATTTTCGGGCCCACCTGAATTGGTAAAGTAACTTCACCAAACATTGATCTTCTAGTCCCATCAAACGCTCTCACTACCAGATCGCTGGGAGTACAAATCACACCCTGGGTGTCCAACTTCATCAAAGCTTTCTTGGGCAACACATTAAGTGATGACCTTGTGTCAACTAATACATGCGATAGAGCAACCCCTCTACACTCAATAGAGATGTGTAGGGCATGATTATGATTCCTCCGAGCGGGAGTTAGATCCAGATCTGTGAAACCCAAGCCATTTCCAGCGTTAATATGGGCTACTACCCCCTCGATCTGATTGACAGAAATTTCCTGCGGTACATAAGCAGTATTCAAAATTCTCAACAAGGCGTTCCTATGTGCCTCAGAGCACAACAACAAAGATAGGATCGAGATCTTAGAAGGTGTTTGCTGTAAGTAATCTACAATTTTGTAGTCACTCTTGTGGATAAGTCGCATAAATTCCTCAGTATCTTTGACCAAAGAGTCTTGCTCTCCATGTTACTGACTTTGTTCTGCTACAACTTTACCCTTACCTTTATCATTTCTTTCCATATTAGCCTCCGGCGGGGAGAATACTCTACCACTTCTGGTCAAACCTCCGGCTTCAACAACATTATCAATAGATGATCCTTCAGATGACATCCCTACCAATTCTTGCTTGTAACCATTGCAGAATAGCTCTGCCCCATTGTTCCAAGGAATGGGCTTGGTACTCAAATAGGGCATTGGTCCGGGTGTGGTAATGATCACAAGCGCTGGCCTTGGCGGCGCTGAAATATTGATTGTTCTGTATCGGATCGAAATTGTGGCAATTTCATCCCGCTCATTGTTAATCTCTTTCACATCTTCCTCTCCTTCTATTCTATCAAACTGCAAAATACCCTCATTCATCAAATCTTGAATATGGTTCCTCAGATCGACACAACCTTCCGAGTGCATAACACATCCCTCACAACCTTCCAAACAACCAGGAAAACACCCCCTTTTAAAAATTTGCTCTTCACAAAACTTAGCGGCATTTTCAACTCTGCCAAATTAGTTATTAAGTTCAACTTTTCACCCTCGATAACAGCGTTAGCTCCGGCTACCCCATGATTCGGCATTGGGTTTTCATTCACGTTCGGGGTTTCATTTGTAAAATTGATCGCTTTGGAGTCAAGCAAATCTTGCACTTTGTGCTTAAAAGCCTTACAATTATCAATGTTAAGACCCGGAGCACCAGAATGAAAATCACATCTAGCATTGGCGTCATAGCCCAGTGGAGGCATGCCAGTAAGCGGCGCCAAAGTTCTTTTCTGAACAAGCTGTAACTGTAGCAGATGTTTCAATAGTTGAGAGTAAGGCATGAGAGGCGTATCAAATTTACTATTGACCACCCTTCCTCTGTCTTGAAATTGGCGCGATGCAATAGCTGGTTGCTGAGGTACCGCTGGAATGGTCATGCTAGCAACCTGTTGCTGCTGAGGCTGGTATTGTTGTTGATGTTGTGCTCTGTTCTTGTTTCTGTTTCTATAAGTTGTTACAACATTTGTGTCTCTCTCTCTTTTCTTTGAATTCCCAAACGTCTTCCTCGCTCCTCCTGAGGTAGACCCTTCTCCGCCTTGTATCTTCCCCAACTTAATTCTATTTTCTACCCTTTCACCGGTTATGATCAAATAAGAAAAAATTCCAGACATATTTCTGATCAACTTCTCATAATATATTCCAGGAAAGGTTGCCACGAACATATCAATAAGCTCCCGCTCCACTATCGGTGGTTGAACTCTAGCTGCTAGTTCCTGCCACCTTTGGGCGTACTCTTTAAACCCTTCATTGCTCCTATGTGAAAGATTTTGTAACTGGACTTTGTTTGGCGCCAAGTCACTGTTATATTGATAGTGACGGACAAAAGCTTCCCCCAGATCCCTCCAACTTCTGATATGTGTCGTCTCTAGACCTATGTACCACTCTAGAGAGGGACCTGATAAGCTATCCTGAAAAAGTGCATCAACAACTTCTCATCGTCTGAATAGGCAGACATTTTCCGATAATAGGATCTGAGATGTACTCTGGGACAAGTTTTCCCTTTGTACTTATCGAAGTCTGGAACTTTGAATTTGGGGAGAATCTTGACCCCTGGTATCAAACCTAGATTTGACATGTCGAGCCCCAAAGAGTTTTGGTTCTCGAGATTCTTCATCTTTTCCTCAATCATCTTAAACATTTTGTCAGCCTCTGTCTAGAGACCCATGCCCAAGTCTCCCATTGAGAAAACATCATCTTGCTCGTCTTCTTCCCACTGAGGAGCTGCAGCCCCATGTGCAACGCCTGCTGCACCGGTTACATGAACTCCTGGTTGGCGACCTTCGCTCAGAGGGTTAACAATAGTAGGGAATAGATTGGCCTAAGGAGTGTTACCCTCAGTTAGGGGAGGAATGGCAGTAGTTCCTCCATGCAAAACACCACTGCCATCCACTCGTGCTATCAATGGTTGGACCAGAGTCCTTAATTGTTCCTTCCCGTTGGCTACTCCTTGCATCATTTCCATAAATTGCATTATCCTGTCTCTGAACTCCTGTAGCTCTTGTTGTACCTGGTCCAAGATTCTTCGTTGATTCCCCTTTGTGTTGTACGAATGTCTAGAAGTCAGCTTGCTCTAGTTCTGAAAGGGCAAGTAGTGTGTAAGGTCGGGTTTCAGGGAATGCGAAAATGATGCGCAGGTATATGCAATGCTCGAATGATGTTTAAGAGACTTTTAAGACTTATGATTATCAACGATATTATAGAACTGAAAATGAATAATAAAGCATGCACAATTGAGACCAAAAAGCAACTTTCATTAATTTTGGGAGAAGATCCAATACAAATGATTGTTTAATAGGCTGAATAATTCATGTAACAAGAGAAAGAGCTGAATAACTAGAAAGCCTTCTTTCGGAGACGCTCTTCAAGCTTCTTCGACTCAACGATGAATCTTCTAACCATCTGATCGCAAAGCTGGATGAAGTGATGGACTGAAGGAGGAACATCGTTCCCTTCCAAGTCTTGAATCTCACTCTCCAACCTCCATGGAATATCACGAATCATGAGGTTATAGTGTTCTACTAGATCATTGTACTTAGCACGACACATGTCTAGAGTTGGCTAATAATAACGGAGAGAATCCATATATGTATCCAAAAGTTCATTGAGTTGAGCCTCCTTCTTGAGCCACTGTGAACTATCCCTTTTCAGGGCATCGAAACGATTCTTCCACAGAGTGGATGCTTCCTGAGCATTCTCCAACTCTAAGCATTTGTTGTTCCACATGCCAGGAGTAACATATGAAGCTCTCAACGCTTCTTCCTTGAGTCGTCGTTCATCTTCAGCTAGGGCTAAAGCACTTCTCAACTGCACTTCGAGGTCCTCAATGTCAGACGTAAGTTTCTCCCTTGTCTTCTTCTTTTATGCAGAAGCCAATTCAAAGAAATGCCATGCTCTATCACATGAGTATTTGGTTTCCTTTAGACGTTGTCGGAGAGTTTTTACTGACGCATCGGCTCCTTCGAAACCATTTTGATACACGGCCCTCAAATCCATCTCTAACTTCAACTTTTTGCTGCTTTCAGCCACTTGGTCTTGTTCAACCTCTATTTTCCTCTTGTATTGGCCATTCTCCACACCTGCTTGGTGAACTTCAGCCTAAAGTTCTTGATTCTCTTTGGTCAACCTTTCTACCACTAGCTTCAGCTTCTCATACTCTTTAATAGATACGTGAGTGGGAGTAGGAGGTTTTTCTTGCACGGAGGGTTCTAGAGGAAATGGTAGCAACTTTTCATCTACTCTAGCTTGCAACCATCGGTTTTATGGCTCTTTAGCCACATAATTCTTCGCTTTCAGCTCTCTTCTCCCCTTCATATGGATTTTGGTCCATGCTTTAGCAATTTTCCTGAAAAACGCAGGATCTTCAGTTGTTGTGAGTAAAAAAAAGCTTTGAACTTTTTCTGCTTCGGGCTCGTCCTCCATAGCATAGCCCAACTGACGCAGTGCCATGACTGGGTTATAATTGATGCAATCAACCCTACTAATCAGAGGCACATTACCAAACTCTCCATAACTAAAAATGATCTCCACATCTTAGTATTCATGGGAATACCAAGCAATATCATCAACTGCTAGAGACAATGTGTTGAGACCATTTCAGCTTCTCCTGGTTTTCCACAAACAGCCCTTCCTTCGGCAGATGAGAGGCATACCATTTGAATAGTAAATGAGAACAACATTGGACCATTCTGTCTTTTCACTCCTCTAGTGAATAGAGTGGTAAGCATCAGCGAGGAGAGTAGGAATAGGTTTCTTCTGCATGAAGAGAGTAATGACAGTGATGTCTCTGAAATTGTCTATGTTTGGGAAGAGAATAATCCCATAGACCATCAGAGTAACAACAACACCAAACCTTTCCCAATCTCTAACAGTCTTGTATTGGGCGGCTTTGTCTATTAAAAACTTCAGAGGAAATCCTTGAGTACCTCCCTTATTGGCTAGACCATCTTTAACTTCTTCTTTAGTCATATGGAGAGCAAAAGAAATTACGGAAGGCTTCGATTCTTCTTCCAGTCTGGTGTAGACAGGTTGATCCTTAATCTTGATGTTCAACAAGTGAGAATATTCTTCAAGAGTAGGATCCAACTGATAGTTCTGGAAAGTAAAGCATCTGAGAGGTGCATCATAAAATTGAGCCATAGCAAACAAATCCCAAGTGTCCACTCTATAATAGAGAATATCAAGCAATTTCCCATGCTTCCCTTTAAAGTTGATCTTGATAGTCTTAGGCACATCAATCAAAAGATCTTGAATCAACCCCAACTTTGGTTCTCTAAACTTTAAGGAATTTGTGCTTCTTTTTCTTTGATCAACCATTTCGTTCATGAATACTTGAGATAATCACAGTCTCTTAATTCCCTTGATATGCAATAATGCTATGTAATGCAATGCTTTATGAATGCATATGAGAATAGAACATCAGCAAGGATTAAGATCACAGATTCTATAAGGCCACGTAATGAGATATCTCTCACCTCGGGTGGGAAATCTATTGGTTTATAAGAGGGTATCCTGAAGACTTTAAACAAAGTCATATGCCCTAACCCTCAAAAGTTTTCCATCATAACGGCGATTCGCAAGACGGTAATCCCTTCAAAGGATGAACACAGAGTTATGTTTTAGTAACCTTCAGAATAAGGTTCTACAAAAGGTCCTCAGAGTCACGAACTCCCAGGTCGGAAATAAAGACGCCATTACGACTATTCGTAAGACATAATCATCCTAAAGAGGTCTCATCTGAGCGATGGAATTTAAACCAACTCAACGAGTCCTAAGTCTCACAAATCAGAAGGAAATCACCTCCTAGTCTTAGTGTATACTAGAAAGCTTGGGTAGAAAGCTTTTATCCTTACAAACCATCCTAATAAACCCAACTGGTAAAGGAACACATCACAATAAATAATAAAAGCAAATAAATCAAACAATGCGACAAACAAACTAGGTTTGGCTTGCTAGGTGTCCCCAGCAGAGTCGCCAGCTGTTGCTACTTGAAAAAATCGTGCAACGACAGGGGAGACGAGAATGAAAAGACAGAAGAGTCGCCACCGAACTTTATTTATCCCATGAGGGGAAGAGAAGACATCGAGAAAACCCTAAGAAAGGAACGGATAAGATGGTCTCGTGACCAAGAACGGGTTCGGAAGCCGGTTATGCGAAGGGAAGGTATTAGCACCCCTCGCATCCATCATACTCGATGGGAACCATTTGTTTGTCGAAGTGTGAAGGTATTTTCTAAAAGATTATTGCTATAACCCGTGTTCCACGGGAGGTTAGAAACAGGGGAAAGAGAGGTAAAGGGGGAGGAGAGAGAGAGAGAGAGACTCGATAGGAATTCACGGTCCTAAGCCTACGTATTCTCAACAGATATAAGAAAGTCAGAGTCAACGTAGTTCGGAAAACTACGGATGAAAGAGGGGAATGTGCTCGGCAAGGATTGTGGCCCTTGCACCTACATATCTTTACTTAAAAGAAGTAAAGAATCAAAGCAGTCGTAGTTCAGCCTACTACGGAACAAAAGAAAAAGGGTGCTCGCCAAGACATCGTCGTCTTGTGCATACGTATTCTCAATAGATATGAGAAATCAGAGCAACGTAGTTCGTGATAACTGGTGTTTTTGTGGATGATGCAAACATGCGCGTTCTAGCAATTTAGGTGTATTGCTGCTCGCTGTTGCACCCCAAAATTTGCCCAACTTTTCTTTACCTAGCTTATGTTTCATTTCATTCATGTTAGCATTATCATTGACATGTGTGCAGGAGGTCAAGAGGTATGATTACCAATCAAGAGCTATACAAGACTATGGGGATAGCTAAGAAGGTTTATTCAAGTGTTCAAGGGTTGATGTCCTTGTCAGAGAAGTTAAAAGATCCTCAGAGAGAGTGGTTGAAGCCAAGTGTGCAGGTCTCTTAACTTAAGAGTTGGGGGAAGCCATCAGATGATTCTGAGGTCATGAAGTTGGACTTGAGGTCTTGAGAGAGATCATGGGAAGTTTTGAAGATCACTTTGAGGCCTAGACAGGTCATTGTGCATGATTAAGAAGCCTCAGCCATGATTGGTGCAGCTAGGGTTTAACTGGGTCAACCCTAAGTCAACTGAGGATTTGAAGGAGGGTGAGACTTAATTCAAGATCCATGGGATCATGGATTGATACATTGAGATGTTCTAAGGATGATTCCAAAGTCAACTCATCATGATTGAAGATGTTGAGAAGTTTCAGGCTAGGGTTTCTAAGACTTGACAGTGTAAAATCCCCTGGCTTGGCCCCTGACTTCCAAGCCATTTAACTCAAGATATAATCTTCATCTCATCTTGACCCCAACATGGTTGTTGTAGGACATGGTCTTAGCTTTAATTTTAGTGTTGGAAGTCCTTGATAGGGTTTATAGAACTCAAGTTATGAGCCAGACAAGTTACAAGTCATCTGAGGCATGTGAATTTGGAGCTTGAAAGTTACCCAACTTGCATGACACTTTTGCCCTAGACGTATGATTCCTATGAACTTTTAGTCAACATGAATGTTGTTCCTTATTCTCTTAGCTTTCTAAAGAGTACTAGAAGTCCATGATTGGATTTGTAGAACTTAAGTTATGGCTTTGACAAGTCAATGGTATTTTGAGTATTTGGACATTACAGGTCATTTTGAATCATAGGTCAATTTCATCACCTTGCAAGCTTCAAATGGATTTTATTTCAACATGAAAGTTGCTCAAAATGATGTTTTTAGCTTGGCCAAGTATCAATATTCCATTGATATGGATTGTATCAAGCATTGGTTGAAGAAAATTCACAAAAAGACCATTTTAATGAACTAAAATGTAAAAATTCAAAACAATTGGAAATGGGATGTTTTCAGGCCAAATTTGTGATCATTTTGATTGGAATTGACATTCTAAAGACTTTGGCATCATCACATTTTTGAATTGAAGTTCATAACACGGCCATATGGAGTCTTACTTCATTATGAAGAAACATACCAAATGCATCCCTTTGATTGGAATCAAGGAGGGAAAACTATTCAATTATACTCCCTAATTGTTAAGTAAGTGAATTGGATGGAATTTGAGGGGAGAGCAAGGCCAAAACATGTACAACCTCATTGAAATTTTGGAAGGAAAGTGAAACTTGAAAATCCCAAATTGGGCTTTGTTTGGGCCTCCAAAGTTGTTAAACTGAATATAAATTGGATGTGGATCATTCTGAGAACCTTCTGGTGGCAAATGCAGTTGAGAATCCATTGGAGCAAGTTTGTGAAGGAGCTTGGAATTTGATTTTCGGTTTTGGAGATTCAGAGAGTTTCAACAGGAATTGGCTATCAAGAAACGTTCATCGTTATTCACTGATGTGATCTTCACTCTTTAGAGAAGAATTGAGGCCTGAAACCTACCTTAATCGAAGCTCCAAATCAGGTTCCTACTTCTCAAACCTTCTCTTAATTCACGCGCATTTAGCATCTTAGATTCATGTGGCTAGGTTGTAATTAAGATGTAGATGGATTCTGGATAGTAAATTTGAGGTTTAGAGACGAATTAGGGTTGAATCTGTTTTCAGTTTGGATGTGGATTTCTCTGGTTTTGAGGTTTCAGTGTGATTGATTGTCATATTTGTAATCCTCATGGAAAATCCTTCGATTTTCATTCAAGAACCATGGCGTTTCGTTGAGTTATGAGAGAGTTAGGTTTGTGAGGAGTATGACTGCGTTTTCCGGCCACCGTGAGTGTCGTCGGACTGGTTTCCCTCCTTTGGTTTGTTTAAACGAAGAAGACAATACATCCACCATCGGATCTTGCTGGAAAGTTGAATTAGTAATCCCATCTGACGATTGTGAACATGTCCACGTGTGCCTCCAAGACTTTTAAATGAAACACAGAGTTTCATGGAAGAAACTCTGGGCTTTGGACTCAGTTGTTATCCACGCCTCCCCCTATTAGGCCCAAATGCATTACCGCATAGAAAACCTTACTTGTGGCACCCCCTGGTAACGTCCATGATTAGAATAATGTGTTGAGTTAATAACTCTGGGCCCAACGTGTGCTACCCACACTCCCCATTCGTAGGCCCAACATGAATAACATTTGAAGTTGTTACTTAATCCACCCCCCCTGGCGTTGCTTCCTTGAGAAATAATTTGCTGAGTTGAGACTCAGACTGGGCCCAGTTCCCAGCGCTTTTCGCACCCCCCTCATATTGGGCCTAGGCGAATAAACCCTTGTTCCTCCTGCTAGTTACACCTCCCTGCATGATTTCTTTTATTTTCTTCTCTTTTATTTTTTTTGTTTTATTGCTTGTTAGATTTAATTCACAAAAAATGATGAATGTTGGTAATAAATTCTGAGAAAATTAGTGGATATAGAGTGAGATGTGTAGAATATTTCCATGCTTTTTATTTTAATTTTCCATTTTGTTTTGGCAATTAGTTTCATATTTTCTTTTGTAATATGTTTGTAATGATGGAATAATTGTGTTCTGAATTTGTTGATTTTCTTTCTCTCTCATGGCATGGAGTTTGATCTTGAAATTTTATATGCTGATCATATACATGTGGATAATGTTGTGTAATTTTTTTATGATTTTTATATGATTTTAAATAGGGTTTTAGGGTAGTCATGTAGGAGTGTTCTTTGTTGAATCCCTTTAGATACCCTTGAAGTTTTTAGAATTAGTTTGAACCTTTTTACTTAGGTTTAACCCCTGATTTTTCTACTATAGCATGTTGATACATGTAGGATGATATGATATTTTCCCTAGAATTTTTAGGAGTGATTTTCAATTAGTTCCCTATTTTACAAATTAACTTTAGTTTAGGTGATTCTGACTTAGAGAACTTCATAGGTTAACCTTGGGGGGGGGGGGGGGGGGGGTTTCTTTCTGCAAACAAACATGGCTTGCTTTGTGTCCATGCCATTCCCATCCTATGATTCAAAGTCCTCATGTGAAAGCCCATTTCTCCTTGGGAGGGATGTATGGCATGTCATAATGAGTAGAACTTTTGAGGATGCCTTTCATGGATGCATGGTTGAGTGTCATGATGGATTCCTTAGGTTTCCATCATGCTTCCCATCATCATGTACTCATCTCGTTGACTCTATTCTCTTTTGTTGGAGCATGAAGATGAAGACTTCTCTTGAAGATGGCTTGAGCTTGGAATTTGCTTGCAGCTGTTTGGTTGTTTGCTGTTTATCTGCTTTGCTGCTGGGCTATTTTTGTCTGCTGCTCTTTCTGTTTGACTGTTGCTTGTGTGACTTGCTCTTGTTGCATTTCTTTCTTCCTTTATCTTTGCAAATATTCATACTTGGCCTGAGGTTGAGATGAGCTTGTGGAGGCTCCTTCCTCACACATATTTCCTCCCTCACTTGCATTGCATGCATTTTATTTATAGTTGTTTCCTGTACAGTTTATCTGCTTTATCTGTTTCTGTATCCTATTGACATGATCCCCTAGGAATCTCACTTCCTTTGATAAGGAAGTGATGATTAGAACTGTAGGCTGAAACCTATGCATGATAACTTCTAGGAGATCCCTGTTTCAAACCTTAACCATAGGATGAATCCTTGGCATGACAACTGTTAGGACTTGATAGTCTCCTCTTAGTTGAGCCTGTTCTCTCATCTCATCTCGAAACAAATCAAAATACAGTAATAAAGGTTAACTGATGTCGTACATTACGAGCCTTAAGTTACTTGGGAAATGATTGTTGAAGGGTCACTCTTCAACAGTCAGGATGTTTAGTATGGTACCCTTAGGGTGACATGCGACGCATTCACTCCTAGGTCATAGTCTCTAGTGCGATATTAGTTGCAGACACCATAAAAAACAGTTCTTTCGTAAAAAATAGAAAACAAACTTCAAACTTTTTGCCCCGTGGGCCCATAATTCAAAGGAAAGCTTTTCTGAAGAAAAGAGTGTCGTTCACTCTCAATTCTACCGCAAACGGTAACGCACGAGCCTCTGACGAGCAAACTGCATACACCAAACTACTGGAACTGTTTGTTAACCCTACTCGAAAAAACAGATGAATCTGAATTTCCGTAATCCGTATTATCCTGAACTACGTAAGCTCTGATCTCTCAAGCCTGTTGAGAGTACGTAGGCACAATACTGACGTATTTGCGAGCCACCTTCCCCCATCACCCGTAGTTAGTCGAACTACGTTGACTCTGATTTCTCATTCTCTGATGAGAATACGTAGGCATAAAGTGTGATGCTTTGCCGAGTCATTTTCTTTTCTTTTTATACCAGTCTTGATAGGTAGATAGTAAATAAAATCGTCAGATAAACACAACAAGCGTGGATCCCATCGAGTACGATGGACGTGAGGGGTGCTAATACCTTCCCCTTGCGTAACCGACTCCCGAATCCAGACAATGGTTGTGATGACCTTGTCTTATACCTCTTCGTCAGGTTTTTCCAATTGTTTCCTTTCCCGTTCTGAGGGATAAATAACGAAAGGTGGCGACTCTTCTATTTTGCCGGCACCTTATTTTCGCGGTAGCGACACTCGCTCGTTGGAGACTTAGGTGTTACCTGTTTGCAGTAGAACGGATGTAACATATCCTTTTTGAAAGGATTAGTTTTCGCCTATTGAGGCAAGATGTCACATTTGATTTGTGAGAGTTGTTTTTTTAGGGGTGAAATATGTCATCGGATAGTAACCCCTTACGAGTAGTACCCAATTCTTTATCTCAAAGTTTTGTTATAAAAAGGTGTGGCGAATACAGTCGCGTCTTCGTATTGAAAGACGGGTATCGAGACCACACCCTACAATGAGTATCTTGACACTTGGAGAGGAAGAAGTCTACACTCAATCGTCTCTCTTTAATTCAATTCAAAGAGAACTTCATTCTCTTCTTAAAAGGTGTTTTGATTTCGAATGGTAAGTGCTTTGTGACAATGAAACCTAACGGTAATGTCAAGCATACGGGATAGGAGAAGGCCTATGCCTAACCACTCCACGACCATTCGAGTCTTATAGTGAAAGCAAATTGAAAATGCACTCGGTACGGGACCGAGGATTTAGGAGAAAAGTTTTGAAAGGGAAGTTTTGAAAAGAAAGGGTGGTGAATATAATCACGTCTTCATATTGAAAGATGAGTATCGAGACCACACACTCTACAGTGAGTATCCTGACACTCGAAGAGGAAGAAGTCTACACTCAATCCTCTTTCTTTAGTTCAATACGAAGAAAACTTTATCCTTTTATTAAAGATGTTTTTAAGAAGATGCGAAAGAGATCAGAGATGGATACAAATATATACAGGATACAGACAATGTACAAGATACATAACTAACAGTCCACCAATTAGGATTTTATGGTTTCGATATTGATTAGGTGTTTTGAATAAAAATAAGCAAATAAAAGGACGGATGACAGTATGTATAATAGGATAGTATGAAGTATAAACAGTGATGATAATATGAACAAGATAATGGACAAGGTAATATCAATAGAAAATGAAAACAGAAAATACGTGCGAGAATATAAAACAGTGAGATATTAACAGATTTTAAAGTTGGAACTTAGTAACTAGTGAAACTGCATAGGATCGAAGGGAGTAGGGTCTCTTCTTAATCATAAAATCGCGTCGATTAGTTAAAGGTAATCTCTCACGAACCCAAAGTATAGAAAAATGATCTAAATGATCATTTTCTACAGATTTGAAATCATGAAGATTAGCGACTTTGATAAGTCGACATTTACAAATGTAAAGACTTCATCGACCGCAAAAAGTAGGTTGAGATCGAAATAAATTCGAAAATAAAATTAAACCTCATCTTAATCGCAAACCTCATGTTAATTAGTTGAAGGGAACCTCTCGCGATTTCAAAGTAGAGAAAATGACCCAAATGGTCATTTTCCTTAGATTTGAAATAACGAAGGTGTCAACTTCCTCGAGGATTAACGTTTGACGAATCAAAGACTTCATTGGTTTGAAAACAAAAAAATGAAATGAAGAAGATACGAGGAGAGGAAAAAGTGGGTCTCAGATCTATCATTTTTCATCAATAATTTGACAAAAAAACTTAGAGGTCTCTTATCAACCCAAAACGAGTAAATACGAAAATAAATCCTCAATAATAAAAAAAGCAAAAATCTAACTTCTAAGTGTTACCCCAAAATTTTCCCCAACTTTTTGCTTTAGCTGGATGTCGTTTCATTGCATTTATCATTGCATTCATAATATTAGCATATGCATACCATAGTCCATGAACAGGGGATTGAGAGGTGTGTGCTTATCAAGAGAGGGCCATCAAAGGTCTAAGCCTATTCAAGGGGTTATATTCAAGCTATCAAGTGCTTATCATTATCAGAAGAATGGCAAAGCTCATCAGAAGGAGTGGATTGGTTAAGAATGGTGTACCTCCTATTGTGGGGGTCTGTGAAGGTCATCAAGTGGTTTTAAATCCATGGTTATGGGTGGAGAGTATTGTGAGAAATCATGGGAGACCTTGAGGGTCATCTTGAAGCTTATGCAAGTCATTATATCAAGTGTGTGAAGCCACAGCAAAGATTGGTGCAATCAGGGTTTTCACCTGGTCAACCCTAAGTCAACAGTTGAACTAAAGGAGATTAAGACTCAATTTCAAGTCTTTATGATCATGTGATGTTGTGTTGAGACACACCAAAGATTATTCCAAGATCATTTCATCAATATTCAAGAGTGTGAGAAGTTGCTAAGCTAGGGTTGCTATGCTTGATAGTGTAAAATCCCCTGGTTTAGTGCGTAACTTCAAGACCACATAATTCAAGATGCAAGCCTCATCTCATCTTGATATCCACATGAGACTTGTAGAGCATGTTCATACCTTTAATTGGAGTATTATAAGTCATTCATTGGATTTCTAGAACTCAAGTTATGAGGCAGACAAGTTACAGGTCCTCAGATGAATGTGATTTTTATCGTCAAAAGTCAACCAACTTCCAAGACATTTTTGAGCTAAAAGGATGTTTCTCCTTAATCCTTGGCCAACATGAATGTTGTTCCTCATGACCTTAGATTTCCAAAGAGTACTAGAAGTCTTTCATCTGATCTGTAGAACTCAAGTTATGAGGGTTACAAGTCAGGGGTATTTCGGGAAACTTTGATTACAGGTCATAAAATTACAGGTCAAGTTCACCACTTTGCATAACTCAAATGAACTTTTTTCAAACATGAAAGTTGCTCCAAATGGGGTCATTTGGTCAACCAAACCTCAAGTTATCAATGGGTTATCTTGTAGTGGAAGATTGGTGGAAGGAGATTTTGGTAAAAGCATGTGAAAAGCCAAGTTTGTGATCTTGCCAAAATTAAATCAAATATGGTCATATTTGTGCTCATTTTGAAGGGAAAATATATTTTAAGATCATTGGTGACAAAATCAAGTGAATTTGAGCATGGTTCATGGATTATTTCAAGCTTTCTTCATGTTTAAGCAACACTTTGGATTATGACCATTAAGATCCAAACAAGGAGGATTTTGGGCCCTTGATCTTTCTTACACCACAAGGGAGGAATGCAATCAAAAACAAGGAGAATTGGCTATGAATTCATGGTTGTTCATGGGCTTCCAACTCCACCAAAATCCAAAATTCAACTTGATTTTTTTCTCATAATTGGGCCTCCAATTGATTGCAAACATATTCTATATAATCCATGGAGTGAGTTCATAATTTTTTTTGGATAATTTTGGTGTGTGAGCAGAGTTATAGTAATTGAAAAAGTGAGCTCCAAGTGATTTTTGAGTTTTTCATTTTTCATCGATTCAAGCCTTCTCACCTATCCAAACACCTTCAACAACTATCATTGAGTGATTCTACAAAATTTTCCAGAAGAATTCGTGTCCCATTGAAGCTCCACAACTCCATTTTCAGAGGTATCGGAAAATCAAGATTACTCATTAATTATGCATCTTTCTTGCACCATTTTTGCACCCATTACAATCCCCTTGAGGTCAATTTGGATTCTGGTATCATTTTGAGCATTTTCTTGAAGATTTATGGTTCTTGACATTTCTTGGATCCACCACGGGTTTAGAGATTCATGGGGTTTCACTTCAATTCATTGTGATATTCTTGTTCCTTGCGAAAAATCCTTCAATTTTGGTTCAAGAATCGTGCATTTTCGTTGAGAAATGAGAGAGATAGGGTTTGAAGGAAGCTCGTCGGCGAAGCTTACGGTAACCGTCCGCAGCTGCTGTTCACGGCTGCACTTTCCCTCTCTTCCAAAAGTTCAAATGGAGAAGATAAGCCAACATCGTCTGATCGTGTGGAATATGTTGACAAAATACTCACATCCAAGGATCATGAACACGCCACCTCACCATTTCACTTAAAGTTCAGCTGGGCTTAAGTGAACTACTATCCACACCCCACGCATAGGCCCAGTCCAAGAATCAACTGAATGGATTTGCTATTTGGCACACAGATTTGTTTATTTTTCATTGATTTTCCTTTTTTCTTTACATTTTACTTGCTAGTTTTAATTGCATGAAAAATAGTAATATTGCTCCTAAATTCTTGAGATTTTTACACCATAATCTTTGACATCGTTAGAGATTCCAGGAATTGGAAAAACTGATTTTGGATTTATTTTCAATTTGTTTGATTTTTCTATTTTTAATAGTCATTAAAAATACGAAACTGTACCATCTTTCTTGTAGAATTTTGTTGAGGTACCAAAACAACAAATAAACTCCTAATATTTTGTGGGAGTATTGTGTAAATCTTGAGGGATTTGTGTATATTTTTCTATGGAT